>JASVEC010000042.1:0-336663 GCA_030770535.1 Batkoa obscura | reverse complement strand
TTGTAGCTTAAAGCATTTATATATATATTTTATGGCTGCTAGATTTAATAATGGCGTTTAATGAATATGATAATACAATTTATAGGATTTCATACTTTCTAATAATTACATATTTCATACAATTATACTAAAATTTTATATGTAAGTAAATCTGACTATATAGTAGAAACACGCTTTGCGAATAATTCAGATTGTTTATCATATATAGAATCTAATAAATTCTACATCCACCAATTTTAATTAAATTATATGCTACAGTTTTTTTATTTTTACTATAACATAATCTACTATCGTATCATATAAATGCTACCATTTTAATATATTAAACAATTTCACTAGTTTAAAAGCAGTGTACAATATCATAATACTAAGGAAACAAGTATCCTTTTTTATTAGAAAAACCTGGCACCATCATGTCTTGATATATTTAAACCAAATCAAAATATATACTTCAATTGTTGTCCAGCTTTTTGCTAAAAAGAAATGGATTGGTTCATTTGGTTTTTTTTTATCTATTCAGATTTTATTTTCTACATCTATTCAAAAACTTTAATACAGCATATGGGGGGATGTATTTTTGTGTTTAAGAATTACAATTTTTCTACTCAAATAGTGTTTAAGATGAAAGAGTAATGAAGCTAAAAAAAGCCCTCTATACTATTTATATTAATTAAAGGTATAATGGCACTAGCATTAAACACTCTTAAGCTTTAAGTTAAATTAAAGCAAGATCATTAGTTAGATATAAAGCTATTAATAAATATGAAAGAATTTATTTTAACTAAACTAATAGTATTTAAATAAAAATGTCATAAAAAATAAATTAGGATCGTTTATTTATTATAGTATTTTTGTTCACATTTTAGCAGTTTAAGATTTAATAAGATTGTTAGCTAAATTTTTTAGTTTTAATATTTGATATTAAAAACTTGTATCTAATATCATTGAAAATAATTTTATTATCAATAATATAAAGAAGCTCTCTTTAAAGATACTGATTTTATAAGTCTATTACATTTCATCTGTAAAATTATGGTGATTTTTTAAAAGGTCATTTTAAACCAAGCTAAGTTGAAAATGTTCTTGAATCTTAAAAAATACTAAAATACTAAAAACCCATAAAATATTCTATTGATAAAACTAGGTATATATATAATAAATAGCTTCAAATATGCTTTTAATTTACTTTATTTTCAGCCGATTTGTCTTGTTTTCTTGAAATAATTTTTGTTTTAATAAATGAATAAAATTGTAGTTTTTTTGTAATTATTAAATGTTTCAATGTACTCACTTTTGGGTGATATTATATGGGGATATTTTTTTGATTTCACCATTTTTTCGACTTTTCAAGCACTATTTGAGTGGAAAGATTATTAGTAAAAATCTTGAACAAAAAATACATCACCATATAACTTAATTATCTGCTTTAAATGGAAATAAATTAAATAAAAAGCTAAAATTTATCAATCTTTGTTATTATAACTTATTATTATTTATTATATAATTAACATTTACCACCTAATGTGATACCCCAAATTTTCAAGTGATCATTCACTGAAGGGGCATACCATTTTGAAGCAGAACAGTTAGGATCTTCTAGATAGTTATCATTACAATAGACATCTTTACTACCGTTTACCCAGATCTCATTGTGATGGTGATAATAATCGGACAACAATTTAATTTGTGGAGGTAAATGAGGAACCATGTCATTACCATTAACAACTCGAGTTAAAGTAAAAGTTTGTTGATTCAAATAACGTGCAAATTCCTTATCACCCACTCTTGGTTCACCAAAAGTAAAAACTGCAAGCCTATCGTCTTTCAAGTTTAGATTTTGTCTTAAGATTAAAGTACTTAATGTAGCTATTGCACCACCTAGACTATGACCAACAATAACTAATTTATAATCTTTATGTTCATTCAATAAACCTTTTAACTTGTCAATATACATTGGTAATAATCGATCGCTACATTGTTTAAATCCGCGATGCACTTTGTATTGTTTTTTATCGAATACAATTGGATCCTTAAAATATTTGGCGTCTTGGACAAAATTCTTTAATGTTGAACTTCCACGAAAGCCCAAAGTGATTGCTTTTTTGATTTTATCAACAGCTAAATAAGCCTTAGTTTCCGTTGACTTGTCGAAATAAGTGGCTACATGCTGAACTGGGGCTTCTTTACAATGTGAGCATGACCAGCTCTTTAAACTTGCATCATTACAATAAGCAGCTCCAGCCAATCTAGCATAATATTTACTAGTTTGAACATCACTCACTTTTAGTTGAGTTGGTGGTTCAAAAGTACGTGAAGTGGGGCCTTCCTGTGGTTCCAATTTCACATTTTCTTTTAAATAGTTCAAGTTTTCCATCAAATCCTTAAAGTAATCTTCTTCAACTGTATTTCCATCAATACTGTTATTTAATCTGGGTTTTGTATTACCTGATGATGACGCGCTGCCTTTATCAATGGCATTAGCGCTGCTATAATTGCTTACGGAAGCTTGACATTGGTGGATTAATGATATCCCACAGAATAAGGCAATAAAGACTGGACTATTATAACTTAAGAGCATGCTTGATATGAGTTATAGTTTATTATATAGATAAGTTTGTTACTGAGGTTTTTTTAGATATATTGCTATATTTTAGAGGCCTTTTATACTTTTTTAGTGAGCATGTATTTGTTATATCTATGTTGTAATCTTATACTTACATGATCTGATTACTTGATAAAAATAAGTCTAAAGAATAGTTCAGATTGTTTATTATAGATATATCCAATAAAAATGTATTCCCCAACATAATTTTATTAAAAATTCCTTATTTTAATTAAATTATCTTCTATAGCTTCGTTTCTATTATAATGTATTCTACTTCCTTGTTATATTTAAATGCTATTACTTAATGAAATTAATTAAACAACTACACTAATTTATAAACAGAATAGAATATCTTTGTCATGGGAAAAAAACGAAATTCTCTATTTTTATTGAAAAACTTGGCAATATCTTATTTTATACTTTAATTTAAATTAGTGATATGGAATTCAATTATTACCATATTTTTTATTAAAAGTAGTGGTATTATCTATATTTATTTTTTAGATTTATTTAATAATATCTTATCTTTCTTCTTCATTCTATCTTTCTCGCTTATTTCAAATTTTTGTAATACAATTTACTATTTATAGTAACTATCCATATATTAATTAAAGGTGTAATATTTTCGATGCTAGGTAGCTTTGAACATTGATTTTTTTTAAAAGACTCTTGAGGCTCTAGACCATTAAGCGGTTTATTATGTGAACGTTTTGAGCGTCAAGTTTAAGTCAAAATAATAACATATAATATACAGGAACGTCTTCGCTTCATTATTTTTTCCATTTTAAGTATTGTTTGAATTGAGAAGAATTATAAAGTGTTAAGACAAAAAACAGCTACATATATTAAATGTGAAGATTTTAATGAAATAAAAATAAAAAAAATTTTCAGCCAAATTCATATCATTTAAGCAAATTTCATAAAGCAGATACTTTTTTATTTTGATACTTAACTAATATCCCCTCTGTCTCTGATAAAAATGTCCGATTAATTTTGAGCCAACTAAGTCAGTTCCCTGATGGTTTTCTTTTACCACCTGTACTTGCTTGGATGATACGGTTCTCTTAGCTCTGACGGCTACTCACACTGAACGGATGTTTACTGAATCGAGTCTTTCTTCCAACTCTCATCCCTTTCCTTGTACAATTCTTTTACTAATGAGCTGATTTTGATTATCTAGGAACTTAAGTCTAGGGATTCGATCGAAGCTACTATTATATTAGACTCTATCTCAGAATCCCCGTCTTTACCTTTCGCAATGACAATTAACTTAACACTTGGAGATATTCCACTTTACAATTTCTCCTCAGATTAACCCCACTTCCTTTTCATTAAAATAAGATCATAACATTATTGACATTGACATAAAATTTTCAAGTAAAATTAATTTTCAAATTGACTAGGTTTTAGCTGACTTAGAGTTTTTTTGAATTCAAAAACATGCTGAAAAACACTAATGGTATAGTATTGATTGGCATTATAAATGGCTAAAAGACGTTTATCATTATTTAAAAGCTAATATCTTTGCTATTAAGTTTTTTTATTTAAACAATCTGAGTATGGAAACTTTGAAGTATAAATTTAGCTGAGTTTTGAAAACCAGATCAAATTTAAAAAAAATTCCCAACTGGCTTAGGTTTAAACTTTTGAAATCAGTAAAGGCTAAAAATTAAAAAAAGGCTATTAAAGAATATATATTTTTATTATTCCCCTATTTTCTAAGTATTTAAAATATATAAAAATTATCGTTCTCCAACAAAAAAAGACGTATGAGGATGTTTTTTTTGATTTCATTACTTTCTCTATTTTAAGCGCTATTTGAGCAGAAAAATTATTAGTAAGATCCTTAAACAAAAAAATACATCCCCGTATCCTTTATTTTCTTGGTCTTATGGCTAACATCTCTTGCAATAAATGAAATATGAAAAAATTGACCCTCAGTTATGAATTAACTCATACTTAATATTAACTCTAAATAGAAGATGCCTTAAATTAATAAATAGAATAAATTAAAATATATATGTGAATTTCTTTGAATTTTTTAGCAAATTATAATCACATTCAAAAGTAGCAACTTCCTACAATAAGGGTTAACCATTTTGATACTATTGACGAGCTCAGCTCGCATAACTTGGAATAAATTTTTACTTATCCAGGACCAAATCAATAAATTGATCGAAAATTTTGATCCAACCAAACAGACTTTTTCAAGAAACTTAATACTCAGAAGGTTAACATCAGTCAATCCAAAGCAAGCTAATATTTTAGGTCCCATAATTTTTATCGATTTATTTGCAATCTAAGTTATTTTCATTTCTTTGAGATTTTAATCAAAAAATGGCAACTGTCTTATCATTAAAATTAGCAAAAGTACCAACTTCATTCAATGCCGCCACACCAGGTAGCATCAAAGATGGATTAACCAAAACTGAACAACGTAACTTAGAATTAATTGGCCCTAAATTCCAAGCTTTTGTCCGTCGTCGTTTCCACAAACGTACCTTCTCTGAAGATGAAAAGATCCAACAAGAAATCTATGGAAATGATCAAGGTGATGATGAAGATCTTTCTGAAGATGAAGAAGAGCCAGCTGATATGAAAAACTTAGACCCAAGAGACTGGAAGTCTCAAGATCATTACCAATTACTAGGTCTTTCTAAATACCGCTATAAAGCCACTGACGACCAAATTAAGAGAGCTTTCCATAAGAAAGTTCTTCGTCATCATCCAGATAAGAAAGCTGCTTCTGGTAATACTAACGATGATCGTGTTTTCAAATGTATTCAAAAGGCTTATGAGATCCTCACGAATAAAGAAAAGAGACGTCAATATGACTCTGTAGATGAGTTTTACCCAGATACCTTCCCAACTTCTAAAACTAAGGGTGATTTCTTTGAGCTTTGGACCCCAGTTTTCGAAAGAGAAGGACGTTTCAGTAAGAAACAACCAGTGCCCGAATTAGGTGATATCGATAGCCCCCGTGATCAAGTAGAAGCCTTCTATGACTTCTTTTATAACATGGAATCATGGCGTTCATTTGAATACCTTGATAAAGAGGATGCTGATGGTGATAACCGTGATAATAAGAGATACATTGAACAAAAGAACAAAAAAGAAAGAGCTCAACGTAAGAAAGAAGATGGTCAAAGGTTCCTTAAATTAATTGATACCGCTATCTCCCTTGATCCTCGTATTATCAAGTTTAAACAAGAAGATAAGGATAAACGTGCTGCTAAAAAGAAACCAACTAAAGCCCAAGCTGAAAAGGCAGCTTTAGAAGCTAAGGCTAAACAAGAAGAAGAAGAAAGAAAAGCTAAAGAAAAAGTGATTGCTGAATCCAAAGAAAAAGCAGCTAAAGAAAAGAAAGATAAAGAAGCTTTAAAGAAAGCTATCCGTAAGGTTAAGAAGGCTATTAGAGAGCTTTCAGAAGTAAGTTTTATCTTAAGATGGTTTGATTAATAACTGATTTGTTTTTTAGAAAGCTAATCATTTCTTACCTGAAACTCCAACCCCTGCTCAAGCTGAAGAACAACTAGCTAAGTTAGAGCTTGTATTCGAGAAGGTTGGTCCTAACCTTGAAGCTTTAAATCAACTTAAAACTAGAGCTGAAGAAGCTATCAATTCTAAAACTCAAGTTGGATTTTTAGAAAGAGAAAGGTAAATTTAATTTTAAGAATATTAACTTTATTAAAATTTGAAATTAGTGCTTAAATTGTTAACAGTTAAAAATAAAATAAAATAAAGCATATTGTTTTTGAAATTATTTTATTTATTTGTATAAATGTTGAGACATTTTTGCTAGAATGTATTGTTCGATTAAATCTAAGACTCTTAATAGAAAAGAATCAATAGTATCTTCAGACTTAGGTTGAGGTTGAAGTAAAACATTGGGTTCTGATTCAATACTTAATGTTAATCCTTGCTTTGGGTAATTTTGATTTAAATTTATATTTACTTTAAAACTTTCTATTTCAGTTTTATTTTCAATCTTAACATTAAAACAAATGCTTTGATAATCGTACACATCAACTTGGCTATTTAAATTAGTTAATAAAAACTAAACTAAAAATGTTAATAAGCTTACCTTTCATATTTATTTTTTAGCATGGCTATAAGCTGACGTTTGATTTCCAAGCTAGGTAGGAAACTTTTTTCAATCTTGCCTTTTAAATACTGTTGAAACTGAGTAACATATTTTGAGAATGTTTGATTTGGCAACATATTATGAAGTATAATATGGTCGTTTAAAACCATAGCTTCTGGTGACAATAATAGGTGTGATTGAATGTCAACTAAATTTAAGTCTTTATATATAAAAGTAACTTTTGCCTGTACATCAACTTGGTCTAGGATATCATTACTTAAGTTTTCTTCCAGCTTAAATTTCAAAAACGTGCATAAACTTAAACGCTGTTTATCCTTTAAGTCCATATATTGAAACTCTAATATTTCTTCATGTTTCCAGTTTTCAAGCTCATACTGAACTCTTTCATAGCCCTTGGATAAAACGTTTTTTTGCAAATGGAGCTTAAAATACTCCTTTAACGTTTTTATCACTTTATATAGCCCTTCTATCCTTAAATTGTTACCTTCTTGCAGCCATAGTTTGCCTAATTGAAATTCATTTAAGAACTTTTCGTCTTTTGTTATATTATATGGTGCATAGCTTGGTTCAATTATTAGCTCTGGGATTAAAGTGTAATCCTGTAACTGTTTTATAAATGTCCATTTTAAATACACTATTCTTTTAATAAGAATTTAATTTTATATAAAAAGCATGTTAAAAAAGTTACCCCTTGCTTTTGTTTCAATACCATAATCAAAGGTTAAATTCGCTCCAAGGCTACTGATATCTGCTACTTCATTGATTTTTTTATATTCTATTTGAATATCTTTTTTTGTTTCTAAATACGTATACTGCTTTAATATTAATTCTTTATAATTCATTAAGTTAAATCTTAAAACTTTGATTTTAGGTTTAGAACTTTATTATTTCATTTTTTTGCATTATTAAAATGGCCACAAATAGCAAATAGCTAAAAAATAACCTTTGAAATCATTTATTATAGTATTGCTTAAAAAATATTTTATAAAGAATATTACTTTAAAAATATAGCAAACTGTTATAATAAGTTATTTAAATACTACTTTGAATATCTTTATTCAGTAATTTTCTTTAAAACTTATAGCTTTAGCAAACTATTTTAAAACATTAGTATGAAAATCATTTTGACTACTTTTATTAATAAACTAGACTTCATATAGGTGAACAACTAAGGTCCTATAAACTAGTAGACCTTAAGTCAATATAGTAATAAAATAGCCAATTGGTATTGAAAATCAATATATTTTTCATTTTGTGTTATTTATTATTCACATAATGGACATCAAATTATTATACTCTACTAATAAATTAAACTTCCCATAACTTCCAATCCATTAATAAGAAAAATTTCAAAATTAACCAATTAAAAAAATTTGCACCCTACAACTCGAAATTTTCGACCAAATAACAGTATAAAAGCAAATCGTCAATAACCAATGCACAATATTGTTAATTTTGTAATGTAAGTAAATCCATAAATTTCAAGTTTAAACAGAATATGATGAGATATTTAATAGAGTCAAGCACTGAAGTCCTTTTTGGGCAGGTCATCCTATTCTTCTTCTAAAACATAATAGTTTGATTTATTGATGCTAATTTTATTCTGAAGTTTTACAATTAATTGTTAAAAAAGCACATTTAAACAAGATATTAATATATATTTCTAGGTTTCTATGCCGTGTGTAATTTGAATCTCATTAAAATTGAATAAATAACGTTTAAACTTTATATACTATTTTATTTTATAACTTTAAATCACTTGCATAATATAATATTAGTTCAATTAGTTGATCCATATGATTGGGGTTAAGATTGGGATTATGGCTTACCATTCTAAAGAAAGGAGGTAAAGTTACCAAGCCATTGTCAGTATTAATATCTAAAGGACTATAATCTATCATAAACTCTCCATTTTCTCTCAATTTTTTATGAATATCAATGGTAGCAATGCCGTATGCTTTAGGGACCACTTCATTCGAGATTAGGTTATCCTCACTCAAATAAGCAAATTGTTTGGTATAAGATAATGGAATGTACCAAAAGCAGCAATTGACAGAATTTGGATTAAACGCTAATTGAAACCTGGGATGGTTTAAAATCTTTTGTTTTAAATAACAGATATTATCAAACGCAACATTAACTCTATTTTCAAATTCGATCTTTCCGTAATATTTCCAAGCTAAATACATCTTAAAAGCATCTGGTTTACGCCCACAAGCAATAGTACCCTGTCCTAAATCTGATTGATGTTCTAACCAATCCAAATTATCATCATTTTCTTTAAGGCTCGAATTATGGAATAAATAATCCGCATCTAAAGAGTTTGCCTTTACAAACTGAGTTCTATCCTTAAGTAATAAAAAGGAACATTGCAAAGGGACCCCCAATAATTTATGGGGATTCATAGTAATAGAATCAACCATTTCACTACCATTTAATAAGTGTTTATATTTCTCAGAAAATATAACTGGTCCTCCCCAGCTAGCGTCTAAATGAGCCCATAATTGATATTTTTTTGCTACTTTACACAACTCTATTATGTCTTCAAAAAATCCCTGTACTGTAGTACCTGCAGTAATATTTAAAAATAAAGGTGTTTCCCCTAAACTAATAGAATATTCGATCTTATTTATCAAGTCTTCAATATCCATAGTGCCTTCTATTTTAGTCTTCACTTTATATACTCTATTTAATCCTATTCCTATACTCATTGCTGATTTTTGTATAGAGTAATGAGATTTATCCGATGTAAAAATAGACAATTTATCTTTCTCTGTATATCCATTAAACTTAATATGAGGATACCATAAGTTACGACAGGTTACTAAAGCCATCAAATTAGAAGTAGAACCTCCAGGGAATGTTAAGCCACCCGAAAACTTATCATTAAATCCATACAACTTAGCCAGCTCCCTTGAAGTGAATAATTCTATTTGAGTTAATACTGGGGATACATGGTACACATGACTATTAGCGTTTAAAAAAGTCAATAGCCATTCAGATAATACGCCAATTGGGTTACTTCCGGAATATAATTTGTCACAAAATTTGGCATTGTATGGGTTGATAGAATACTTGAATAATTTCTCTATAACCGTTTCTAACTCTTTGGATCCTATTCTTCTATTTTCAAACTTCAAATCTAAGATCTCATATAACTCTTTTTTGCTTTCATTAATTACTACTTTACCACCTCCTTCTTTCCCCTCACGCATAAAATCAATCATCTTTGGAATATATTTCTCAACTAACTGTACCATCTCTTCTATTTCTTCATCCTCATATCGTCTTATCTCTTTGATATCCCCAATTCCAATCATTCTAAATCTTTGATTTTTTTTCTCCCCAGTTCTCCTTTAAATAAATTTTCGAATTTAATTTCCAGCCAATCATTCATTTAGTGGATTTGGATTATTAATTTCCTTTAGAATTACCCACTATTTAGCAACTTAGTACTTCGCTTTTTCAATCTTTTATTTCAGTCAATTAGAATAATCTATTTTAATTAAGGGTTTATTAAAATAAAATCGTATCATCAAAACTATATTAATTCATTTTAATATTAATAAACGGTTCTATTTATATTGAGATTGATATTTCCTTTTTATGGCTTTTTTTCTATAGCATGTAAGTATAAGTCAAATATGAAAAGTAAAGTTATTATTGATATGCTTAATAAAAACTTCGAATGATATATGGATTTGTACTCAGAGATGTATTTTTCTTGTTTAAGAATTTTACTAACAATTTTTCCACTCAAATAACACTTAAAAGATAGAAAAAGCAATGAAGCCAAAAAAAACACTTCCATTCTAAAGAATTATAAAATGTATTAGAAAGTACAAAACTATTCGCTTTTTTATAATTTGCTCACTATTTTTTTAAATTCTATATTAGAAAATTAAACAAAATGTCATAAACACATTTCATTTGTTTAACAGTGCTCTAGAACTATAATGTAAGTATTATTATTTTTTTGACTTTAAACTATTTTGTTTTAGTATTATATATTTGTTCTATCTTTAAATTATATAGAAGTTATTTACTGTTTTTTTTACACATTAATGTTATAGTAAAGATTGTAACCCAATCGATAGTTTATAGAATAATATAAATTTATTTTAAATATGATTAAACTGTATTATATTATAAGTCTCAGCTAATTTGTTATCAAAAATCTCACAACTGATTGTAACTATACTTATAATAAATGTTTAAAGTAAAGATTTAAAATTGAGTTAAATTAAAAATAATGTAAATAATTTTATAGTATATTTTAATGGACTATATGGGAGTGTTTTTTTGGTTTCATCACTTTTTTCATTTTTACAGCACTATTTAAGTGGAAAAGTTGCTAGTAGAATTCTTTAAGAAATATATCCCCAAATTCCATCTTAATAGCTTTTGTATTTAAAATAAGTTCAAAACAAGGTTTATAAAATATAGTATACTTTATAGTACTTTACAAATTAAAATTATAAATATAAAATAACATTTTAAAATGTTATTTTATTTTGTGACTTTAAAAGAGTATGAAAATTAAATAAAGTAGTCTGTAATTGAAGTTAATAATTCAAATTTGCTGTGTGTAATGAGTTATGAAATGAATCTTTAATTCAGAAATAGGAGATAGTGTTTATTTTGGAAATTTGTGTGTGTTTCATAATAAGATAACCATCAATATAAAAAGATCATAAATATTAGTATTTAGTATAATAATAAAATAAGAAATTAGATCCATGACATATCTAAAAGTATTCATGTCCTTATTTAAGACAAGTTGAAAAAACCAAAATATGGAAACGATGAGTTCACATTGACTTTTATAACATATATAGATAAGAAGTTTACAAATTGTGGAGGAATTAGACCATTTAACATGCGATTTAGAGCAAAAGCTTTATGGTGCTTTTTGTAGCTAAAAAATTGTATATAAAAGTTGGGTAGAAACAAAGTTATATCTAAAACTATTTTTACGACAAATAGTATCGAATTCTATGTCTAAATACACCTATCGCAGATCCATCGCAACATAATTAACTGTTCATTCAAGGATAAAATTTCATTAAATTTAAAATCTGCGTTAGGTATTGGAAAACAACAAACTACTAATTGACTTTAAAAATTAGTGCTAGCCAAGTCGCAATAGAGCTGCAGCTATCATATGTTTTGTTAATTTAAACTTGTTTTAAGTTGCATAATTAAAATAGCAAAATAGTTTCTAACAAATTTAACTGAATGACTTGATAAATAAAAGCTCGAATTAGATAGCACTAGAAGAACTCAAATATCAATTTTAATTACATATACTGTATTCTATAGATTATATGTTTTAAATAAATAGAATATTTTTAGACATTAAAACGTGTTATTTTAAGGGTCAATAATAATAAATTGAATCAGAAATTAGCACTCTTTATAATCATATTCTTAGTTAAACCAATAAGTTAAATCCTAAATATAATTTAAGCAATAAAGGTTAGAATTAAAAATAGTCACATAATGAAATGATTTGACAATAAAATATTTTAAAATTAGTGATTTCACCTAAATCATTTTTATTCCCACACCTATAAATTATATGGGAAAAAAAATCAAAAAGATGAAATCAAAAGAAATATAGATAAAAAAAATGAAATTTAATGATCTAAATTTACTTAAAAAATATTTATATGTAATTTAACAGCAATAAGATATACAAGATTTATTACATAACCGTATAGAGATTATAATTATGAATATAAAATTGATAATTTGAGGTTGATATTTTTGATATTTGTTGTTATTAAAATTAACCAAAAAAATAATTAAAGTACACATAGCCATAGCAACTTTAGCCAATGAAATTCGATCTATTTTAAAACATGTTTATTTCAAATATTAGTAGGGATTTATCAATAATAACACAGTCACGTACAAATTTAGCTATTTCTGCATATCAAAAAAGATTGAAAATTTAAGTGAATGCAGGAAAGAGTTTCAAATTTAAAGGTTAACACAAAAAATAAATCTTTCTTATTTAAAATAACATCAAACTAGATTGTATATTGACTTATTAAAATCATTCCTCAATTTCAATAATAAATATCCACCTTTTTGACTTGACAATAGTAGTATTGTTAAAATATGCTGCCTGCACCAATCAATTCTCGACAGAATTCTTCAAAAGATGACATAGATTTAAGTTCTTTACCTTCAAATTCACCTTCTCAATTTGGTACTTTGAATATTCAAAGACCCCCACCAACGCCTCCACTACCAATAAAAAGCACAAATAAATCAAATGGTATCTCAATATACTTTAACTTTAACTTATACTAATATTATTTTAGATAGTAAACACCCTTTAGCGCATGTAGGAAATTGGTTTCAAAGAAGAACGATGTCTTCCTTAGATGCATTAACCATTTCGACTTTAAAATCAACTTCAGTAGACAACATAGGATCAGACAAAAAAATATCTCAGCTAGGAAGAAAGAATTCATTTAGAGATGCCTTAGAGTCTCCCAATCTATCCCCTTGTACTACCTCGCCTTACCAACTTGAAAGATCTCATTCAATGTATGGTGGTTTCCGTACACCCAATTCCACCAATAGCTCATCATTAAAGGTATCTCCTTTACAAGACCTACCGTCTTTATCAGAAAACAGTACAGGATCAGATAACAAAGAGGATTCTTTCCAAAGCTATCAGACTCAAGGATTATATGAAGTTTCAAATGATGGCTCCAACAATAATAAAAAGATATCTAGTTGCTCTGATGATAGAATAAACAGATTACGAAGAAGTAATGATGGGTTATCAAACTTAGCTGTACAAAGCTTATCGAATCTAGCGAAAAAACGTGGGGCTATGCTGCCGCAAAGAGATCTCTCGCCTAGCTCTTACAACTCTAGAGCTAATGCAAGCGACTACGATAGTAAAATGCAAAGCGACTACTACCTCTCATCATCAATCGATTCAACAAATACTGATGATTCTCTATTCCACTCTCCTCATTCTTTAAACACTCCTTATTTCTCAACTATTTATACAAGTCCAGAAACCAGTCCATCTAGTCAATTGAATAATTTACCATTCGCCCAAGACAACAAAAATTCCCTTGTAAATCACGATTGTAAGAATTTATGTGTATCGGTTCCAATGATTAGAAAGAGAAGTAACTCGATTGCCGTAACCTTGGGAAGATCGGGTTCATTGATTACTACACCAAACCCACTAGTATCTTATCACCAAGGGAAAAAAATCAGTCGATATCGAGGAAAATGAGCTGAAAGATAGTTCTTATCTTTCTGCCAGCGAAGTACCGTTTGATCAAGGAGTTAATCTGCAATTGTTTCCAGGCTTTGAGTCTGGGGAACAAGTTAGTTCTTTAGACCCCGGAATAAATCCCTTAAGCCTTGGCCACTTTAAAGAACAACTTATTGAGGAACTTAGGATCGAAAAGGTTTTAGCAGATAAAGGAATTAAACAGACTATAAGTGATTGGCATATCAAGCACGAGGAATCTGAAGAAAGCAATCAACATGAAATTTTTGAACCTATTTCATCTTATAGGTAAGTATTAAAACTTAATCTTTTGCTAAATATTAAACAATTGCTTAGTAGTTCTAAACCGATTAATCTACCCAAAGTAAAAAAGGTTTCAACTCGAGATGGCCATTCAAAAAACGCTCATTTTTTAAGGCTACATTCAAACAGCTGGCCTCCTTCATATTTGGGTAATACAATTAAAGTTCAAAAGTTAATAGCTAAAACTTTATTTAGCATCTTTAGATACAATATCATTATTTAAAATAGAAACTTTAGCAGAAAGGATTTTAACAACTACAGTTGAAATGATGGTCAACAGTACCGTTTGTCAAGATATTATGAAAGAGTTCCGATTGCTGTTACAAAAGTTACGAAAAATGACTGTTGGTAATGCAGAAGCTGAAGACTTATTGTCTAAGTTAGTTTTTGAGTTTTCGCCATGCTGTAGGTTGTCCGAGTATATAGTATGTATTTTTATGTTTTTTAATTCAATTATTAAAAATTATAGAACGATTATAATAAAAAAGAGATGGAAATAAAACACTATGAAAATCAGTACTTGTTATCCCAACCTATTTCACCATCCCCTTTAAGGCATTCGACTTCATTTATTCAATCGGGATTAAATTTACCAAAATTACAGTTTGAAGAGTGTTCTGGGATAGTAAGTGAACCTATAAGTCCACTCAAAGATGAAGTAAAACAGTCAATTAGTTCAAATATGATGGTGGCAAGTAAATCATACGACTCTTCGAATTACATTGAGAGTGAAGAGAAAGTAAAAAATTTAAGAAGACCCTCAATATTTTCAGTTAACTCGAAACCTAAACCAAACTTCTTAAGGCGACTTTCAGTTCAATTAAATAAGCCTGACAAAAAAGAAATGAATATCAAAAAAACCGAGACTATGAATCCCCCGCAACGTAAAAATAGTATTGGAAACCTAATGGACAATTTTGGGTTTAAATCGATTATTGATAAAAGTAAGCTAAAAGGTAGTTCTACTCTTCCAATTCGAAGTAAAAAACGCGATAAAGAGAGTTCATTACAACTTCATAATCGTACAAAGTCCGGAGATGTTAGCTTATTTAAAGGTTGGCCTTTTTCTACATCACAAAATGATCTAACTGACAATAATACTGAATCTATTGTATGTCGCATCTGTGATGAGACGGTATATAAACATGATTTTGAGCATCACTCTGAGGAATGTGCTATCACACAGCTACATGAGATGAAGTTTCATGAAATTCATAATGAGTATGGAGTCATTTTAAGTGAGCTGGGTGAAGCACTAAACGAAAAAAAATTGAATCAAGAAGGTGCAACAATCGTCAAAAAGTTTATAAAACATATTAAAATATTAGAAAAGGAATCGAATGATCTTTTAGGACTTTGTATGGAAAATATAATCGACGAAGAAAATTGGATCAAAAAGAAACTAAAAGAAATTATGTATTTTTCAAAAGATTTGAACTTTGTTAAGAACTACGCTAAGCAAACATTAGAAGTTAGTAATTCTTTAAGGTCCGTTGTGGATAATTATTTAGAAAAATTAAGGCATTTAAATAAAGATTCTATTTCTATTCCTTCTTCTCCCACTTCAACTACAAATTATTTTAGTCGTGGTAGATCAAAAGAAGTATCGGAATCAAGATTGCGCCATATGAATAAGCTTTATCGTTCGAATAGTAACACAAGTTCTACAAGCTCAGAAGATTCACCAATGTCACAAAAGCTAATATCTTTACTTTCCGGAATGTTAAAAAACAGCCTTAGGAAAAATAAAAGTTCGCCAACCAGTTCTAAGTCAAGTGATTCGAACAATAGTAGTAAGCGTGGGAAAATACCTCAAATCAATGATTTTGAGATTATTAAACCTATCTCTAGAGGCGCTTTTGGAAAAGTATACCTATCACGTAAAAAAGCTACTCAAGACTTATTTGCTATTAAAGTCATAAGAAAAGATGATATGATAAGAAAAAATATGATACGGGAAGTAATGACAGAACGCAAAGTTATGTCCTTAGCCCAAATGCCATATGTAGTCAACCTTTTTTATGCTTTTCATTCTAAAAATTATCTCTACCTCGTTCAAGAATATCTCATTGGTGGAGATCTAAGCTCTTTGATTACAGGAATGGGAGGGTTAACGATAGAGATGGCTCGGTTTTATACGGCAGAAACGGCGCTTGCACTTAATTATCTCCATAAAAATGGAGTAATTCATCGAGATCTCAAACCGGATAATATACTATTAAATGGTGATGGTCACCTTAAATTAACTGATTTTGGGCTTTCTAGAATTGTAGTCAAAGAAAATGAAAGGAGTCAAACAGTTAGTAAAGATGAATCAACAAAACGAAATCACAGTGGGATGAATTCTCCATTCGGTTTTTCTTTACCTTCTCCTAAAACGGATGAAGTTACAAATTCTAGTAATGCAATAGAAACAGGTGTCTTAGGTACTCCAGATTATTTAGCACCGGAACTTCTTTTAGGTATAGGCCATCATACTCCTGTAGACTGGTGGGCACTTGGCGTATGTCTCTTTGAGTTTTTATGTGCTTATCCACCTTTTATGGATGGGAGTCCAGAGGCTATTTTTAAAAATATACTTGATCATAATATCCAATGGCCAGAAGATGGAATCGAAGACCCTTTAGCTGAAGATTTAATAAAAGGTCTTCTGAACAGTGATCCTAATTCTAGGTTGCAAGGAGAAAGGATCAAAGAACATCCTTTCTTTAGTGGACTTGACTTTGATACCATTAGGGAATCAGAAGCCCCCTTCAAACCGTGTCCAGAAGACTTATTGGATACAAGTTATTTTGATATGAGGAATGAAAGGCCAGATATACAAAAATTAGAAGATGAAAATGGTTTTGATGTAGATATAATGATGGAGAGTGGAGAGGCTGACAGGGAAAGTAAAGAAAACAAAAGACATAGCCAACAGAAAGAAGAGGTTCAAGTCAAGGTCATAAAGCCTGATAAAGAATCTGGACTTTTTACACCACAGCCTAAACATGCCAGCCTTAAAAAAGGAAGACCAAGAGCTATCTCGGCATCATATAATCAAAAGAATATCGAGCCAGATTTTGATGCGTTTGTTTATAAAAATATCCCTCTACTTTCAGAGTATAATAAGGATCTGTCTTCCTCCCCTTCAAGGAATCGTGTTTCTTTACCTGCTCAAGCTAAATCCTCCTCCTTTACTTAAACAATAGCAGTTTTGTTAGTATTTTGTAATTATTTTTGTAACCGTTTTTAGGTGCAATTTAGTATTTGATAGCAAATATTTTATTTTAACAATATTCCGTGTATTTTTTGTGTTCATTTATTTTAATTATAATAAAAATTTGGTGATTAACTGAAGATTTATTTCATGTATATTTACCATGTTGAATGTTTTTAATTTATTAAAACTGCTTGGATTATTATTTACTTTATTAGCTTATAGGTAGGTTATGTAATATTGAATAATTATTTTAGTACAAATTATCTCAGAATTTATGTCTATTTTATTGAAAATAAGAGACAAATTTTAATTGAAATCAAGCATGTCTCACCATTTTGAACTAAAAGTACCTTCAAGAGAGGGACACTTAGTAGGTAAATTAGTAGTAATTACAGGGGCTAATGGGTTGAAAACAAGCTATGTATCATTTTACATGGCCTACTAAATCACAAAGAAAGCTTTGTAGTGAATGGGATCGAACAGGGGTTAGACAAAACTTACAACACGTTTACGTTTGATTTTACTGGTAATGGTTTAAGTAGTGGTAAAAGTACTTATTCTGATTATGAACAACAGGTTCAGGACGTTATTCAGGTATTGAGTTATTTTAAACAGAATGGCTTTAATTTTGAAAATAACGGGATCCAGGTTGTGACTAAAGAACAAGGTATCCGGTTCAACGTCGAGGTGATAATTGGGCACTCGAAAGGTGGCTCGATAGCTTTATTATTAGCTTCGAACTTGGATTGCAATTTAAACGTTCCCTATATAATAAATATATCTGGAAGAGTAGACTTGAGAGAAAAAAGCATGGCTAGGTTTGAACCTGAACAATTAGAAAAGATTGGCAAAGGAAAAGAAGTAGTATGGAAAGTAGGGCCAAAAAATAGAAAAATTTTTATTAGTAATAATGATTTCTTATGGCGTGATAAATTCAATCTAGATATTTATAATAATATAAACAACCAACCTAATATTAAAGGGATGGTTACTATCCACGGCATGAAAGATAAAGTGGTCAAATATCAAGACGCTATTTTAATTAAAGAAATGATTAAAATTAATCATCAAGTATTTATTTTAGAAGGTGTAAGTCATTTTTTTGATAAACAAGGAGAAATCGATCAGTTGATTTCTATCATCAATCAATATTTACTTAATAATAAGACCAAATTATAAGAAATAGCCTCCCTTTGGTAGTTTTGATTTTTCTTCTTTAGATACGTTTAATAAAGTGGTCGTTTTTCTCTCATTTTCTCTGTTTTCAACTAAAAAGGAATATTTACATCAACATTTATTAAAATAGGACTATTTCTTTATTACCTGTATTAATTTCAGTTTCATCTATGTTCATTTGGTTCTTTAAATTTGAAATTCTTTCATTAAGTAACATTATCTTTGTTTCCTTGCTTATTTCCGTTTCTAAGTACTGTTGTTTGCTCCAATGTAAATTTAAACTACCACTTCCAACAAATAACAATAACAATATTGGCTTTAATTTGTAATAAAGAGTATCGTTCTGTTTAAATGGATTTGTAAATAAAGTTCTTTTAATACTAAAAGCACGTATTTGATTGAAATTTCGATAACTCATTTTTACAGAAAGATAAAAACTTGTTTTTTGTTTAAAAATTCAAATTTGAAAATGTTAAAACCTTATTTTGTTTATCGAGGTCAACCACATACCATCACAGCTTTAAGAATTGTACATTTTTTGTGTCGAAATCAAACTCAGTTGCCATTTCTATTAGTTGGGTAACTAAATAACATAAACAAGACTCCTTATTAATCTTTATATTTATAGTAATAGTACTGGTGATATTAGTTTTTATTCTTTGAAAACTCACCATTTATGTTTTACCATTTCGCTACCCTATAAGGACGAAAAAATGGTTGAGTTAAATAGTATAATAGAAATTATTGATATAAAAGGAGGCTATTTTTGTGTTTACAATCGAGCAATAGGTATTACATTTTGGAAATGGGAAGTACAGTTTGAACAGTTATTAAAAAAGAACTTTGAAAAGCCTACCTTTTTAAAAAGTCTAGCCACTACTTCTTATAACTTTTGTAAGGTTTATTTGTTAGGTAATTAGTTCATACTATTTATAATTTTATGTATTTATCAATTTAGATAATACCAACCTAAACAACGAAAATACTTACTTTTCTTGCCCTACGCAAAATGCAGAGACTCAAATTGTAAGCGTAAACTTAAAGCAAATGTCTAGTTTTGAAATAGTAAAAACGTTAAAATCGGGTAGAAAAGAAGGTAAAACTAATTATAAGTTGTTGTTATTTGCTCAATTCTATTAGATGTGGTGCATAGCCTTTGGTATAATTATGATAATAATACTTATTTTATATTGGCCTACTCTGATGGCGCTATTACCTTTAATTGTTTAACGAATACCCTTGATAGTAAAGAAATTTGGAAACTAACTCCATTTGAAAGGGATAACACAATAAGTTGTATCGTTATAGACAATGATTACACTTCCCTTTATTGTTCTAGTTATGAAGGTGGCTTATTACGAGTAATTTTAAAATATTCAGAAAATAAAGAGGTACTCAATTTTATTGATTTTTAGCGATTTACTCATCAATCAATAGGATAATTTAAGAATCAATATTGAAGATATTTCGTTGAAAAAGATAAAAACTAAAGACAAACTTCAAGCTATTTGTATTTCTAATCAATATTATTTATTTTCTGCTCATTCGGATGGGGAGGTCTTATTATACAGTAAAAAAAGTTTAAGGCTTATAAAGGCTCTAAACTATCATCAAGGAACAATCACTTCTTTACTTTGTACCACCCTTGAAGATAAAGAAGCCTTATTTGTTGCTTCTAATGATCGTAAAATTTCATTATGGGAAGTTTGATGGTAATTGCTAAAATTCAATAAAATACTACAAAATCTAGGTTACAAAGGTAATAAAAATGAAGTAACAAAAATCTTTCAGATCTTAACAGTATATTTAGTTGAAAATTTTATTTGTTTAACATTGAATTAGAAACATTTTCTTGCGACTAAAATATTAAAAAGTTAATAGCTATTGATATTTAACAAATATCATACCTTATTATTTAAATAATAAAACACAGCCTCTTTAACCCAATCTTGATCATAAAATTGAGAGTGACGTATATCCTCCATATTGACATGATTTTCACCAAAGATAACCTAAAAATCATTAATAAAGCTTAACTCTTATTATATAATACTGCTCTTACTTCCAAATCTTTTGCCTGAGAATCCATCCATTTATTAATAAAATCAACAGGTGAATTAATAAATTCCATCATAAAATCCCTCTTCATTTTACGTTGTTGAATTTCAACAAGCATTTGGTTAATCTAATTATCATGAGTTATTATTTGCCATTTAATGATTTAGTTAAAGTTACTTTATCATCTAAATTTAAAATTGTACGATTCGCAGAAGTATTCCCTAAAATTGATCCTAACTTCGTTTTAAATTCATCTTCTTGTTCTACTTCAATGTCAAATACTACCGGTGAATTAGTATGCTCTTTATTTGTTCTAAAAGTATTATTATCAATCTTATTTTTATATGAAAAGCTAATTATACCTAACAACATAATCAATAACAATAGGCTCAGGTGGGAGCAAATGACGATCTAACAGCTGTGGAATTTGTGAAAAGGTAACTCTTGACATTCCAAATAGCTAAAATGGTTATATAAATAGAAATTAAGCTAAACTAAAGCAATTCTCAGTTTCTTACTTTTGTTAAGTTAACATCACAGTTTATAGCAATTAAATCTTTAGGGTCATTAAGTTTATGAAACTAGTTATGAAATTCAGTTAATTGTGAGTTCACTGAATATAATATTTACTTTAATATAATGCCAAAGCATTATAACAACTTCTGATCTTGTAAATAAACCTGAATTGCTTTTATTTTCTTGGCTTTGGCCGATTACTATAATTTCTGCTAACTCCGAACTTGGTTTAAATCGATTCAATGGTTGATTAAGTTGAATGACTATTTTGCATTTAACCTCTCCAGATCCTTGTCTTTTAATTTCGAATCCATCTACTTCTTGTGTTTGATCATTTGAGAACCACTATGAAAAGTTATACATATGCAAAAACAATATATATACAATATCACCTCTATTAGATTTCCTTCAGGATAAAGATTTCTGTCCCTTTCAAGCTCAACGACCACAGAATTGATTAAAGACGAAAACTTCTTAGCTACACCTTTAGCTTTACCATTTGCAGAAATAGGCTAAATGTCAAGTTAATTTATTTTATCTGACTCACTAAAAATGTACCATTAATACTCTTCCTTCTATTTTCAATGTCCAAGAAGGAATTTCACCCTGGTTAACTTGGTATAGTGGGTCTGGATAATTCGTATTATCTGCTTGATAAGCAGCTTGATTACTGATAAATAGACGCAATGTTCTAAACGTCTAAAACTAAGTTAAAAATTTAAATAAATGAAAAGCCAAATACTTTAGTTCCAGTCTTAAACTTAATATCTTGGTAATCTAATCTCTTTTTCAATAGTAAGCCATCCAATCTTTTTTCTTCTTTTAATAATTTATTGTATAGTTTACTTTCTGGTATAATGTCTTGTAAATTTTCGCTAATATTTTTATCAACCGTTTTACGAATCTTCGTCTTATTACTGGCGTTTGGTGTCCCTACTCCTGAATTATTTTGACTCGTGTTTTTCCTTACTAAAGTTAAATTATTGTAACTAGCTAGTGTTGGATGATCCATTTTTAAAGTTTATTTCTTTCGTCAAAAGAATTTAACTTCATCTTTTTGCAAGCCCAGAATTTGCAACTTAAATCATATGGCCCAAAATTCGCAATTTAACTAATGCAATAAATGATGTTAAAATCGCAGATTTTCATATCCCTATTTGAAGGATAACATCGTTAACTACGTATGTCTTCCCTCACGATAGTTGACTAAAGAAAATCTTATTAAAGCCTAACACTATAATTTAAGATATCAACGACTCTTATTAAAGATGCTTAAATGCCTGTTAATTCAAAGATGAACTCTTTTTGTTTAATAAGATTTTATGAAAATTATTGGCTGAGATACATGTCCAATAATTTTTGCTAATTTTTGCATAGTCTCACCTAAAGTTTCCCCATCTCAAAAAGTTGCCTTATAAATACCAATTAAAAGTATAAATCCTTGCTTGATAGCTTAAAGTAAAGGACTGATGAGTAGCACAAAGTGCTGTTACAAATCACTGACACCCAAAGTTGTTTAATGCTATAAATTCATCTCATTTGAATTTTCAACCCATAATTCGAATCCTTTTATTTCTAAGCTATAGCCAATAGCTGAGAAATTTAATAAACCTTTAACCAATAAGTTAATATTTTCTACAACTTTGATCAAATTACCTAATTAAGGAATAGCTAACTTTACTTGTTTGCAAAATCTCTTTAATCAAATAGTAGTACATAGTTTTGGCTTCAAACCTTTGTTTATATTTGATAATAAGGTAATTACCCCATTTGAACTTTAAGATATAACAACCAACCTGGCGCCTGATTATATATATAATATTAATAAAATGAGAGTTACAAGATTAATTTGGTTCTATTGTTTTAGATATAGTAAATATGAGTTTATCTGAATATGTAAACTTCCATGGGCCATCAATTGTTGATGCTCTATTGGAGTTAAACTATGACAACATTAGCATTACTAACACTAAAAAAGGAAATAAAAAAGAAGAAACTGGTAAAATTCAACAATTAAAAGTAGCCACCAATAAAGTAATTAAAGAAGCAAAGAACTTTCGACCTTGCGAAGAAGGGTGTTATATCTGTCGAGAATGGATGAATTATGTTTTAAAAAAAAACATCATTTCACAAGTACATTTTATCGAAGATTTTGTTGAATCTCATATCGAACCTCCAAATGTAGTTCATTGTCCAGAAAAAACGATGGCCCATTTAAGAGATGTTGTTGAAATGGAAATGGAAAATGATAAAAAGAGTTTTCATTTTACAAATCCTAACTTTGATCTGTTAACAAAACTTGTGACCATTGGGGAAAGGAATTTAAAAGAATATTCTTCAAGCTCCTATTTGGAGTTTTATCTTGATCAACTAAATATTGACATTGAAGATGAGCCTCAAGATGTTGAACAGGATTTTGACGAGGTAGAATATGTACTACTTTTGGATGCTTTAGATACTTCTGACAAAGGAAACTTTACTTTACATAGAGATGATTTTTGCTTCTTAAAACAAATAACAGCTAAACTTCAGTCATCATTGATTACACCTTCATGTAACCATAGCTCAAAGCACTTTAAAACCCCAGATGAGGTTAAAGTGTCAGTGGATAGATATCATACTTACCTGAGGAGCTTTGTACCTAAGCTTACTTCAGATTGGGATGCTATATCTAAAGAAGCGTTTAATTTTACGTTTTCCTATTTTGATACTATTACAAGGATCGATCAAACTCGAGTAAATCAGCTTGTTAAAGGAAACAGGGTGAGTTCTTATAATTATGCTGACACTTTTTCACATGCACACTTTGGATACTTTACTGATAATTGGTCTAAAGGAATAGAAAAGTTTCGTCAAGCAGAAAAGAATAGAAAGAAAGGGGAAGAGATAGCTAACCCAGTTAAATATGTAGAAAAGATCATTGATGATTACTTGGAAATTTTAACCACGACACATAGAAGTTTTGCTTCTTGTATCCGTAGTGAGCTTCAAGTTCTTACAGCTGTTATTCATGAGGTAGTAGAAGCTTCACAAAGATTATTGGCTAGCTCAAAGGATAGATTTAGGAAGTTGAAAAATAATGAAAAATATGAAAGTGCAAGGAAAAAGATGGCAGGTTACAAAGTAAACGCGATTACATCTGTTAATTTATTAAATGGACTTAAAAAGATGGATTTTTTTGATGAGTTGCTAAAACTTGATTCACTTACAGAGGCAGAATCTTTGCTAAGTGATGAGTATTTCAGTTGTGGTGAAGCATACAAAGATGCTTATAGGCAAGCTAGGATTAAATCGAATGCTATATTAAGTGAGTTAAGTAAAAGAAATGTAGTTTATAACAATTTAAAAGAAGAAATAGAAAAAAGTTGGAAGGATCCTTCTTTAAAAACAGTTGCTGCTAGAATTGAGAGAGCTACTAACAAGGAATTTAGAAAACAATTTAAAAGATTGGAAGTCCATCATGCCACATTTAGAATGTATGCTTTGGACCAATTCAATATGATCCTTTCCATGGATAAATTAGCTGATTATATTTTAAGTACTACAGATGCTTTAGTTGAAGAAGCACAACTTTCGTTTTCAATTTTACTCATGGAATCATATTCTAGAGTCTTTGACCCTCATATCTTTCGCTTAGGCAATGATAGGAGAAGTATTGTTGATGAACTTGAAATAGGGATCAAAGAAGGTCGGGAGATGCTATCAGTTATTATAGGCAAATTTTTACTTAGAGAAGGATTTAAGGAATTGGAGAAATACATAGCTTTAGAGAAACAAAACCAACTGTTGAAACAATGGGATTTAGATGACACGAATGGCAAGAAGGATGTAGGGGATCAGCTTGGCACCAATGATGGTAAGAAAAAGAATAAGAAAAAGAATAAGAAGAAAAAAGCAGAAGAAGCAGAGAATAGCAGTATTAGCTCACCAATAACGGAAAGCCCTGCTCAAAATAATTCACCAGCTTTAGAACATTCACCTCCACCGAAACCTGTTACTATAATTAAAAATCTCGAAAATACTCCAAAGAACACAGATGTAAAAAAGGATGAAGTTAATAGGACGAATGTTCCATCCAAACTTTATAAGGATTCAAATTCAACCCCCTTAAATCATGTGAATAATAACACTGTTGGTAATAAAGTATCTTCATCACAGCAGGAATCAAATACTGTTGAAACATTAGATCCAATCAAAGAATTGACAAATTATAATGAAAGAAAAGAGGAAGGAGAAGAGCTTACAAATGGCACCAACCCACACTCCAAGTCATTTGAGTTAGATACTATACTTGGAGTATTTGGCGAAGATCAACAATTAATAAATAACATCAATAGGTTGAGTGGTAACTCGGGCAAAACAGATAGGGATATGTTTGCTGCCTTAAGTAAGGGGATCAAAAGTTACATAGTTGAAAAGATATGTGAGATGGAAAGCGGTATAAGTTTAAAGGACGCAGCAGAAGCTATGAACTCAATGAATATTAATGAAACCATTCAGTATGACACTGATGAAGCAGAAGCTACGCTTTCAAGGACTTATAAGAGTAGAATGTTCTTTTTAACGGATATAGCAGATTATGCAAGATACCCAGAGAAATTGGATCATCTATCAAAGGAGGCTATTATTTCACTTATTTTACCTGTTATATCCGTAAGGGCACAGTTCAAAGATATGATTGATAAATTTACTATGCATGGAACTTTAATGAACGAAAGGTTTAAAAAGCTTAATCAAGAATCAATACAACAACAACAAGTGATCAAAGCACAAGCCGAAGAAATCAATCAGTATCGTAAAGCAATACTTCAAAGAGATTCGCAGTTAATTAGTTTGGTTCAACAACAAGCAACCTTATTAAATGTAGTATCTAGAATCCCAGTTTTAAAAGAAAGGCTTGATTCCATCTATAATTCACCTAATCATCCCTTGAACGATAAACTGCCTATGAAAATATTAGAAGGTTTAGATATACCAGGATTCGATTTAAGTCTAGTGCCAGACGAGACAATTGGTGAAACTAAGGAAAAAGAACAAAGTACAGAGACTCCAATAATAAAACAACAACCGCAATCACAACCAAAGACACCTAAATCTAAATCTAAGAGAGCTAAATAAATGTGATATATGGAGTGCATTATAATTAAGATATACATGAAATAAAATTAATTGCTTTGATTTTTACATCAAACTGAAACCTTAAAACTAGTGTTTCTATAATAAGTTAATTTCGAATAAAATCATAAGGGGGATGGGTATTTAAGAATTTTACGAATAATTTCTCCACTCAAATAGTGTTTAAAAAATGGGAAAAAAGAGCCTAAACACCTGCATAAAGTTAGTTTATTTTATATATGTAAGGGTTATGAAAAGTTTTGAGAAAGTGTTTATAACTTTTTAAATAGACCTTAAAATTTATGAAATTATGAAAATATAAATAGTATACAAAAACCATTATATAGTGAATTTTCAACTTGTTTTGTTTTGTTTTGTTTTGTTTTGTTTTGTTTTTATTATATTATTGAAATTTTAATTTATAAAAAATTAACTTTTTCTGACATAGCCTTATATGTTGAATTATTCTGAGATATTAATACTATTAAAAATACGATATAAAATTTAACAAAAATTCACTATATGGGGATGTGTTTTTGTGTTCAAGAATTTTACTAAGTTTTCCACTCAAATAGTGCTTAAAAGATGGAAAAAATAATGAAGCCGAAAAAAACACTTCCATATGGGGGATATTTTTTGACTTCTTTTTCCATCTTCCAAGCGCTATTTGAGCGGAAAAATTGTTAGTAAAATTCTTAAACACAAAAACACATCCCCATATGGTATTTTTATATATGGGAGTGTTTTTTTTGACTTCATTATTTTTTCCATTTTTTAAGTGCTATTTGAGCGGAAAGTTTGTTAGTAAAATTCTTAAATACAAAAATACATCCCCATATATTGTTATTAAATATATCAATTTTATATCATCTTATTATATACAAAAAACCATAGGTTTACAAAATTATAAATGCTTCTTATTAACTATATTTAAGTTTTTTTTCGATAATCAACGCTTTTTAGTAGATATAGTATAATTTATACCAAACAAAGTTTAGGAGTCATATAAGAATCTAAATATCAAATTAATAGACAACAGATTTATAACAAAACCTTGTACCTGAGACATTGAAAAACTTAAATTTATCAATTTCTAAAAACATTAGGAAATTCTGTTTAATAATATAATAAAGCAAAAATATCACCAGAAAGCTACAGTGTAACATTACCATTCTCTGCATTTTAGTATGTTTTAATATGTTTTAATATGTTTTAGTATGTTTTGAAGACAAGCGGCTTTGTACTAAGTAAACTTTGAGGCTGATATACCCTTAGTAATTTTAGGACAAAAATCAATTTTAAAAATTCAAAAAGTTTATAAACCCCTTTATTTGGGGATGTATTTCTGTATTTAAGAATTTTACTAACAAATTTCTCACTTAAATGGCGCTTAAAAAATAGAAAAGTAATGAAATAAAAAAAACATCCCTATTTGACAAAAAAGAGGCGAAAAAAGGCTTACTTAATTATGTTTTTTATATTTTTTTCAATTTTCAAAATTTAATTCAAAGCTTCTATAACCCCCATATTGATAGTCTTTACTGTATTATATTTTGATCATTTTGCATATATAGTTTATTTGTTTATTAGAATTAGAAACAAAAAACTATAAATGACAAAGTGACTAATTTTATCAAAAGTTATTAAAATCAACATTCACTACCCAATCTAATACCCCAAACATACAAGTGATCATCCACTAAAAGCCATACCATTTTGAAGCAGAGCACTCAGGGCCTTCTGAATAGCTATTATTCCAATAGGCATCTTTATTACCATTTACCCAAATTCCATAATGATGGTGATAATCAGATATATAATTAGTTTGTAGAGGTAAATGGGGTACTATATCTCTATTGTTAATAACTCGAGTTAGGGTAAAAGTTTATTGATTTAAATAGCATGAAAATCCTTTATCCTCTACTTTTGATTCAATGTAAGTAAATACCGATAGTATATTGTCATTCAAACTTAGTCTTTGCCTTAAAATCAAAGAACTTAATATGGCTATTGTACCATTCAAATGATAACCAGCTTGTAATCTTTCTTTTTAGTCAATAAATTCCTCAAGCCCTTAATATACAAAGGCAACAATATATCACTGCATTGCTTGAACCTGCGGTGCACTTTATATCATTTTTTATTTGATACAATTGAATCTTTAGAATATTTAACACCTTGTATAAAATCTTTTAAAGTTGAGTTTCCACAGAAACCTGAAATAATCGATTTTTTGTTTTTATCAATTCCTAAATAAATTTTGGTTTGCGTTAATTTGTCAAAATAAGTGGGTACATGTTGAACTAGGACTTCTTTACAATAAAAGTAGGATCAGGCTTTTAAGTTTGCGTCATTACAATAAGCAACACCACCCAATCTAGCATAATATTCATCTTTTAGAATATTGCTCCTTTTGAGCTGAGTTAGTCTTTCAAATGTACGTGAATCGGGTAACTCATGGGATTCAAATTTAGTGTGGTTTCTTAAATAGTTTAAATTTTTTATCAAGCCTTTAAAGTAGTTTTCTACATCTGAGATTCCTTCTGTATTGATGTTCAAGCAGGCTTTATTGTCGTTCGATGATAAAATGCTACCATTATCATTATTTGGCGATAATATCCTATCAGCACTGATGACAGTAGCAATATTATAGCGACTTGCAACTGCTTGGTATCGTTGGACTAATGATATATCATAAAATAAAGCAAAAAATGCTGGGCTATAGCAGCTTAAAAGCATTTTCTATATTGTAACTTAGCTAACTTAATTAAAAGTTATTTAGTATAATGTCGCATTTTATAAAACTTTTATACTTTACAATGAGCAGGCGTTTACTATGACTACAGTATAAGTTTACATTCAAATTGTCAGATTACTTAATAGAAATAGGCTCAAAGAATAGCCAAATTGTCTATTATAGATATATTCAATAAAAACACAGATCGTTTTTAGTCTATAAATTGTTCTTTATTTAAATTGAAGTTTATTCTGTAACTTCGCTTGTTTATAATATATTCCTACTTCCTAATCTTTAAATATGCTAATTTACTAATCGAAAACTATACTAATTTAAAAATAAAATGGAGTACCCTTATACCTTTATCATAGGAGAAAAATAAAATTATTGATTTTTTCTTAGAGAATACTAAAAAGTATCGTGCTTTGATATACTTTAAGTTGAATCGATGATATGAAGATTAGCTATTACCCTATATTTTATTAGAAAAAAATAGATTCGTTTATCTCTATTTTGATTGTTACTTTTTATCCACATTTCTTGTGTTTATTTTATATCTTTATCTTCTTCACTTATTTCAGTGCCCTCTCAAACAATGCATTTACTAAAAAATTCATTTGCCTATTTTCCAAATACTAAGAATTCTCAAATCATGAACTGTTTGCAATAGGGCAAAGCTGGCCCTATTTCAAATTTTAAAAGTCCAATTTGCTATTTATGGCAACTATTTACATAGCTATTAATATAGTATTTATCAATATTATATCATTTTCTATATTCAAGACGCCTTTATCTAAATCTACTATTACTTTTCTTACCTGAGTTTAAAAGTATATAGCTACACAGATCTTTAAATTCAGATAAAGTAATAAGAGATTTAAATGAAAGGCATCTGAGATATGGAAAACAACTTAATATTGACAAATTACATTTTGGTTTGAAGCAATAATTTTTATTAAATATCAAAAAAGCTTTGAAAGTCAAAATAATAATAAATATTAACTAAGTTCATACGCTTTGAAGAACATCATAAAATAAGTAAGAATGTCTCGTCACTACGATATTTTGTTAACTAGCCTAAAATTTAGAAATCATAGCTAAATTTATTAAAAAAACAAACTAAGGCTTTAAACAAAATTAACTATTTAATACCTCTATTTTCAAAGTAGCAATAGTCAGAATATAGGTTTTTTGTTAAATTATCAAATATTTGTAAGCTTAAATGAACTATGAGGATTTATATTTAAAAATACATTATTAATTGTAAGTACCAAGAAATTCATAATAAAAAATCGTAACTTGAACTAAATGCTTAACTTTTTTAAACATCAATTTATTGACTAATAACATAAATTAGCTAAAAAACAATCAAACTATATTAAAAAAACTCTAAAAATATAAACAGATGGTATGCTCAAAAAAATAATGTAAGATTTTACTTTTACAGTTATATTCATTTTAATATAACTAATATGGTTTTTACACTATCCTTTATCAATGTACTATTAGAAGTTTCATTTGTAATCCAAAATAAGGTTAATTTAATTCAACTTTTGATAAAGCAATGTCCTAATTTAGTGTACCAGGATGTATTTTTTGTTTAAAAATTTTGCTAATAAACTTTCCGCTGAAATAGCACTCAAAAAATAGAAAAATAAAACCAAAAAAGACATCCTCATATTTTAATCCTTAACAAAGTATTTTTTTAATCATACATCTATAAATACTGAATGTGTTGGTTTATTTGAGATAGTTTAAGAATTTGAAGAATATTGATGTATATAATATCTGAAGAAAGTTTGGAGATCTAGAAGATGCGAATACAATGTGGGGCGGTTAAGACGCTTTTCACTACTTTATCAGATAATGTTGACAGCACTTTTAACAGACAATTTATTTTCCTTGGCCAGATTAAGGTTTGAGGCTCAAGCTTTGGGTAAGGAGAAGGAATGTGTTACCACTCAACCACTTCGCTCCCCTTAATGAGGTATCTTTAAAAAGAGATAAAAAAGAAACTTGATTAGAGTATAATTAGCATATTTTTTGCATTAAAAATATGCTGCCCGATAGCGGGATCGAACCACTGATCTTCAGTTTACAAGACTGACGCCTTACCACTTGGCCAAACGGGCTGTTATTATATCATTATAAAATTTAAATTTATATAAATATTTATCTGCATATGCCTCTACTAAACATAAGTATTTTGTTTTCTTTTAACATGGTATTATATATTATATATTATATGAGTAAAATAAAGATAACAAAAATTAGCTATATTTTTTATGTATACGTTGTTTCTTAATTTATCTCACTTGTTAGCACTTTTTTACTATTTCAAAAATATTTTAATTTATCTTTAAGATGGAATAAACTATTTATAAATCAAAAAGTTCAATTCATTTTCTCAACTTTATTTTACACATGGAGGTAGTAAATGAACATGAAGCGATGCTATCAAACTATGAAGTGTTGACAATAATCGAAGAAACAAGCGTCTTAACCAAACAATTAAAGAAGGTTAAAAAAGGCGAAAATGTGTCAACTATTCAGTTTGAAGTAATTAATAACATAACATAAAATGAAAAATTAATGTTAATGTTATTTTTAGGTAAAAAAATATTTATCAGAGTTGAATAGTGGAAGTCAGAGTACAGAAAAAGTTCATAATTTGTTATCTGCTTTAACCGAGTTTCAATTAACCAAAGCTGAAAAACTTCAGATTTTAAATGTTGCACCAAGCGAATTGGTACAGCTTGTTGTGGTAAGCACATTATTAATTTTTATCACTTTCATTTAAAAAATAAATTACAAAGCTTGTTGAAGATTTCGAAGAAAGATTTAATGAGGAAGAACAACAAAGGTTATTGGAGGTGATTGTAGAAAAATTACAGCTTGAAACTGGTGAAGAAGAAGAAGGAAACAATGAGGAAAATTTGGAAGAAGCTGAGAGCAGACTAACTTTTGAAGGTCAAAGTATTGAGTTGGAAAACGGTATTTTATCTGACTTTTGAGTTTTTATAGCATCTGTTTTGAGTAAATATATGGTTGTAAAAAAATAGAATAAAAGTGATAGTTGAATTTTTTTAGATCAATTCTGAATTATTGGCAATGCTCCAACAGTATAGTATTTAATTAAATGTAACGCTACCAAAGTGGATTTTATTTAATATTGTTATTTAATTTTTTTAATTAAAACAAGAATCTGAAATATTAATTTTAACATAGTTCAGTAATTATAAGCCAATAAGTTAAATTGTTTTATAACTTTTTTATTTAACTTTTTAACCACGATAATAAACCCTTTCTTTAGGCATAAACTTACCGTTTTCTTTTTCTTCATTATATTTCAAACGCAACGCTTCCCTTACTAACATTATGTGTGGCTTAATACATTTCCTACTTGATGTTGTAACTTGCAATTTATATTTACAATGTATGGGTGTTATGTCATCTGGCAAACAAGAAGCAATTTTTTCCCAATCTGCACCATACGCTAAAAACATATCATATAATGTTGAATACTCATCTGGGGTCCAACGTCGATTAAGCGCATATAATTGGGTTTTATTTTTTAATTTATGTGTTAGTAAAGTGTACTTAATTTGATTCAAGGTGTAGCCTGGTACTAATAGTGAAATAGTTAATGGCTGTTGCGGAAAATACTTTTCTAGTTTATTAATTAGATCGCTATCCTCTTTGGTAACATTTCGAAACTTTTTAAAATAATAATCAATTGAATAACGATTAACTATATACTTATGTTGACATTGACTTTGATTCCGAGTATCAACATATTCGCTGACTTTCTTCCACTCACTTAATCCATAAAGTTCGATCCCTTTTAACAATAGTTCAATTTCTTGTTCACTCCATTTTTTTCGTCTTTTTGCTGATAATGAGTTAATTCTTGTTTTAACCTGAGAATAAGATCGATGAGGTAGACTAAGTGCTATTTCTGGTAGACTTGGTACCTTTTTGTTCATACTTAATATGATTCTATCCTCATCTTCCGTAAATGATTTATACTTGACAATTGAAGGATCTGAAACAACAAACCAGCGATAACGACATTGAGAAGGTGTACGCGTACCAACATCAATAGCCAATCTCGGCCAAATAGTACTTGCTAAATGTACATCATTTGACTTAATAATTTCATTTATGTTTGGGAAATTGGTCTTGATTGACTTATTAAAACGTTCAATTTCGTCTAAATTCCAAGGCCCTACTTTTTTTTGACGTTTTATTCTTAAAAAATAGCTACTAAGTTGAGCTCTAGTTCGAGTACCCATGTGCTTACCCATAGTATTATAATTGAAATTTAATTGGCTTAATTTATCAAGAAGGAGTTTTTCTTCTGTACTATAAGGTCCTATCTTACAAGGCAAATCAAGAGATGTAATTCGAACTTCATTTATGTTGGTTGACTGGTCATTTTTTGCTTCTATACTCTTTTGATTAAGGGTAATACGTGAAACTGAATGGTCATTATCTTTAAATCTATTTAATTGTGAAAGGGATCTATTGGGTAAATATTGAGTTAATTCGGTGAGATCATTATAATAAGACTTTGCAAGATTAAATAACTGGGCTTCAACTTCGCTTAATTTTGAAGTTTGTAACTCAAATCCATAAATAGAAGTCCTGTTTGGAATACCCACCCCTTCTTTTTTCCGAGTCATTTCATTATATTTTTTGTATGAAATCAACTGTATTAAACTCCTTGTTGGCATAAGTTGAGTTAAATGTGGCATCTTCTCATCAATAGTAGTTAAAATACTTATCAATGCAATCTCATTAGCTGAAAATGCTCCTGTTTTAGATGGTAATAAATTTGGTGTTACATCAATCCATTGATTGTTCAAATTTACTAACTTCCGTTGACTTCTGGTGGTTATATTTGGCAGATCCATATAATTAGGTTCGTCTGTTGTAAATGGAATTTGATGATATGACGAATATCTTTTATTTATTTGATCTGATGTTCTAGTAGGAAGCTCTAAATATAGTTGTTCCATCGGTATATGTAATCTTTGATACATTCCAAGGAGTTGAGCTTCTAAATCCGACCAACTTACTACTTTTACAGGTAAACCTGTATTAGAAATCACAATTCGCTCTCCGTTGGGTGCAAGTACATCGTTTGTTTTATTAAATGTGGAATACCTTAGTTTTTTACATTTATTATAGTATAAATACTTAACTGTATTCCTATTTATCCTTTTATAATTAATTTCTATTATTTTTAAAGTCATCTATTTCATTCTATGTCAATTTTAAAATTAATTTTATAAAAATAACATTTGAAGTTTATTTTCGAAAAATTCATGTTATTTTTTTAACCCAATCATTTTTAACTATCTTTAAAACTATTTTAAGTGAAAACATTATCAATAAAGAGCTATGTGCTAGAATCCACTGTTAACCCCTGCCTAAATTCTTATTAGAGTCATAATCCAGCTACCGGAAAAGAGAGAAAAACCCCTTTAGTTACTTATTATCTATGAAAATTGTGTTATGCTTATTGTGCTATTAATTTGTTAGCATTAATGTTTAAAGATAAGAATTATTCTAAGGTTTTAAATTATAGAAAATCAAATAAGGACGATACAGTGTCTTATATTGCTATATAATATTCATATTTAAAAATTTGCTATTACATTCCTAAAAATAAAAACTGATTTGGTAGCTTTACTGTTGTATTTAAAATAAAATAAAATATTGTCCATACCTCAATTAAACTAAAATGCATATATTTAGTCAACAAATTTCTACTTTTATATTAAATTTATTTCAGTTTAATTAAATTTCAAGTTTTCAAAACAAATCTTTAGGTTCAAAATGATACATTTGCTACAAATATCAAAACAGCATAAATTTAGTAACCATAATTCTATTAATTTTAATAACTTCTAATGTTTTATATACTACAAATCCTGTAAAAAATAAAACAGATATTAAAGTACATTAATAAAGTTTTTAATGTGAGTCGAATTAAGCAAAGTCAAACTATAATGTTGCTATTTATTTAATTTCTCCATTTCATTTAATTTGTTATAAAATAATTATTTTATTAGCAGCTTGATCGAGGGGCTATCTATTGAGCGTATGGAAGATGCACTTAAAAAGTTAAGTTGGGTGGGTTAATCCAATCAATAAAATAGCAGCCATTCTTGAGCGATCACAACCAATCAAATATGATTATTAATTTTGATCCAATGAAATAACTTGTATTCTGGAATATGTTTAGCAAATACTCAAGTTAAAATGATTGAGGAAGAAAGAAATAAAAAATTAAAATTATTTATTTTTGTTAAATTAAAAAAATAATTCAGAATGGGAAAAAGTATTGAATTGAGTGCAGAGCAAAAGTTAATTGAGAAGCTGAGATTGTTATTTGAAAATTCAAAAGCGGACCATGTAAGCTTAATTTACTATTTATCTATTTAGTTTTAAATTTGATTAGGATGTTTCTATGAGCTTTGAGGAGTTTGTTGATAACTTTCGTGAAACAGATGTCGCTACCACAAACCTATTTAATTATGTCATGAAGGTAAATTTATTATTGCTATTATACTAAAGTTAAATTAGTTGATAGAGTTATAAAATAAGAAAAAATATGGAAGCGGAATGCTCAGATATTGTTGAAGATGAAATAGATCATCCAGAAGATTTGGCGATAAATAATGTAAATAGAGATGAAGAAAGAACTGATCCATTATTTAACGTGTATAACCAGACTGTAGAGGAACCAAATCCTTTTAGAAGACGGAGATCAAGAATGGCTTATTTTCCAGATGGAGAAAGACGGCCCGTTTTTGAAGATAATTTCTTAAGAGCAATACATTCAAGAAATCACGCTTTACTTACACAATCTATGAGTAATCAAACATTACACGATCGTGCACTACTTAATGAAACATTAAACAATCAACATTCAAATCCTGAACAAGAGGGATCAGGAAATGCTCATCTCTTTTTGCCCCAAAGCTATTATAATAATAATAACCCACCAGAATCAGTTGAGGGAAACACTAATGGAGCCAACAGTATCTCACCTTTTAATTCAAATAATCCAGTATTTTCAAATGAAACAAATAATCAAACAGCTAATTCAGAATCACTTCCTCCACATTTACTTAACAGACGTAGTTCCTTACCCCATGTAAGTGCATTTCAACATCAGTTAGCGGTAGCAAGACGTATATCATTTTTTAGACATGGTTTAGGGATGAATGGAGAAACTATAAATACATCAAGACGACCATCGAATATACAAAATCCCTTTTTAAATTATCGAGCTGGTATAGACTATATCAATCAACCAAGTGAAGCCTCAGCTAATCCAGAATTAGTCTTTTCACGAGCTTCTAACCCACAACATCCACTTTTCAATACATTAGCACCATCAACAAACTCAGTATCTTCTAGACGTCCTTCTTTAAGTTTTATATCAGGAGTAAATACTTTATCCGCTCCTAGACGCCCTTCACATCCTCAATCTCCTTATTACAATCCAAGAGATAGAGTTTATTCAACTTCTCGTACACTTATGCCTGATGGTTCAGAACGTGAATCTTTTAGAACTTCAAGGAGAACAAGTACTCATAACATAGAAAGAAGTCGATCACCTAATGTTCGTGCTAGGGCTAATCATAGAAGAGGTCATAGTGGCTCTTCTCAAGGGGGTTTGCCATTTTAATGTATTATTATGTTTGATCGATGTTTTTAAGAAATGTTTTAACAGTAGTCAATAGTTTTTTATGTCAACTTAATAATGGATATTATTAAGTGGAGGTTTTTTTTGTTTTAAATTAATAAGATAAATAATAGTTTTAATTAAAGTTTAATTTTTACTCTATGGACTTTTTTATCAATTTAATAATTTTATATAACTAGGTATGGGATATAAAGTAAACTATTAAACTTACTTGAACATGCTTTATTAAATATTAATACCATAGTAATTCAACTCGTTCACATAAAATTTATACTCTTTATTATAAAACTTAATTTAATTCAATCATAGCAGCTCTCATACTTATAGTATAAAATGGTCCAAAAAATGGGACATCATGAGCAATCTCAATACAGCTTCTAGAGACAACTACATATGTATAAGTATTCCCATAATCCCCGATTTCAGTGGGAGCTAATCATAATAAAATCTATTCAAATATTGATACTTAAATTGCGATTTAAATTTAACATTGCTATATATCAAAGTCATTATTGGGAGTTAATATGTAATAGTATTTAAGCTAAGAAGAAACGTAACTAAAAAAATTTCTTTTGATAGCATATATAATTTGAGGTATCAATAAAAGAAAAAGAAGTCATCTGAGTTTTTTTTATAACCAAGTTTTAATATCATTCTAATATTATTATAAGAACAAACTGATCTATTTCAACATCACTATCCCTTTTTCTTAACCATTTTCATTCACTTCTCATTTAAGTAATCATAACGTCATACTGATCTAGATAGAAAAAGGAACTTTTGAAATATGTTTATGTTGGAACGTTTTTTAGAATTAAGAATAAAAAATATTTAAATTTGAATTTCAGTAAAAATGAATAAAATAGAAAAAACAAAGGAATAATTTCTACATCGCTTTTACTTTAAAATAGAAAAGTATTAAAACTAAAATCAAAATTTTAATTTTCAGTTAATAACATATATATTTGCAATATATCTATGCTTTGTATTATATTTATTTGATTTTATTATGCTAGAAATAAACTTAAATATTAATATACTTTATTTAGTATCCTATTCATTTTCTGAATTACTTAAATTTAAAACCCTTACAACTAACCCAAGCTTATTTCTATTTTTTAATGTCTTCTTAGGCTTTATAGACTCAATCAACCTATGATTAATCCACTTCTACCATATTAAGTTACCAGTTAACAATATTTCAACTTTAGTTTATGCTGTAACCTTTCTGTGTCATACCTAATTTACATAGAACAAAGTACCAATCTTTTAGATTAATCTTATTTTATTTAACATTGTTGTTATTGAGTTCGGTTGCTTTCTAAAATCTAATATCTTCACCCTTTGTTTAACATTCATTTATCTATTATCTATTATCTATTATCTATTATCTTTTCGCTTTTATATATATTTGTTTTATAAAAACATCTAAAGACTTTGCATTTCAAAGTTTAAAAATAATACTTTTAAATTGTGGAAAGATATATTAAGTTCTAAAGTAAATCTGTTAATAAGTTTATAAAAACTGATTTTTTTAAAATTGAGCTCTACCTATTTAAGTTAATTTTTTACTAAATAACAATAATAAATGTAATATTTGATAAAATTAGTATAGAAATACTCTTTTACTTCCATTTATTTATTCATTTTTTATGCAGTCAAAAAGCCAGATAATGTATTAAGTCTTTGAACAAAAAAATATGCTTCCAACTATTATCCTATTACTGTCTTATATGATACAACTATAAATGATTCAATTAGTATACCTAAAAAATAAGATTTAATACAAATTATCATGTGAAAGCTTCATATTTATCGAATTTCGTCGCTCTCTACTTTACATCTCTATATCAGATACCAGTGATATCTCAAGGATTTGAATTTAGGTTTTTGAAATTTTGTTTATCAACAGTCACATATCGAGCTAAGTCTATTGTGGTTTGCTTGGTTAGTGATTTAGTTTAGAATTAACAAACTGCTCTTTTTACAACTTTAATAAAGACATTTTTACAAGATATAACCCTAACCGTCACCTCAATATTAAAGTGTACTTTAAATTTTATCAAAAATTTAATCACTATCAATTCAATTAAAACAACTTGATTCCAAAGTAACTTTTCAAGATAAAAGTTTAATAACCCGAAACTATGACTAATAGGACAAACATAAAAAAATACTAGCATCTTTCAAAAATTTAGCTTCATCAAAAAATTTTATTCTAATTTCTTTTAAAGAATAAATTTAATTCAATTAACCTATTAGAATATTGGATTACTAATTAGAAAATTAATTCCATTATTGATTGTAATCTGATTTCATTGATCAGATAATCTTATAAGAAACTTACTTTTTTCATATTTGATTGAATCAATTAAAATTATTTAAGTTTTTAAAAATGGAATTAATATTTAATGAAAATACATACGTTATTGATCTCAATTCTATGTTAATATTTTAAAGATGATATAAAAAAGATAAGAACACTTCATCTCTTAAATGAAAAAAAGATTATAAACTATTTTACTATCTTAACCTTAATCATTGGAATTGAAATACTTCTTTTTTTATCACATCAATTTTTAATAATTTAAAAATTTTAATTGGACTAAATAAAATCATGATTTTTATTCCTTACAAAACCGATAAACTTTAAGCTAAACAACTTCATATTAACCAATCATTTTTAATTTACTACATATAATTAGTATAAATATTATTTCAATCCTCGATTTCGCAAAACAAAAATGCGTTTACTTAGTATGAGTAACAGCCAATCAAAGATGACCTTATTGTTCACCATGTTTAAGATATAAAGTAAAAAGAGTGAAAGTTTTTAAAGCTTTACATTTTTTATAACAAACAATATATCATTCAAAAAAGATGTTTACTTTATTAAAATCCCAAGCTCATTTATTAAAACCAAAATTTACATCTAAAATCTTAACCCAAAGGTTTTATCATGAAAAGGTAACTTATAATTTATATACATTGAATAATCGCTTCATTTTACCTATTATCTCTTATCTAGGTTATTGACCATTACGAACGTCCACGAAATGTTGGTTCTTTAAACAAAAATGATATTGATGTTGGGACTGGTTTAGTTGGAGCACCCGCCTGTGGTGATGTTATGAAACTTCAAATCCGAGTAGATGAATCCAGTGGTAAAATCATTGAAGCTAAATTTAAAACATTTGGTTGTGGCTCAGCTATTGCATCTTCTAGTTTTATGACCGAAATGGTTCAAGGTATGACTTTGGATGAAGCTTCTGCTATTAAAAATACACATATTGCTAAGGAATTGTCATTGCCTCCTGTTAAATTGCATTGTTCCAGTAAGTGAATTTGAATTTGAATTAAATAGAAAAAGGTATTAATAGAATTTTTTTTTAGTGCTTGCTGAAGACGCTATTAAGTCCGCTATCAATGATTATAAAAAGAAAAGAGTCAATACACAGGTAGCTTAAATAGGGTAGATAATAGTACTATGTTGGTCGAACTTTTAGAATCTTATGTTATTGAACTAGTCAAACGGTAATAGTTACAATATTCAATTTTATCTTCGCATCGTTTTTCATGATACTACCTTTTTTCTTATAAATTATATATATATTCAATAAAAAGGCTATTTTTTATAAAATCAACAAAAACGAAATTAGGCACATTTCGCTTTTTTTAATTATTCTTTAATGGGATCTGAGAATTTGATAATTAAGGTAATATTAATTTTACAGTACACTTTTTTGTTTCATTTAATTTCGAAAAAGTTAAAAGTAAATGTAATTGATTTTTATGAAACCTAATTACACTTAACTTTATATAATAATAATAATAATGTTCATTTTAAATTATGTACTTTTTCTTTATTTAATGATTATTTACAATTCAATTGCAAGAACTCAATTCTTATCCGATATACTTCTATTATTTAACTCTTATATTTACTACCAGAGAATTAAATCTTATAGAAACATCACTTACTAAGTAATAAACAAACAAACAAATTAATAAGAAATAAAAACTCAAATGTTTGATTTGATTTACCTTCAAATTTCATAAAGTACTAATAATCTTGTCTCTCTCTTTACTTTGATATTATTTCCAATATTTCGATTACCCCCCTTATTGCCAAGTAACTAAATCTTTTAAAAATACAGCAGACTAAACAAATAATTAATAATCATAATCAAATAATCATAACTCTAAAATAATTTTATCTACTTACCTTTTCGGGATTTAGAAGGGCACTATAGTAAGAATATAGTAAGAAAAATCGTTAGTATTTTATTTATTAAAAACAATATCAATTAAATTTCATTCACTTACTTAACCAATACAGTAATAAAAAAACTTAAAAATATAAAACTTAAAAATAAACAAATAATGGCATAAGCTCTAGTTAAAGACTCAGGTTCGGATTTAACTAAGAATCCCGTTCCTATTAACCAAAAAGGTGGGAAGACACAACCTAATAAAAATAACATTGCTGGTATTGAGCAAAGTGTTTCACTTGCTGGAGCAGGTTCAATTTCATATACAATTTCAGTGATATAGGGATCTGAGGAGAGGGAAGGTGAAGATGGGGATTGGTGGCCATTGCTGTTGGTGGATAAGAGGGACTGGTAATAGAACTTAAATAGAGGGTTAGCAATAAATAATAAAATTAATAAAATAGATTAAAAAATTACTTTTCATTTTGATTAGATTGAGATGCTAATAATAAATATAGTTAATAGGGATTATTAATGTTAATATTATTATTAATATTATGAATAAAATATTACTATTTAATGAAATATCAGTATGATTTAATTGATGAATTATTATAATCGGAGCTGTATCTCTCAATGATATGGTATTTAAATTATTATTAGAAGATAAAGACTCATGGTAAGTGGGTAATGTATTAGGATTTAAACTTGAATCTGTTGTTGTTGTATCAAGTATTGTATTAGAAGACTGTTCATTTGTATTAATGACTATTTCTTGTAATTCTATTGACATTTATTTTATGATTTAAAAATGAAATGAAAGATAAAGCAAATGAAAATTCGGATAAAATTTGTAATTAGTCTTTTTATTTATTAAATTGACGGAGTATTTATCAAAATCAATCCCTTATTTATTATAAGTGAAACTTATACTTTATATTGAACTTTAATTATTAATGAAAATTCAATAGCTTATTACTGATAAATAGAAATAACACATTTCCTATGTATTGATATTTTTAACTTATATTATTACTATTATTATTAACAATAATTAAATCATTTTTATTACTGTTATTTTTATTAAACTTAATCTAAAATTAAGTCATCAAACTAATCAATAAACCAATCAAACATTCTAAAACTTGTTTTAAAATAAAACCAACATTAAAATTAAAATTCCAAGCTTTATTATCAATTATTATAAAACAACATTCAAAAAATGACTACTTATGGTGAACATTTGACAGTAAGTTCTATATTTCTTCTATTTATCATACTTATACCCTAAGCTCCTTTATATAGAAAAGTCACTCCTTTAGTAAACAAACAATTAGTTCAAGCTTCTCAATTTTTATTAGAATTTCGAGAATACATTAAAGAAAAAAGTCAATTAGAAAAAGAATATTCTAACAAATTAGAAAATTTAATTAAGAAATATCGAAATAAAAAGATATTCAATTTATCTAATATCAATCGAGATCCATTTGCACCAAGTCATGGTGGAGGTGGAGGCTCCTTTGATGCAATAAGTCTAAGTGGTACTATTAGTAGTGTGAAGGGAAATGAAGGTGGTATAATGTTAGATGAAAATAGGTAATATTAAATAATAATAATAATGAAATATAATAATGAAATATAATAATGTTTTAATTATTATTATTATTATAGTACTTTATTACAAGGGTTAAATAATTTATTTTCGGATACTGAAAAAATAGCAGGAGAAAGGGCAGTTTTGTCAGAATATTTAGTTACTGATATTGCAGATCCATTGAAAATGTTAGCTAATAAAGTGGAAGAAGAAAGGAAAAAAGTAAGTTTTTATTGTTGTTTATTATTGTTTTTTATATAATAGGGATAAAAATTAATATTAATTAATATCTATACTTTCTTTTTTATTAGTTGTTTAATTTTAGTAAAAAAATCACAGATGAAAGAGATAAAATTTATAATGAAAAAGATAAAGTAAGTTAAATTATAATATATAATTATACTAATTGAGAAATAATTTTTCTATTTTAATTTGATTTAGTTGAAATCAAAATATGATGAAAGTTGTAATGAAGTAATAACTAGTCAAATTAAGCAAGAAAGAACAATGGAAACTAAAGTATTAGATAAGGTTGATTAAATAATGTTAATAATATTAATATTCATTTTTGTTAATTTAATTAGTTACAAAAACAATATTATCAAGATGTTATTGATAGAAATAATAACAAAGTAAGTTTAATTTATTTATTTATTTATAAATTAAAGATAACAATAATATTTTCGTTTTAGAATTTATATATATTAGCAGTTGAAGTAGCTAATCAACACAAAAATAAACATTATACTATGGATGTACCAGAATTATTAAATGTAAGTTAATATAAATATAAATAATATATAAATAATATATTAATATTATTTTTAGTTTTATCAAACATTAAATGAATATTGGATGGAACATATAAAATCTTTTTGGTTTCATTACATTCAATTAGAATCCAACTGTTTTAATGATTCTAAATTAAATTTAGATAATTTAAAACTGTCTGTCAATAAAGTAGATAAAAAGTTAGAATCAAAATCATTTATAAATAATAATCCATCCAATTGGGCTCCACCAGGTGATTTTCAATTTACTAGTTTTGGACAATTTGCGGAAGATGTAAATTAATAATAATATATAATATATAATATATAATAATTCTATACTTATATAACTATTTATTTAGAATCAATTGATTGATGAGTATTCTAGTAAAGTTTATTTATTTAATAAAATGAATAAAAACGAAATGGAATTAAATGAAATGAAAAATCAAATATTACAAAAACAAGAAGAAGTTGAACAATTAAAATTAGAATATTCACAATTTGATCTTAATCCAAGCTTAGAAAATAATGGGGAACAAATATATGAGGTAATTCTAAAAATATTATATTATATTATATTATAGTATATTTAATATCAAATAATATATTGATTGTATTAATAATTTAAATTTTTAATAGAAATTATCTGAAACTTGGCGAGAATTAGTTATATTAAAAAATCAAGAATTAACCTCATTAACTGAAAATCAATTAATATCAAATAGTATTGGACAATATAATTTAAATGGTATTAAACATGATTTTAAAACTACTTCATTTACAATACCAACTACTTGTGATTATTGTGAAAATAGTATCTGGGGTTTAAATCGACATGGTTCTACTTGTAAAGGTAATTGGTAGATTACTTTATATAATAATAATAATAATAATAATAATAATAATTAGATTGTAAATATAATTGTCATGCCAATTGTGAATTCAAAGTACCTCCAAATTGTACGCAGATTAAAGGAGGTGCAAAATCAATAAGAAAAGAGCAAATGGATTTTAACACATTAAAAGGTAATATTAGTTTATATTTTATCTCACTATCAATCAATATTTTATTAATTTATTTATAACATAGATAAAACAGCTCCCTTTCTAAAAAATTCAACAAGTGATAATTTACCTTCTCATAATTTACGTCAACCTATACCGGATCAATTTATTCAACCACAAACACCTGAATTTGGAGGCTCAAATTTACATTCTCCAGTTCTATCAACTCCTATATCTCTTACTCACCATTCGTCAATTGATAGTCAACATTCTGTAGGAGAAATAAATAACCAATCACATATACAAGGAATATATCCTATGGCTAAAGTATTATATTCTTATGAGGCTAGTGATGATAATGAACTAAGTATAACTGCGGGGACTATGATTGAAATTACTGAAGGAGATGATGGGTCAGGGTGGGTAAAAGCAATGTCAAATGGTAATACAGGACTTGTACCAGGAACTTATATTGAAATAGAAGGAGATCAAAGTAATATTCCTGATCATGTTAATGCCCCATCAGAAGTAATTCAAGGTAAATTTTAATGATATTGATATTGAAATAAAAGTTTATTTCTAATTTTTTTATTTTGATTAGTTCGTGTATTATATGATTTTGAAGCGCAGTCGGAATATGATTTAAATATATGTGTAGGGGATATTATTACACTTACTAAAGCAGAAGATGATTCTGGATGGAGTGAAGGTACTTTATTATATATATCATAATAATAATAATAATTTATTTATTAACTATTTTTAGGTACTTTAAATGGAGTTACTGGTCAATTTCCAAGTAACTATGTGGAATATTTATAATTACTATTTTTAAATAATCATCTTATAATCCAATCTTTTTTATATATAAAAATGATACATTTGAATAATTAAAATTATAGTGATTAATTGGTTTGAGTTTTATTATGGCTAAGGAAATGAAATAAGTACATTTAAATTGATATTTAATTGAATGTTTGTTTTAATTGTTTTAATTGAGCTTTTAATTGAATTAACTGGTTTGAAATATTATCAACTGTGGTAAATATTGTATTGTATTGTTTTTCAAAGTGAAGATTTTGAATCTTAATTGATTATTAATGGCAATACTAATGTTCTAGTTTTAATTAATATAATTACCTTTTCATCAGTTATGGAATCTTTATTGGTTTTATTAATATTATTTGGTGTAGAATTCCTTTAAATTAAAATTAAAATTGAACTTAAAATCATAACTAATTTTATTTAATATAATTTACCTATTCTCTATCTCATTAAATACATTAATATTGACTTGTTCACTTTCAATCAATTGATCAGAACTTAATATTTGACTATTATTTTCTAACTCAATATTTGTACTGTGATTATTATCATCTTTATTGTTATCATTATTTTCAGATTCTTGAAAATAATTTAAAATTGGTTTATTTAATATTTGAATATCAATAGCACCTTCATTTAAATTCAAATAGTTTGTTTGTTTTTTATTTTCATTTAAACTAGCTAATCGATCCTTAATATTTCGATTTTTAAAACTATTTGAGTTGTTTGAATTTATATTATTATTGAATAGTTAATCAAATATTTACCCTTTACCTCCCATCCAATTCATTTGAATATCTCTACTATTAAAAAAGAATTATTATTATAATGGAAACTACTAATATTTATAGTTTTATTTATAATGCATTTTGAAATAAATGATCAAATAAAGATAAGCTATAATCAATTAATAAAACAATAAATAAATAACTATTAAAACTATATTTTATTATAAAAAAATCAACTAATTAAACTTAGCTTTATTTACTTATTCACTTCCAAATCTAATTATTACTTTCTCTCTACATATTAAAACTTATAAAGAGAATCACATCACTTTCCATTAATATATATCTTATTCCAAATTAATCCTATCTAATAATTACTTTTAATTTTCCTTTATAAAATCTCTCATCATAAAGTAATCCTATTCCTTTTTGCTAAAATAGCAAATAATGCTGTAATTAATATCAAAGGTGTTGTAGTACCCAATAATCTTTTCAATAAACTACCACTAAAAAATCTTGCTTTAACTCTTTCCCATATACTTGGTTTACTTGGGGTAATAATTGGTAATGAATCTAGTTTTATGTTTGATGATTCTGGATTAATATTGACTTCTTTAGATTGAATTTCTATATTAACTGATGGTACTGATTCTGTTATGTTCTCTTCTATTATAGACTCTGTAGTTAGATTACTTCCATTATTTGAATTACTTATTATTGATTGAATATTTGAATTCTCTTGTTTTATAGGTAATTTAACTTCATCATCTATTTTATTAATAATTGAAATTCCTCTTTTGTTATTTTCTGTTTCAATAATAGCTTCTTTTTCATCTTCTTCTTTGTTAATTTGATTATAATCTAATATTAATGAAGGTTTATCCTTTGGTGATAAACCTTTGACTTTTTTATTAGTTTTTTCAAATTGGGATGGTAATACATTTGAAACAACTATTTAAACAGAAAAACTCATCAGTATTCTCATAATAAAAAATAATAAAATAAAACTTACTAAAAGTAACTAATGATTTAGGAATCCATCCTGTTGGATCTCCATGGAAGAAGATAGTTAATTTGCATTTATTTTTACCGTATTTTTCAAATTTTGTTCCTGCACAATAGATCTCCATCCTAACTACATTATCTTTATAACCTTTACCTCTTCTTTCATGTTGGACACTTTTTAAAACAGAAATAATACTACCATCTTTTAACACTGTAGAACTTTTAATAACACATAAATCCCTTGCTGAAGTTGGCCAAATACTTTTAGTACAAATATAAATAATGGATGTATTTGCATCTACAATCTCAATTTCTTCTTGGACTGCAATATAACCTGAAGAACTTCCATTTTCAGATGGTGAATTAAAGATATCAAATACATTGGCTGGGGTATTATCAAATATTGTTGTCATCGTATAGCAATGAGCTAATTTTTTATGTCGACTAACAGTGAGCTCCATTGGGTAGGTTAAACTCACTATATTTTCCCATAATTCTGGTTGATGAGCTATAGGAGTTTTAACATTATTTAAAAATTCAGTAGTTAATTCTTCAATCATTGGTGTATATTTATGTACTGGTGCTTTGTTTATTTTAATGTCCTCCTTTTCTTTATTCAAACGTCCATTTATTATAGATTCTTTAGGTTTATCAGTGAGGACTATTTCCTCTTCTAAATTATCTTTAAGAATCTTCTCTTCTTCTGGATTTTCTTTGATTAAATCCACTTTTGCTGGTGCTTTTAACCTCAGCTGATTACCATTTAATTTAAAAAATAAATAAAATACAGCAGATAATAGCTGCAATAATAAATGATGTAAAATATCAAAGTTCCATACAGAATAAACTAATTTTAGGATATAGACTATCAATAAATTTATTAAATAGAGTAAATAAAAGCTTACCATTTAATGTCACTGTAGTGGTATAAGCACTAAACATAAATAACAAGAAGCCCAAGATTTCATTTTTATTTTCTTTGAATTGACTTTCTTTGACAATCTCTGTAACCTTTTTCATTTTTACCGTTATTTGTAAAAGAAATAAAATTCCAAATTAATTTGTGATTTAAGAACTTAGCTTCCTTGGTAAATTGGAAGCTTAAAGCTTTGGGTTTCACATGGTACTATTAAAAATTAGTAGTTTGATTTAATGTTTCCACAAGATAGTGATGAGTTTGGCTTGATAAATTATTGATGGATTATTGGTCAATAAAAATGCAAAGTTTCGTATTGTAACGAATTGATTGGTTTTAAAATCGCATAGATTTGAAAAGGAACAAAATTTAACTTATCTAAATTAAAGTTTTTTTGCTATAGTTAATAGTAAACATAGGTTTGATTATTAAAATAATTAGCAATTGGTGTATTAGACAAAAATAAATAAAAAGCCAAATTGAAAAGTGTTTTTGTTTTTTAAACCCAAAAAACAAATATAAGTGGAAAAATGTTTTTGACTTTAATAAGTTACATTCAAATTTAGCAACTATTTAGCTTAAAATCTAATAATTATAATAATGCATCAAATGTGTTTAAATTTTCTATTTATTTTTAATATGATAGAAAATGTTATTTGACATAAATTTTTATAAATCATGTTTTAATAAATTATTTTTAAACTAATTATTAATTAATTTCATTTTTTCTAAGCTTATACAGAATAATTTTATAAATAAGTTATTATTTTTTTATAATTTTCACCCAAAAGTTTTAAAACTAGTTTATTAACTTTGTATTCTTATTGAAGACAAAAAATAATTTTTTAGCTAACTAGTTTCTTTACTTTCTTTATGAAGTTTAGGATTTTAAAAGTTAAAATTGGTTATTTATTATAATTTAAACATAAAATTATTTTTAATAAAACTTTATTAGTTAATATAATATATTATATAATTTTTATTAAAATAATTATAGTATTTTATTAAAAAAGTATACTATGTTTATAGTTTAAAAACATATGGGGATGTATTTTTGTGTAAGAATTTTACTAATAATTTTTCCATTCAAACCAAACAGCACTTAAAAGATGAAGTGATGAAGCCAAAAAAAAAACATCTCCATATGGGGTTGTCCGAATTGATTTGAGAATTTACTTAGAAGTTAATCCAAATTTTAAATTTTTAAATTTTTAAATTTGTGTCTAATGTGATAGTTAAATCTAAAAAGCCTAAAATTGAATCTCTCTACTTAAAACTTATTTTAATTGTTTCCTTTTCTTAAATAGCTAATTTTCCTAACTATATGTTTTATGTTAGTTCTGTTAGATATTTAATAGATATATAATATATAACTATATGATTATATAATTATATAAATATACTTATTTGACTTTATTTTTTGTTGAAATAAAAACAAAATGCAAACTTTCATAATTAAACTTCGAAATGGGATTTTTGAAAATTTTAATACAGTAGGGAGGAGTACACAATATAAACATTGTAATTCGTTTACATCAATTTTAAAAGCTACTTATAACAACCCAAGGTTTATGGAATTTTATAATAAAACAAAACAAAGAAAAGATATGTTATCAAAGTTTACTATTGATAATAATAAACTTAATCAAGCAATGTATAAAATTAGTGCATTGAGGGAAACAGAAAATAAAAATCAACAAGTAGCGTTATTATCAACTATAGCTTCAGTATATTCTTTTGATGAATGTAAGAGTTTTGGGTTTAATATAAACAGAAAGCAATATGATTATTCAAAAATAAGTAATAATAATAAAATATCAACATTACAACCTATTATTAAAAATACAAAAAAAATTAAAGATGACCAAATTGAAACTATCATACAATATTTACTAAATGATTCAACTATTTCATCAAGATTTAATAAAGAATACTGATAGTAAATGTTCATCAGATAATATATATATTAAATAAAAGTAGAAGAATGATATATAGTAAATATTTTAATGATTCAAAAGATAGGGGGATAGCTAGATCAACATTTCTTAAATATATACCAAATAATTTCAAAAATGCAGCAAGAAAAACAGATCTATGTAATATATGTGCTCAGTATACAATTAGAAAAAAGTTATTTGAAAACAAAGCAGAGACAGATGAAATTTTCAACGAAGAAGAAAAATTATACAAATTAAATAAATCCTGTGCTGGTACTCAAAAAAACACATTTAATGACTATTAAAAAATTAAATAATAGAAGTTGTATAATGATTTTAGATTTTAAACAAAATATGGAAATAGGAACAAAACCAAATTCAATAAATCTAGACCATTATAACAAACAAGCTATATCAGTATTAGGCTTTGGTGTATTATATTTAAAAGATGATAAAACAATAGGCAAAGTTTACTTTGATTATTTATCTGAAATATTGAATCATAATTCAGCATATACAGGAGATTGTTTAATCGGTTTAATCTCTACAGAGCTTTTATTTAAAAAGTTTACAAAAATTAATATATGGGCAGATACAGGAAATCATTTTAGATCCCAAGAGTTCCTACATTATATGGGGATGTATTTTTTTGTTTAAGAATTTTACTACAACCTTTCCACTCAAATAGTGCTTAAAAAATGGAAAAATAATGAAACCAAAAAAAACAGCCCCATATGTTTAAAGAAATTGATAAAATAAATAGTAGTTTGAATGTTAATCTTAATTTTTTTGCTGAGCATCATGGAAAAAGTATAGTTGATTGACATTTTGGAAACCTTTCAAAATGGAAAAGTAGTTCTGAAGCATTAGGTAAAGTAGAAGACATTAATCAATTAATTTCAAGATTTGAGGCTTTTATTTGCAAGCATAATAAAATTAATAACTCGACTGTTAATAATAGGAAAACAGATATAATTTTTAAAAAGTATCAAACAAACAAAAACATAAAAAGAATAATAGAGATGCAAGGAATTAAGAAGTATTTACACTTTATTAAACATAACAATAAACTACATTGTTATCCAGTATCTGATACATCAAAAAAAAGCGATATAGTTCCAATTAAAGTTATAGAGTCTATAGAAAATTAAAAGATCAATCCCAGCTTACCTTACGAAGATAACAGAGAATTTAAAATTTTCGATATTTACTAAGCAAGTAAGTAGTTTGTTGAATGATAGAAATAGATTGTTAAATGTTAGGATTACTTAAGTTATTAATAGCTAAGTTAATAAATAGTCAAAGAACAAGTAACTGTAATAATATGTAAAAACTATTATTACTTGCACTATATAGGGATGGTTAATTATAGTTTTGGGGCTAACCACTCCCTCCCATACAGCTATTTATTAAATTGGGAATATGTTAATAATGTAATTATAACATTAAAATAGTTTATTTATTTGATAACAAATCTGCAATGTTGCTTATAAAGTGGTCAATAAGAAATATTTCTCAATAAAGTTTTATAAAAACGTGTATTTAAGATCTAGTAGAAATTCAACTAACTTACAGTATAAACTATAATATAATGATTTAGAACTGTGTCCGGGTACTTTTATTTTAATAAAGATATGGGGATGTTTTTTTTGGTTTCATTACTTTTCCATTTTTTAAGCGCTATTTGAGCGGAAAAAGTGTTAGTAAAACTCTCAAATAATAAAATACATCCCCATATGATTTTATAGAATTTTAAGCAAAGTTCTTAAAACACAAAATTTTTCAAAAATTGGATAAAATAATGAAACTAATTCAGACAACCCCATATAATAAAATATAAAGCTATACTAGTAATAACAAAAATAAGCTATAAATAATTAATATTTTATTGAGTTATTAACATTTATTTTTAAATATAAGTTAGTTTAAACTTGGTTTAAAATTTGTTTAATTTGATTTTTAGCAAAAAAATGCAAATTAAGCATTAAATGTAAACTTTTTTGCTTAATTTAAATAACCTATATTAAACCTTTTTTTGTCCAGCTTAATAATTTTTAAAAATTTTATGCTATATAGGAAATAGATAAAAATAAATTAAGAAATTTTATTTTTACTTTTAACTAAGCTTTTAAACTTGTATATATTAAGTTTATGGTTTAAACATAGATCTCAAATCATAAAAATGTTTTATTACAAAAAGCTTTGTATTTTAATTCTAAATGATTTAATACTATTTATTGAACCTTCAGTTTAATGATTCAATCACTATGTTGACGAAATTATTAAAACGTCAATTTTTAAAGAGTTAAGAATAAAATCTTATTATATATGGGGATGTTTTTTTAGCTTCATTACTCTTTTTACCTTTTAAGCGCTATTTGAGCGAAAGTTTTGTTAGTAAAATTCTTAAACACAGAAATACAGCCCTATATGTATTATTTTTTGACATATTAAATCCATAAAACACTAATCTTTACTTACAATAATAAGATTTTAACAGACTTCGAGAATTTAAATAACTCCGTTACTGATTTTGTTACCTCTTAAGATGATTCAAGAGGTTTAAACTATCAGGGTAATGAGTGTTAGCCATGATGACTTAAAACATTTATTTCCAATTCTTTACTGTTAGGATAGAGCCTTAAAAACAAGTATCTAACAAGATGTCGATTTTAAAGTAAAGTGAAAAGTATCAATAGAATATAATTTATTATGAATTTATTATTTATTGTTTCCATCAAATTAATAGTTTTATTATTAATAAACAATTCAGTTCATGATTTATGTTTTATATTCAAAAGAATAAACTATCTTATCTTTACCATATTGCAAATATATCTTAGTATTTTTTTAGGATGATTATAAGGGTATTTTATATATTAATTTTTATGCAAAGTATCTTTCTATTGTTTTAAAGATTAGATTAATAAATCAGTTGACTATTAAACTTTAGAATTTGTTTTGTGAATTCAAAGCTATTTAAAGCTATTTGAAGTTATCTCGATCTGGGTTAATAAAACAATATTAAATTATTTTATTTTATTTTATTTTATTTTTTACACATTTCTTAATAAACAACTCATCTTTATTTTTGATTTATTATTTCACTATAACAAATATATTTAGTTTTGAAAGATAAAATTACACTCATTAAAATTGAAAGCCATTTTGATTAATTTTTTTCTTTTTTAAGTTAATTTTTAATTAACGCTAATTAAATTTTGTCTGAATAAATTGAATATAAAGTTAGCTTGGTTATCTTAATCTCTTTTTAAGCTTTATGGGGAAAGTAGTTAAATTATAAATTTTCTAAATTTTGCAAAAAAGGATGTTATCGCACCATGGAAAGTCATAGAGTGAGGAAATATGTCTTTAATTGGTCAAAGATTATTAATGTAATCGGTTTATTTTGAACCGACCTCATTTCAAATAAGAATGAAATCAGATCTCTACCTTAAATAGAATTCTTTCATATAAAGTCTATACCAATCTCATTAACTAGATGAAATAGCATGATTTACAAAACTATTTAAACAGGCATTTTAGCTACTTATTTTTTTAAAAAGGCTTTTATATCCATACTTCAATTAAATATTTTATCTTATCTTTTAAACTGAGGGCTTATATCATCCTTATTCTTTTGAATTTTAATAATATTTAAGTGTTATATTGACGTTGTAAATTAATTTAATATGGCTATTGAAAATAAGGAAGAAGTTCAATTTACTGAACATAAACATGAAGAAGCTGAAGATGTCATTTCTCCAGAATTAGAAGCATTGCTTCATACAGATACCACAAAAGGCCTTACTACAGCTGAATTTCAAGAAAGATTAGAAAAATTTGGAAGAAATGAACTTGCTGAGCATAAAACAAATCCATTTTTGAAGTTTATAGGATATTTCACTGATGCTATTGCTATATTAATTATTGTTGCTTTAATTTTTTCCGGTGTGGCTCAAGATTGGATTAATTTTGGTATTATTGCGTTCTTACTCCTTTTGAATGCTTTAATTGGGTTTTTGATGGAAGCACAAGCTGAAAGTGCTTTAGATGCTCTTAAAAATACATTGGCTCTTAAGACTAAATGTTGGAGGAACGGTGAATTAGTTGAAGTTGATTCAGCTGAATTGGTTCCTGGTGATGTCATTGTTTTACGTTTAGGTGATATTGTCCCTGCTGATTGTCGGTTGTTAGGTATTTCTGTTACTGGTGAAGAATCAGATGCTGGTTTACAAATTGATCAATCTGCTCTTACTGGTGAATCTTTGCCTGTCACTAAAGAACGTGGTTCAACTGCCTACTCATCTTCTATTGTTAAACAAGGTCAAATGATGGCCGTTGTTACAAAGACTGGTAGCGATACATTTATTGGTAGAGCAGCTAATCTTATCTCAATTACTAATGAAAGAGGTCATTTCCAAAAGGTTATTGGTCAAATAGGAAATTTCTTGGTTTTAGTAACTGCAGTTATGGTAATTATTCTTCTTATCTACCTTCTTGTCAAAACTCATGCTGAAGATCCAATTCAATCTATCCAACAAGTTGTTGTCTTGACTGTAGCTGCCATCCCAGTTGGACTACCAACTGTATTATCTGTTACAATGGCTGTTGGTGCTAAGCAACTTGCTGCAAGACAAGTTATTGTTAAAAGGTTAACTGCTGTGGAAGAAATGGCATCAGTAAGAATTTTATGCTCTGATAAAACTGGTACCCTTACTCTTAACCAACTTACTTTTGATGAGCCTTACCTTACTGAAGGATATACAAAAGAAGATATCCTTTTATATTCTTACATTGCATCTGAACCTGGAGCAAATGATCCTATTGAAAAAGCTGTTCGTTCCGCTGCCAAGGAAGGTGTTTCTGTGCTTCAAAATCTCCCCAAAGATAAAGAGCATTCTATTCCAGGATTTAAAGTAACATCATTTGTTCCATTTAATCCAACTTCAAAAAGGACTCAAGCTACTGTTACTGATCTTGCAACCAATGAATCTTTTATGGTTTCAAAGGGTGCACCACCAACTATGGTCAAACTTGTAGGTGGTCATGATGAGGGTGTAAGGGCAGTCAATGATCTTGCAAGCCGTGGGTTACGTGCATTAGGCGTTGCTAGAACCTTCCCTGGTAAACCTGATGAATGGCATTTAGTAGGTATGATATCATTATTAGATCCTCCTAGACCTGATTCTGCAGATACCGTTGAAAAATGTCACCATTATGGTGTAACAGTTAAAATGATTACTGGTGATCAATTAATTATTGCCAAAGAAGTAGCTCATAGATTAGGTATGCAAAGAGCTATCCTTGATTCCAATAAACTTGTCGAAAAAGGTATTGATGAAGAAACAATTACTCAACGTTGTCTCCAAGCTGATGGATTTGCTCAAGTAATTCCTGAACACAAATATAGAGTAGTTGAACTTTTACAAGCTAAAGGGCTTTTAGTTGGTATGACTGGTGATGGTGTCAATGATGCCCCAGCACTTAAGAAAGCTAATGTTGGTATTGCTGTACATGATTGTACTGATGCTGCTAGATCTGCTGCCGATATTGTTTTATTAGCACCGGGTTTATCTACTATTATTGATGGTATTACTACTTCAAGGGCTATTTTCCAAAGAATGAGATCTTATGCATTGTATAGAATTACTTCAACTGTACATATTTTGATCTTTTTCTTCTGTATCATTTTAATTGAAGACTGGCATATGGATCCTGTTTTACTAATCTTTATAGCTGTCCTTAATGATCTTGCAACTATTGTAATTGCTTTTGATAATGCCCAAATTTCCCAAAAACCTGATAAATGGAGAATCGGGCAATTGATTTTCTTATCTGTACTTTTAGGATTCTTTTTAACTGGCCTTTCATTTGCTCATTTTTATGTTGCTAAAGATGTATTTGGTCTCGATCCTGGACCATTAAGAGAGTTACAATCAGTAATGTACCTTCATATCTCATCTGCTCCTCACTTCCTTATCTTCTCTACCAGATTAGCTGGATTTTTCTGGGTTTCATTACCATCTTGGTTCTTCTTTGTTGCAATTATGGGCACTCAGGTGTTTGCAATGTTAATTACAATTTTTGGTATTCCTGAATTAATTGCACCAGTAGGACCAGCCTGGGGATTCGCAGTTATTGGTATTTCTTTAGTTTACTTTGTAATTTTAGATATTGTCAAAGTATTGGTATTCCGTCTTTGGTCATTTAAGTTTACTGCTACAGTTTGGCCATCTCCTAGTAGAAGATCTAAGCTTGCTCAAAGGAAGATAGATGCTATTAATAGAGAACGTTTATCAGCTAATGTAGAAAGGATGAAAATAGTACTTCATTTGGCTGAAGCTGTTAATCATTTTGTGAAATAAGATTTTAATTTTTAAATAAAAGTAGCACTTAAATATTTTAATTTTGAAAATTTATTAATTATATAATTTACTAAAATTGGAGAGAGGATTTAGATATTTAATTTAATTTTAATTTAATTTATAGAATTTAATCTGTACATATTTAAAAAAATTTAATTCTTCAAAATATACATTTAAAAGTTAAGTGCTAAAAACTCTTACAATTGCTTTGAAATTTATTAGTAAGTTGATTTTAATAATCAGTCTAACTGAAGCTTGTTCAACTTCTAAACCATAAATAAAAGATAGATGTAATAAAAAGTTATTTCCTTGTAAATCTACAAGCTTTTTTAATTAATATATGAATAAATACATATCAGCCTTTGTTATTTAAAAAATCAAAAGAATTCCTTATAAACTTGCTGGTAGTCTTTGACTTATAAATATTTTCAAAGAAAATAATATTCTATCTAGTATTATCTTGAAACATGTATTAAAATTTAACTGTTATAAATTAATTAAATCTATAATACGTTTACATAATCAGATTTTACATGAATTTATTTAAAGTTGAGATGTTATTTTAAAATATATATGTAACTATTATTATTAACTATACATTACTCTCATTTATAGCTTAATTTATTTAAGAAATTAGAATTTGTTATAAAAATTTATCTCTCGTTAACAAACATAAAGCTCTAACGATTATTTATTTAATACAATTGATCAGCTTTATAAAAGATTTATGCTTTATTCAATAACGGTATTACTACAATTAATACTGATATTCGGTTCTTCTCAAAGCTCATTATAATTTATGATCTAATTGTATATGATTTTACAAGTACGAAATATAAAGAGTACTATATTTATCCTTAGTAAATACAAACTGAGTTTTAGAACTTTTGAAGATGAACTCAAAGTAACCATCAAATGATGATTTTTGATATAGATCATAAGTTTTTCCAATCAGTTTACTTCCAATTATTGTACATAAACTAATTCCAATTATTCTTTTTAATTCCTTTTTTTGATAGCCAATGATATTCCATAAAATTGGCTGCATTTTCAAGCTTAGTTTATTGTTTACTATATATGTACAGAGGAGCTCTCTTTATTAGATATTGTAGTATTATATAGGTGATATTAATTTAATAAGTCGGTCTATATAAGTAAGTTTATGTACTGTTTGAAATGAATCACTAATAAAGTATCTTTTAAATCTTATTTCTTTTTGATTAGCTCTATAGAAATTATCAAAATATTATCAATCACTCTATTTATATGATCAGATTATTATGCTCTTATTAAACGTTATTTTTAAAATAAGTTATCCGCTAGCAAATATATGCTTTTTTCTATTTTTGGTGTTTTTAGTAGAAACCTTTTATATTTTCAGAGATGTGAGTTTCTTGATATTATTACACAAGGGCTTTATAAAGATCAAAGCAAATTAAATAATTAAGGAAATGTTGTTTTAATATTGTAGTTTTGATTTATTTTTTAAAAGAGAGTGTATTTATAGCAACTCATAGGGTACTCACCACCTATTTTTATTATTATTGCTAAGCTATTTTAATATTTTCTTTATTCTGTTGTTATGTTGTATCTATTATTATACCGGTTTTTTCATTTATTCTTCTACTTATTGGTCTAATCGATCTATTATATTATTGAGTCACTTTATATACTTTGAGAAAGTACATTAAACATTTCCAACCTTTTTTTAAAAATATTTAACGTTGTTTAGGGATATAATATCAATGTTTTGTTATAATCTAAAATAACTATAATGTTATTAATACAAATTTAAGACTTAAATTCTGTATGTGTTTATAAATGTTCTTATGTCTCATGTAACATATATGGAAATTCTTTGTTATTTATATAACATTTAGTCTTTTACTTTGTTTAATTCCTTCATCCTCTCTAAGATCTTACATAAATGTTATTGTTTTGTTATTATGATTGTGTAAAAATAATGCAATACAATTGCTGTATATAAAACATATTTTATATCTAACAAAAGACAGGTAATTCCAGAGCTTAGACTTTCCTTACCAGACTCACATTTTATATCGAAATTACATCAGATGACATTCATTTAATATCACTCAAGTTATTACAAAAAATAGAAAAATAAAACATTTAAGGAGTTTCTATGAAATTCTATATTCAGGAAAAAAATAGAGACTATTTTGTAAATATTTTAAAAAAGATTTTAAAGTAAAATTTAAAACATATTAATTCAGCTACAAAAGTCATTCTTAAAACTTAATTTAATTTAAATGTGATAGTATTATATATATATTGTTATTACAAATAAATATAATGCTTTCATTCAGTTTATTTTTAGCTATTAAAGAATTAAAATTTAAAAATAAAAATAAGTAATAGTAATTCGATAAATAATATTTTAATTAAACATTTTTAATAATGTTTTATAAAATCAGTTAAAAACATCAAAATTTGCTTCGGAATTTCTTTATTTCATGATTATTATTTACTACAATATAATAATTCTTCCTAAGCTTATCATAATTTAGTCTTACAATTTGTTTGAATGCGCTTTTGTGAACGATCAATAATAGAAATACCAAATTCATCTTTGATAAATACAGTTTCAGTTACGGAATTTCCTGAAATACATTTAAAATAACCGTTAATCGACAAACTTTGGTATAAATTATAAGTTTTACTAACTACCTTGCTAACAGCTATTGTACTTAAACTAGTTAAAAATATTGTTTTAAATTCCCTTTTTTGGTAACTCATAGTACTCCATATAGTTGGTCGCATTTTATCTAACTTATTGTTGGTTGTTATTTATAAGGACAGTTAACTGTACTATGTGTTATGATATCAAATAGATAATTGTTTTAGTAGTATATTTAATAATGTTAATAGGCGTTCTATTATTTAAATAAGGTACTGTTTAAGTGCTCTTCTAAACTTGATGTTTTTTAGTTTAATTTTATAGCAAATGATAAAGTATGATTTAGCCACTATATTTAGTATATAAATTGATCTCTCTCCCTATTGAATATCTTTACAAAAAGATGTATATTGATAAAAATGAAGCTATTAATTTTATGTTGTTTTTAATACAAATCGTTACTATAGTTTTCTAAAATAATTATAATTAATTGTTAAAAACAAAACTGAGATAAAACAAATATTTGACAAAAAAAAGTTTAATACTATTTTATTGGCCCTTTAAAAGAGAGAAAGGAGCTTTTTATAGTGTTTTCTTGATAGGCTTCATCACATTACATCCCTTTTTTTACAGTATTTATTATAGTGTCATGATATTTCCCTTATTATGCTGCTGTATGATATCTATTATCATATTAATATTTTCATTTATTCCTTTGGCTATTGGCTTAATTTAATTTATCATTAAATTTTACTAAGTCATTTTTGAAAAATACATCAAACTTTTTGTTTACACTCTTTATAAACATTTAGTATAGCTCAATGTTATACAATGTTGATGATATTTCGCAGATATATTAAAAATAATAATAAATGAATTAAGATTAACTTCTATGAGCATTAGTAAATCATTTTAATGCCCTTGTGCTTGTGTATATGAAATACCTTTATCATAATAATAAGGATTTGCTGTCTACTTTGTCTATTTTTTAAACGTTTGCAAAAATAAATTATTACTGTTTTTTGTATATGATTTTGAAAAAATAATACAAAACACATTATTATCATAATGTATTTATTCTGACTCTAATAGTGCAAATCTTCGAGGCCTAGACTCTTCCCATGAGAGTAATATTGGGAACAAGCATTTATTTTTTAAAAAATAATTTTACTACTTTTATAAGGAAGTTCTTAAAATGCTATTCTTGGGAAAACAATGGATAATTGGAATAAAAATACAAATTGTTACTTAACTCTTTCTAAGAACTTAGGTTGCTTAAAATATTCTACCTAAAACTATCAATTTATAGTTCAGTAAGTACCATATGGGGATGTATTTTTGTATTTGAAAATTTTACTAACATTTTTTCCACTCAAATAACACATAAAAGATGGAAAAAGTAATGAAGCCAAAAAAACATCGCCATATGGGAATGTTTTTTTTGGCTTCATCATTTTTTCTATCTTTTAAACACTATTTGAGTGGAAATTTTATTAGTAAAATTCTTAAACCTAAAAATACATCCCCATATATTTAGTAGTGATAACAACGAACTTGGGAAGTATCTTAAATATTATATGTATTCATTAAATATTGTTTAATTTAAGTAATTACTCATATTGTTACTTTATTTATCATGCTATTAGGGCCTATTTCTAGTTATAAGTAGTTGATTTTGAAATAATCTCATTCTGGTTTTATAAAGTAGTAAAATTATGATCTATAATAATTCAAATTGTTTTTAAAATATATGGTTTTGGTTGATCAAATAAAAGATACAGGCGTTAATTATATTTAACTAAGAATAGTTTATTATATCTGATAAAAAATCAATTTATGACTATCTATTTTTAAAAACATTCTATTAAATTATTTGTTATATAATAGTTTCTAAAATGTTGGGAACGGATTTAGTATGACTATTTCCAATAATCAACATAGAACTATTGATTTTTATATGTGATTTTACTTATGTTTATGGTTGTATTATATATTTGTATTTACAAAAATCAATCATAGCAATTTTATCAAACATAATTAAAATTGAACAAAATGTGAAAATTATTGTACATTTTCATCTCCAATGCTACTAGCTTTTACATCATTTTACAATCAATATAATAAAAGTATTAGTTATGAAATAAAACATACATTGTACTAAAGTATCTAAAAGTAGAAAAACTTTAAAATAGCTCTTTATTCTACTTGATTATGACAAAGCAATATTCTAAGGATCGATTCATTTACTACGAATTATATATTTTCATAATGCGCCGGGAATCTTGTTTGTTATTAAAAATAATAACCCATACTCCTTGAAGTTTCCTTTTATAAGCAATACAGCGCATTCTCTATATACTTAAATCCATTTTATTATATTTAATAAACACATTATCTATATCTGGTTTTGAAAATTTAGATTTCAAATTTCAAAGTTGTTTTTGTATCCCATCTATGTTAAAATGAATAAAATGACCAAAGTTTTTGAGATATTTATTTATAAAAAATATAAATTGATAGTTAAAACAATTGGATAAATTTGATTAACAGAATAAAAAGAAGATAACTCTGCTAGTTATAAGTTGGTGATATTTCATATGGAGATTGGTACTATAAATGACATAAAGTATAGCAATATCATTTACAAGATATAAATAAATCATTTTCATTTAATACTTTGCTACCGCATTAAACTACTCTGCTAGTAAATATATATATCTAACCAACGTTATTGCATACTATAGATTTTAAAGAACTTTTCAAATTAATAAAAAATTAGAAATACAGAATAAAACTAATACCTTTTAGCTTTCAAACAGTGAATTCCTTACAAAATATGGAAGTGTTTTTTTTATTTCATTACTTTTTCCATTTTTAAGCGCTATTCAGGTGTAAAAACTTACTAGTAAAATTCTTAAACAAAAAAACATATTCTCATATTTATTTACACTGATTTAATTTAATAGCGTTTGTTTATTTTTAGCTGTTTCAATTATATACATAATATAAAATAGTAAAATTATTAGCGTCATTTTAGCGATTTGAAATATTATTAATTACACTCGTATCAATATACAATTCTGTTATATTTTATTATTTGTAAATAGAAGTATAATTTTTCCAACTATTCATGTTCTTTTTACAAAAAATCTAATCAGATTTTGCAATTTAAGTTTATGATATAAAATAAATTAATACAGTAAGATTTATTGTATTTCAAAAATAGTTTTATATAATGAAATAAAAATAATTTAAAATTATACAATATCTGAAGTCAATGGAATCTGTCTGTCTTTATTATAAGAAAATTAAATTAGCATTAAATTAGCATTTAAAATTCTTCAAATATTAAGATCACAGTAAATGAATATAATAAAAAAATATTGAGAATAATGTAGGCGGGCATAGTAAATCCTTTACAGTAGTACCTTAGCCTATCAGATGAGGCGTTATTGAAAATTGCACAAAAAAGAAAATTCTTTTGGTGTAATAAAATTTTAATACTAATTTAGGATGTTTAAATTATTTTTATAAATGGAAGCATTTACCTGAGAATAAAAAATAATTTATATAACTCAACATTGTTTAATAAATGGTTAACACCAAATACATTCGTGTTAATTATAACAATAAATACCTCACTGGTATTGAAACAGTATAAATATAAACAAAAATAACTCACATTAATTATAACATTTAAATATGAAGTGTTTCATTAGTTTATTGCTCGCATCTATTATTAATTCTGCCACTTTGAACTTTGATTGGGAAGTAAAAGAAGGTAGAATTGCGCCTGATAACTTTGCTTTTGAAGGTATATTATTCAATGGTCAATACCCTGCTCCTACTATCAATGCTACTGCTGGTGATACTATTGTTGTAAAAGTACGTAATAGACTTAACAAAGATTTCTCTATTCATTGGCATGGAATGGTTCAGAAAGGTACTGTTGGTTCTGATGGTGTACCATATGTTAGTTCTCCTCCTATTAAGCCAGGTGAAGACTTTTTATACAATTTCCATGTAAATGATCAAACTGGTACTTGGTGGTACCATGCTCATACTGGATTAGATGCTGAACATGCTTATGGGGCATTAATTGTTCAAGATAAAAAAGATGTTTGGAGTGATATAGTAAAATTCGATCCAAGATATCGTTATGATGAGGATAGAGTAGTAATGCTATCTGAAATATGGCATAAACCAAGTGATGAAATGCTTAAAGGACTTTTAGAATTACCATTTAGATTCGTTGGTGGTGCTGATAGTATTTTAACGAATGGTATGACTTATAAAGTATGGGATACTAAAGGTGCTGATAATTCTACTGTACCATTTAATAAAGGGTTTAATGTCATTGATGTAAAACCAAATAAGAGATATAGATTACGCTTAATTGGTGCCAATGGACTTTCATTCCTTACCTTTCGTATTCCAGGACATAAGTTTACCTTAATTGAAGCTGATGGTACTATTATTGAACCAATTGAAGTTGATAGAGTTGAAATAGGACCTGGCCAAAGATATTCCGTAATCATGGAAACAAATCAACCAATTTCTAACTATTATACTTATACTCAAGTCAGTGGTGGATCTGCTAATCCTAACAATGGTGTTGCTATTCTTCATTACGAAGGTGCTGAAAATCCAAGCACTTTAAAAAGGACTCCAGCTACTCCACCAACACCTACTGGACCATTCAATCGTTGGGTAGAATCACAATTAGCTACAAGTAAATGGTACAATAAGGGACTTAACTCTCACTTTTATCCAGTTCCTAAAAAAGTTACCAACGAAATTGTATTAAACATTATTTCAGCTACTCACGAAGGCCATCCAATCTTTACTATCAATGATGTTGTTTCAAAGCCAAGGAATTCAACTGTATGGGATGATGTTATTGCTGGACGTCATAAAGCTACCCCAGGTGTTTATGAAATTACTGAAGGGGAAGTTGTACAACTTGTTCTTCAACATTATATGCCTGCTGGAAGAACTTGTGCTTCTCACCCATGGCATTTACATGGACACTCTTTCTTTGTTGTAGGTCAAGGTGCAGGCGTATATAACCCAGAGGTTGATGGAAAGGCTATTGATGCTAAATTAAGTACCTCTAATAAAATTCCAATCTATCGTGATACATTCATTCAATATGCTAATAATGTTAAAGAATCAGCTAGGTCCGCTACTAATCAATTATCAGATACCTTAGGTGTTAGAGTTAATAACGAAAACTCTAATGAAAATCTTTTTAGCTTTGGGAACTCTCGTGTTGCTGCTGATGATGTTCCATGTGGATGGTACGCTATTCGTTTCAATGCTGACAATCCAGGTTCATGGTTTATGCATTGTCATATTACTGCCCATTTAGTTATGGGTAAACAACTTGTTATCAATGAAAATTTTAGAAAATAAGTACCTTAATATTACCATTATTTAGAATAAATTTGTATGCTATTAATTTTAGTTTATCGCTATTTCGATTCATCGATTTATATATTTTATAAAGTATGAAAGTATCTTTTATTGCAATTAAAAATAAAATTAAGAACTATTAGATAAAATGCTATTGCTTTGATAAACATAATAGTCATATAGGATTTTATATTAAATTATAGTTTTTGTTTAGTTGTATAAAAAATGCTTATATAATAAGGTTAATTTCTAAAAAAAAGTGATGCTTTATTTTCAAACATATCTGACGTTGCAAGAAGCATCTTGGTAAAGTTGACAAAGGTAACCATTACCAGACTTGTTGACTTTAAAAGTATTGGCTGGGCAAGTAATTTGGACAGTGGATGCGTTTTGTACGCCATTAATACCATAAATGTCAAGGGTGTGAGTACCATCTCCGTTATTAATGTACTTAATATTTGGAGAATAAATGGTATAGTAGTTATTAACAGTTCCGTAATATTGGTTAGATCCATTATGCCCAACAACACCATTATGGGAACCTCCTTTGTGATCTCCAAATAAGAATTTACATACTGAACCTAAGATATGGGCAATCAAGAAAAAGGTTTTTCCTTCAACATTGCTTTTTGGAGCATTATTCAAAGTTGGAGTTACAGCTTCACCTGCTGGTGGAATACTAACAGCGGCTTGGTTTGAAGCACTAGCATAACCTAAAGTTACTAAACCTAAAAGAAAGATAGAAGTGAATTTCATTGTTTGTATATCTGTATGCTTTGAATGTATTTTTTGATAATTTTTTGTTTGCTATTTTTATGCTTATATACTTTTTTGAATTCCATGGATCTTTCATTGCTAGAAGTAAAACTTTAAAAACAACCTTAATTGTCACATAAATTTCTATTTAATCATAGCAAAATAGTCACTTATAAAATAAGGCTTATCGACTATAAAAAAGCCCTAACTTTCTTTCAATGCTTTTGGGAATTTTTGGCTTTGGAATGGAACATTTTTAGGCTTTATCAAATCATCGTAATATTTATTTTGCATTCATGAATTGAAAATCAAATTGTAATGTTCTTTTATACAAATAAATATTTTAAATATCCATTATATTGTTTTGAAGTAATTTAAGATAAATCTGCCATAAAATAATATATTTAGATGCTGCATCTTATTATTAACTACTTATTTCTATTCTTTTTATCATATATAGCTTAAAATCTAGCCTTAAAAGTGTAAGTTATTGTTTACAATAATAAAAAGTGAAACGTAGAAGTCAAAACATATTTAATTATATCTTTATTACAATAAATTTATACGGAATATATATTATAGTTTATTTAAAACAAATCTAGTAATCTTAAGTGTGCTTGTATTATAAAAAACTATCACTATAATGAAAAGATAATTTAAAAATAGCTTTTAGACTAATAAAATATAATGTTTTAAAACAAAATGATGCTTTTGAATAATCATTATCTCTTTTATAGTATTGTTTTATGTCTATAAGTAGCTATTTAATATTTTTAAAATTATTTATCTTATTTTTGTTTTTATTTCTAGCTGCTTAAGGTAATCAATGATGTTAAGTATAGTACAAACAGCTTCCTTAATAAGTAATTTATATTTTTATAAATAACATGGATTTGATGAAATGAATAAGTATGAAGGGGTGGAATATTTGCCTAATTAACTAACAGATACGAAAAAAACTGCTGACAATTGGGCAAATATCCTGTACCTTCATACTTGTTCACTCCATTAAATCCGCATTTTAGAAACCTTACTTAATGATATATACTTATGCTGTATGAAAATTAAGTTCGAAGTATGATTAAACTATATAAAGAATTACTGTAATTGAGAATCTAATAAAAATGACTGAAGAAATGGTAAATTAGATCAGAAATAGGTATATCTGTTTTATGACACTAATAAAGTAGGTCATGCATTCGCTTTATAATCTATAATACATAACTATTCGTTAAAAAGCTTTAGAGTATTTTTTGTTATTTAGGTATATACCAGTATATTTTCTATGGAATTTTATAGAGCCTCATAAACCTTTGTTGCCCAGATTTTTTAGTAAGTGGACTAATCTTTGTGCCATTTCTAGATATTTATCACTGTCAAAACTATAGGATTTGCCATAAACTATATCTTTTTAGATGTTTTATTTCCTTTCGTTTGTCTATCATAATTAAACCTTGTACTGTATATAAATGCACTGTATATTTAGTTAGAGTATGTTGAATATTTGAGTATAATGTACAAGTAAACTTTACATTGTAAATAATGCTTATTCAATTCCTTCACTTAAGTCAAATCATATGAAATTCACTTGTACAATAATTGGGAGTGTTTTTTCATCTCAGTATTTTATTTATCTTTTGAGACTTAAATATTAAAAAATACTAAATTCGCAAATAAAAAACAAGTTCTGGGGGTGTGTTTTTTTGTTTAAGAATTTTACTACAATCTTTCCACTCAAATAGCGCTTAAAAAATGGAAAAATAATGAAACTAAAACAGTCCTTCTATTTAAATGTATTTTTTTTAAATATGTAAGCTATCATTAACAGCTATTTCAAATATTTCAGTACTTTAAAATTTTATTTAAATAGAAAAAGAAAAATAGTAAATAGTTTAAAAGGGAAAAAGTATGCAATTACTGAAAGCTGAAAGCAATAAATAAGATATATTTTGAATAATATAGAGATCAACTGCTGCTATTATTTCTAACTTGGTTATTTTATTAAAACTGCTGCAATAAATAAAATTTACAGGTCAAAATGTAAAATGTAAAATCCTGGAATAATTGAAAAGGAAATTAAAATTTCTTAGCTACTTTTAGTAAAAATCAATTCATATGCAATATCCATCAACCTTTGAAAAGCTAGAAGAACAAGCAATAATGAGAAAAGAAGAAGAAAAGGAAGAAGAAAAGGAGGAAGAAATTGAGCCACAAACATTATATAGCGGGATACCCAGCCATTTAAAAAAAGAGATTGAAATAGATAATCTTCAAGAAAGAGAAATTAGACTAAACAAGGATGACTATAAAGAGTTTACTTTAACAAACCTTGTCAAAACTCTCGTTTCAGGAAGTCAAATAACTTCTTTATCTTGGCCCCAATTCATTACTAGATATATGATTTATCCTTTATTGTCTGGGGTCTTTGCTGGCGTAGGTGAAATGTGTGCTTGTGAATTATTCATTTTATGGGGATGGAGATCTGGACCTGCGCTTTTTATAGATCGCCATTAAATCAGTTGGTCCATAGTGTTCGAAATTAAACTGGATATAATTCAAGTATTTATTTTGAAGCCTCTATAATTTTTTAGTCAAATTAGTAAATTTGTTTTATCAATAGGATATTTATTTAGATTATCCATTTTTTAAAAATAAAAAGATTAGGCTATATAAGTTATTAAATGAACACCATGATTTTATTTATATCTATCTATTCTATCTTGTTAGGTTGGAAATATTTATTTCTAAATATATCACTTTGATCAACTGATAATATTTCAGAAACGTATGGAGTTTCAGGTTGCTTGTGTTTTTCCATAGTAATTAATCTTCTACTCCAACCATGAAATGCTTGCTCACAATCTGAAATTAAATTTAAGCAGGGATGATTAGGTATTATTGGCTCTTCATCACTAAATAATATAATTTATTAGTTTATAATGGTAACAATTAAATTAAATTACTTTTCTACGATATTAGGTAACCAAAAAGTAATTCTTCCACCTACAGTGAGGTGATTTGCAGAAAAGTTCAATAAGTCTAACAAAACTTGTGGCATATCATAGTTCACTTTGGGTGGTAAGTAATCTGAGTTAAGATGAGCAGGAATACCATTAATTAAGGCAATATCTTCTAATTTCCTATTTCCTTGTTTTCTACCTAATTTTTTTGCTCCTGCTCTTACACCATAAGGAGGATCTGTGACAATTGCATCAAATTGGATTTGATTACGCCATGGATGATGGGTAATATCAAATACTACAGTGTCTAATATTTGGTCTTTAAAGTTATATTGCTTAATATTACTTTGAATCGATTTTCCTTGTTTTCCTCTAACTTGCCTACCATCGATGTCGGAACCTAGTGTATAGGCACCAAAATGAGCACTTGTTACCAAGAAACTACCTTTATTATATTTAATAAGTTAGACATTTTAAAATACTAATTGTATACCAGTTCCGACAAATGGATCATAAACCAAAGAGTCTTTTTTAACCAGTGCCATATTAGACATAACTAAAGAAAGCTCAGCATCCATAGAAGTAGTGCCTAAATACTCTCTTTTTTTAAGATCATACAATTGAACAACATCTCTTGAAGCTTCAGCCAGAAAGCGACTAAAATATACTTTATGCAATTTTTCGCCGGGTAAATCAGACTTAGTAACTGGACTAAGATCCTCGCTTAAAGTAAATCTTACTTCAGGGTCTTTCAAATTGATTTTTCCATTTAATTTCATGTATCTAAACTCATTGACTAAACTGATTTTTTCTTCATTTGTTCTTGATTTACCAAAGGTGAATATTTCGAATCTAAAACTTTTACCATTGTATTCGGACTATAGGGAATGAGTAAATAAATGGCCACAATGTAATAGTTCATTACCTCATAATCCTCCATTTTTAACAAGCTTTCATGTAGAGTTTGACGATCTTTCTCTTCAACCCATAAGTTATGAATACATTTGATCAATATCCCTCTCTTAATTAATTTGATTGCATCCTCGTCTGATTTTAATGTTAATACTAAAAATGGGCTCTAAATTATAATTAATAAATTATGTAGCTAAATAAAACGACTTTACCAATTCATTATAGTTTCTATCTATTTCATCGTGGTCTAGTTCTATTCCTTCGATTTTTCCTAATGATTTCAGTTCTGGTATCCGAAAACATTCATGTGTTTGAGCAAATCTTATCAAATATTTATTGGAGTTCATATCTATTCTAATTAATTTATTAAGAATATTTAAAAAATAGAAAAAATAGAAAATAAAATGGAATAAGTCTTAAGTTCCCATAATTCTACTACTATTTACTTCTATTTTGATTTTTTAAGCTTGATTTTATTTTGATCAAAATGAGTACAGTTTATCAAGCTAGTAAACAAAAGTTGAATAAGAATACCAAAGAGGAAGAAAGTACTCAAGAAAAAAACAAGAACAAGCAAAGAGTCTTATTGTTATCTTCAAGAGGTGTAAGCTCACGGTAAATAGACAGATTAAATTAAAGTGGATTTAAGATTAATAATTATTTTAGCCATCGCCATCTTATGAAAGATTTGGAATCTTTATTGCCTCATGTTAAAAAAGGTAAACCACCGTATAATTCATCTTTGTAATTTGTTTAATCAATAATATTTAGATGCAAAACTGGATACTAAGAACAAATTATATTTGATTAATGAGTTAGCTGAGTTACAAAACTGTAATAATTGTTTATTTTTTGAAGTACGTAAAGGCATGGATCTTTATCTTTGGATGTCAAAATCGCCTAATGGTCCTTCTGCCAAATTTCATGTTCAAAACAGTAATTTCTCTTTTTTATTTATAGAATATTTTATAACAATAATTATAGTTCATACTATGGATGAACTAAAGATGACAGGAAATTGTTTAAAGGGTTCTAGACCAATCTTATCATTTGACTCCACTTTTGATTCACAACCTCATTATGCTCTTTTAAAAGAAATGTTTACTCATGTAAATTAGATGTACATTTTTAACTTCATTATTGTATTAACTATTTCCAATAGACCTTTGCAGTACCTAAATCCAGTCGTAGAGTCAAACCGTTTATTGACCATGTAACGAGTTTATCAATTGTAGACCAAAGAGTATGGTTCAGAAATTATCAAGTAATATTATTATATTATTATATTGAATCGAATATACATTTACGAAAAATAGATTATCGAAGAAGACCCAACAATAACAGATGAAAAAAAAGATAAAAAAATGAGTTTAGTTGAAATTGGTCCAAGATTTTGTTTAAATTTGATTAGAATATTCGAAGGCTCTTTTGGTGGCCCAACTTTATATGAAAACAAAGAATTTATTAGTCCAAACATGGTAAGTCAAAAGTAAATAATGCCTTTTATTTACTAAACTCAATTTTTATAGATCCGTGCTAACTTAAATGTCCAAAAAGCTGACAAATACCTTAAACGTAAAGCATCCCAAACCGAAAGAAGCTACCAAAAAGCTAAAAATGCTGTTCCTTCCAATCCTCTCAATCAAGCTTTTCATTAAACTTATAGATTACATAGAATATTTACATTTGGTCTTATTGTTATTTATTTGGTCAATTTGAATTCCAAGGTTCATCTTATTTTGACTTTAGTTTATTTCAAAAGTGGTAAATTAAGCATAAAAGGTATAAAAATGAGGTGCATATTTTTCGATTAAGAAATTAATTAAAACTGAAATTTAATACTTCAAATAATAAAAATAGAATAGATGTTCTATAATGTTTTTTTGTCCAATTTTAAATTTATTAATAAAAATATTGTAAACAACAGTTACTCTTTTAAATTTACCCATTTACTTAAAAAAAGTCTAATATTCATATCCAAAAGTTCCATCAGTTTGAAATAAAAATTTATATTTTAAAATTAATTTGTACTAATTTGTATCAATACTAGTGATAGCCAATTAAAATGGAGAATGAGTTATTAAGCTATTCAGTTCATCTTATTTATTCATCTGGATAATGTGGGTTTTTTGCATAAACAGTATAGTTAAATTTCTTCATGCTTTATGTTAAAATAGCTAATATTAATTATTGTTACCACTACATTATTATGAATGTGGGGCTTTAATTTACAATATACTATATAGTATTAAACTAACCTTTAATTTATTTTATTTATATTTTACTTTATCTAATTTATTAATAAAACACAATTGAATAAACGTGATATAATTTACCCGATACTTAAATTTAAATTTTTATTAATATTCAAATCATTTTAGCAAGGTAACTACTTAATTAATAAATACTTATTAACAATAAAAGTAATGGGCATGTTATTCCGTAACTCTAAAATTAAAGAACTTCATAAGTAATCTTTTTAACCTATATCTTCACAATGATCTAAAAAGAAGGAGTTTATTGCTATCATCTTTCTATCAGATTAGAGGAAATAGTCATTATTGTAGACTATAAAGGGATAGAGTTTTTAACAGGTTATAGTGATTGGTTAAAAGAGCTTGATTAGGATAAAATTAGCATTAAATTCAGTAAATTAATGAATAATTGTACATGAATTAAGAATAAGTTTTTTTAGAAAAAGAGTACTATATAAATAGTAAACTAAACTTTCGATTTTTTTCACCTTTTGTTTCTTCTCTTAGCTCTTACCTATCTCTTAACTTAATTCATTTATTTTTTTATTATATTATTATAAATAATGCATTCATATCATATCAAGGAAAATCAATACCCCGGGTTTAATATAAACTTAGGAATACGCAAAACAACCATGCTAATTGGTCTATTGTTCTTATATTTAATAATAGAGACATGGAAAGTAAATAATAATGCAGTAATAATTGATGTTATCGAATCTAGTATAAAATATTTGTGTTTAAGTTTGTGTTTTGTGACTGTTTTTATTACTGGGTTTTTTGTTGAATACAATGATTATTGTCAAAAATTTTGTTTAGTTAATTACTTGAATTTGGGTTCTAACAGTGATAGTACTAATATAAACAATTCTATTAATAATGATAACAATGTTATTTCCTTCTTTTATCCACCAATTACGACCGTTCTATTTTCCTTTTTATGGTTATTTTTATCTTTACTTCTAAATATCATCCAACCTGCTATTGCTAATAGCTATCATTTTGTTTTGTTCCATTTTTGTCACCTTTTTATTACTTCTTCGTTCTTCATTTCTTCTATTAACACAGTTTTGATTACATTTAGGAGAAATCATTTTTCTTATTTATCTGTAATACATTCTTAATTTTAAACGAATAAATTTAACTTATCCCATAATTTGTAATTTCAATATTTTATACTATTCTTTCATGTAATTTTTTATCATTTTCTTTTGTTTTATTAAAGAATGGACCAAGGAAATAATTTAACTGGTGATCAACTCCAGGATGATAATAATAGTGTTGGTAATTCTTCCATAGAAAGCGCTAGCTCTAATAAAAGTAACACCCAACAAGCACTTACTGAAAAGCAAAAGTATATCCTAGAAATAAGAAAAAAGTTTTGTATTCGAAAGGAATTCTCAATTACTCAAAACATTATCCATGAAGATGGTACATTGAATCAAAACTATTTTCTACCCAAATTATCTGAATTGCAAAGTTCACATCAACTTCAAATGGAGCAAATGAAATTAAAGACGTGGACTGAAGAAAGTAGAAAAAAGTTGATTTTAGGTATTGAACAATTTGGTATTGGTAATTTTAAATTAATAGCAGACGCTCATTTACCAGATTGGGTAGGCTCTTTATTATTATTTAAAATAGTTTACTAATTATTTTATAGTCAGTGAATGAATTAAGATTAAAAGCGTGTCGATTAATAGGTAGACAGAATTTGCAATTATATAAAAATTTTAAAGGAAATGAAGCTGAAATATTGAAAGAATGGAAGTTTAATCATGAATTGGGCATAAAATATAACTGTTGGAAAAATTCAGTGCTTGTATATGATGATCAAGGTGTTGTCTTAAACGAATTACTAAAATATCATGATCAATTATAATGTAAAAAATAAAATAAACTATTTAATTTATAAACGGAGTCTTTAATTTTTATTTAAAAAAAGACTTAATTGCAAAAATTTGAATCAAAGTCATGACACAAACAATAGAAAGTAAAGCAAATTGATAGGAGTGAAGGGTTGAGCCTAATTGCTGAATAATACTTTCATTTCTTGCTTCCAGGTTTCTAAAATATTTTTGACCACGAATAATCTCGAAGCATATATCTTGAAATGTAAACAAAAGCTTATTCATATTAGTTAAATGTCCAGGATCTTCAAACACTAATGGGGATACTATACTCTTATCAGCTCTATCTAAAATTTCAAAATCTATCAATTTCTCTTCTGAACCTGGGTTATAAAAACAGAATGAATACTCGCCTAATCTATTAGCTGTAAATGAATAATCCCCTTGCTTTATTAACTCTGCATTAATAATTCGATTTTGATCAGGATCGTTTATTGCTAAGTTTACTGTAAAATCACCACCTTGATATGACTAGTTTATAGCGTGTTAATAACTGCAAACAAAATAAAAATAATCTTACAGCAAAATATATATTGAGTTTAGTATGTATTTCTGTAACATCTTTGTAGAAGCAATCCAATTTACCACTAGGTAGCTCCAAAATCATCCTTGATACTACTAAATAGTATTTCATGGACAATAACAATACCAATAATATATCATTTTTAAATAGTTTCATCTTTGTTGAATGTTAAAAAAATAAAAAAGCTTATTAAGTTTTAATTTTCTTTTTATTTATATTAATTAGTGAATGATGACGTTAAAATAGAATGGTAAAAAGCTCAATTTAATCCAATCAGCTAAAAATTAGAATTAAAACTTATTTATTAATTTAAATAAAAGGAGAAAAAATAAGGGATAATTAAAAACCAGAATGGGTAGGTATTGACAATCTAAGCTGTTCCATCCATTTTAATTTCACTTCTTTAGTTTCAGCTTCAACAATTAAGGATTTGATTTCAGCGCCAATTGTTATTAATTTAAAACTATTTGAATCTCCTAAAAACATTTCAATATATATGTTAGATAGCTATTAATTATGATTACCTTTTTCTTCCCCTTCTTCTTCATCTTTAATAATGTCATGGATATCCAACACCTTACATAAAATAACAGAAGAATGATAAGAAGATAAAATTTGAAATTTGGATAGTCCAAAGCGATATTGCTCAGGTAAGTAAACTAAAAGGTCATTAAATAAAACGAAATAATAGCCAATTTTATTTGTTATTATTTTGTTTTTCACCTTGTTTTTAGTTGTTAGTATTAATTTGTCATCTATTAAATATTTCCTTCTTGGATCAGTTAACTTGAACTTTACTAAGTTACTAATGTTTTCTTTCCATGCTTTCAATGTTGGCTTATATTCAATTTGGAACTTTTCTTCCGATATTTTTAAAATTAAGCCCTCAATGGCATGTTTACATCTTATTCCGTTTAAAAAGTCAATGGTTCCTGAAGAAGATACTTGTAGTAGATTTTTAATCAATAGAGGGTATTTAGATATCCTCTGAAATGGCTTCAATAAGTAGCTTTTCAAATTTTGTCCTTTGCTTTGTGGCAATGAGCTTTGTTGTTGTATAAATAAATTAAATTTCTTGTTACTTTGCACCAATTTAATGTATGTCTCATTCGCTTGCGTTTGATTTGCTAAATAGTTGGAGTATATTTTAAGCTCATTGGTCCATTTTATGAAAATATCACAAACCTCTTTAATGATTGGTTGCTGCTGATCCTTTCTCTGTTTTAATTCTTTAAATAAATTTTGGTGTAACTTTATTATTGAATTCAAATTTAAAAATAAATGATTATATGCCTCATCGTCTATTATATTTGACTCTTTTAACTTGTCCATATACAATACTTTCAATATTAATAAATCGCTGATGTAATCTTTTTCTGTATAAACTATTTCATTTATTATCTCTTGTCTTTCGATTTCACGCGGTGTTAGTAATAAAGATGCCAACTCTTCTCCAGTAAATTGTTCTCTCCATAAAGCTTTAAGGTTTGTATTATTTATGTTTATGTTGTTGTTATCGCCTGTATTGCTACACTCGGTATTATCGACTCTTATTATTTCTAATTTAACTGGTAAAGAGGCACGTTTACGATTAAACAATTTATTTTTGTTTTTTTCATTATTTAAAGGCACTTCACTGTTACTGCGGTCGTGGCTTGAGATACTAGTAACTACCTCATTACTATTATTATCGCTGCTATTGTCCTCATTCCTGTTCTTATTTTTAAAACCAAATTTCAAAACCTAAAAGTATAAGCATTCTATTTTAAATTAAAAATATATTACCTGAGATATTAACATTCAATTAATTAATTCAAACTAAAATAAACTAAGGTTAGCTATTATTATTATTTATATTATAAAGAATAATAATCAATTGAAAAAATACATTAAAAATAGTATAAATAAAATTCTTTTAATTTTATTATTAAAGATGTTCCTCGTTTTTTCTTAAATATGCACTTTTACCATTAAAGATTTCCTTTTTCCTTTTATGTTATTGGTGAATTTTATTCACTCTTTTTTTAATTTTTTTATCAGTTTCTCATCACCTAAATTAAGTTAGAGTATGATTCCTACTAAATTACTTTTAATAAACTTGACTATTTGCTATTAGCTTTCTTTTTTACTATCCTATCACACCCTTTCCTTCAAGCTAAACTAAAATAAATCATAAAATACTATACCGACTGTCTATTTTAAAGACAAAAATATAATATAGATATTATCATTATTGTATTATGTAAATAGCACTAATATCGGTACATTTATAAGTTACTATACCACTAATACTACTAATTTCTAATAACATGATTTCTCAATTATTATAAGCTTAGATGACTGTAAAATTAATCCCTCATTAATATTTATCTGATTTTCATTTACTGTTAGAAATTTTATATTTTAAAAATTTTAATGGTGCATAATATTATAAAAATCATAACAGATAAACAAAAATTATTAATTTATAATCATCAAACTTTGAATAACATTTAAAGTGCCCTTTCAGGTATATAATATAAAGAGTTTAGTTTGATAAATCTTTGTATCTAAATGTGAAAATTTGAATTATCTAGAACTTACTGTTTTGATTTATAAACTAAATAAGTTTCAACAGAATTTTAAAGGTGGCTCAATATTTTATAATAACTTTCTAAAATGCTTGAGAACATGTACTAAACTTGTATATATTACAATTGATGTTGTTTTTATTATATGATATAGATTTTGTTAGTTAACTTTTTACTATCTTCTTTACATAAAACATACCTTAGAAATTTTGAAAAATTTTATTTTCACTTTACTATTACTACTTATTTTAATAATCTCTTAATGCCAACTTTCGTTCAAAATTATAATATTTAATTGCAACATTTAATTTATTTGCCTATTAAGGGTTTTAATACTAGTACAAAAGATATAAGGATGTTTTTTGATTTCATTACTTTTTACATTTTTAAGCGCAATTTGAGCAAAGACTATTAGTAAAATTCTTAAAAAATACATCCCCATATAAAGCATTTACGAAAGAGCTTAACTTTCTCTAACCCATTTTGTATAACTTGGCGGGAATTTAATGTGAGTTTAAAGCAATTTCAATCCCAGTACTTGGGCTAAAGTTAATTCTATTTTATACAGTAGCTACTAGAAAATTTTGTAATTTGTTTATGTATAAAAATTGGGCAAATAAATTTTATAGCATGAAACATGTATATTTATACTCAAATATTTATCAAGAAATGATATCCAAAACGATCACAGATGGACTTAAACAAGAAAAATTAACGACATATTTAAAGGTACCAAAAAGCGTTATTGCATTAATGAACTAAAAATAAATAGAGTTATAAAAAAGGTCATTTATACTGGCTTTTGATGGGTTTCCTAAAAATATAGCTAGAATTTGCATTGAAAACAGGTTGTTCAAAGTACAGTTAGGTGTCAACAGTTCTAAGTTATTTACTTAATCAAAAAACCAAAATCAAAATCAAAAATAAGATGTACAAATGGCCTCATTTGTAATTTAAAGTTATACTCAATATTTTGCTCATTTCGATCTAAGCTTGAAATTTATAAAAGTTATAAAAATTCTTATTTCCAACTCTTGAAAGAGTCGAAACTATTAAATGTTTTACTTCTAAAAGATAAAGTAGCTAACACTAAATATAGAAGAGGGAGGAAAACTAAAAAGAGGAGTCTATTTTCATTTGGTTATTTTTTTTCACTAAGTAGCTTGAAGTTAGAATTTTACTCAATTTATTTAACACAAGAAAATAAGCGCTTTGTTTTTTACTAACTGTGCTTAAACTATCTTTTCTTTGTAGTTTAACATCGGAGAAATGTTGAACCTTGGATTTAAACTAACTTGTATTCATTTTCAAAAATTCGCATAATATCTTCAAATGCATACCAGGGTATGTGACTGTCTCTTTTCCTTTAGTATTTAACTAAGGTTTTTTAAAACTTATTGTTGGTTAAGAATGGATAAACTACTATGTTGAAGACATAAGATTATTCGGATCTTAATTAACCATTTTCTTCAATAACTCTTACTAGATTGTTGCTTATAACTACTATTTGGATAATTTGGCATATTTTAAACTACTATTCGTATAGTATGATAGAATATGCTGTTTCTGGTATATTTATGTATTTTAGTTTTTATAAATTACTTAATAAAGAAGTTCTATATTCTATATTTATTATTATCTGGTTGTTATATACAACTAAAAATAGAAAGCATAGCAACAGAGGTTAGATTGTAAAAAAAAACATTTATAGCCATAAATAGTATGATTGAATAGCTAAGATTCTTTTAAAAGTATTATTTCAATTTAAAACATGTATAAAACAATCTAAAATCTATTTTTAAATAATATTTTATCGCTGTATTAATATTTTTTAATGATATGAACTCTTTTTATGATAAGAAACTTATTTTTCAGAATGATAATAATATATGTTCAGTATAAATTTATTGTAATAAAGATATGGGGATGTATTTTTGTATTTAAGAATTTTACTAACAATTTTTCCACGCAAGTAGCGCTTGAAAGATGGAAAAAGTAATGAAGCCAAAAAACATTCCCATATAATTAAATATGTTTTGACTTCTATGTTTCACTTTTTATTATTGTAAACAATAACTTACACTTTTAAGGCTAGATTTTAAGCTATATATGATAAAAAGAATGGAAATGAGTAGTTGATAATAAGATGCAGCATCTAAATATATTATTTTATGGCAGATTTATCTTAAATTACTCCAAAACAATATAATCGATATTTAAAATATTTATTTGTATAAAAGAACATTACAATTTGATTTTCAATTCATGAATGCAAAATAAATATTACGATGATTTGATAAAGCCTAAAAATGTTCCATTCCAAAGCCAAAAATTCCCAAAAGCATTGAAAGTTAGGGCTTTTTTATAGTCGATAAGCCTTATTTTATAAGTGACTATTTTGCTATGATTAAATAGAAATTTATGTCACAATTAAGGTTGTTTTTAAAGTTTTACTTCTAGCAATGAAAGATCCATGGAATTCAAAAAAGTATATAAGCATAAAAATAGCAAACAAAAAATTATCAAAAAATACATTCAAAGCATACAGATATACAAACAATGAAATTCACTTCTATCTTTCTTTTAGGTTTAGTAACTTTAGGTTACACTAGTGCTTCAAACCAAGCCGCTGTTAGTATTCCACCAGCAGGTGAAGCTGTAACTCCAACTTTGAATAATGCTCCAAAAAGCAACGTTGAAGGAAAAACCTTTTTCTTGATCGCTAACGTCTTAAAGTCGGTATGTAGGTTTTTATTTGGGGATCACAGTCAAGGCTCCTACGGCGATGGAGGCTACTATAATGGCAATCCATACTATAGTGGCTTGGCTGGTTGGAATGGACCTAACCAATTTTATGGAGATGTCGATAATTATTATACTATCTTTTCCCCAGACATTAAATACTTTGATAATGGAGATGGTACTTCTACTCTTTTCATCAACAAGATTAGCGGAGTACAAGGTTCCAATTCTGTTCAATTTACTTGCCCAGCCAACACTTTTAAAATTAGTAGATCTGGTAACGGCTATCTGTGTCAAATTTTCAAGAGTGCTGCTTGTAACGTCAGATATGCTTAAAAAATAAATTATTATATGCAATTATTTTTTTTAAAATTAACATATTATTTAAATGTTTTTTTAAAAACTAAACAAACACTGTGATTTACTATAGGATACGTTGAGCGAACTATTTTTTATAATTGACATGTCCTCTGTTTCCTAGATTTAGTTTTAGCTACAGTATAAAATAATAATTGTATAAATCACATAATCTCCAAAATTAAATTATTATAATTAAATTAAATTAATAGCATATAAATTTATTCTAAATAATGGTAATATTAAGGTACTTATTTTCTAAAATTTTCATTGATAACAAGTTGTTTACCCATAACTAAATGGGCAGTAATATGACAATGCATAAACCATGAACCTGGATTGTCAGCATTGAAACGAATAGCGTACCATCCACATGGAACATCATCAGCAGCAACACGAGAGTTCCCAAAGCTAAAAAGATTTTCATTAGAGTTTTCGTTATTAACTCTAACACCTAAGGTATCTGATAATTGATTAGTAGCGGACCTAGCTGATTCTTTAACATTATTAGCATATTGAATGAATGTATCACGATAGATTGGAATTTTATTAGAGGTACTTAATTTAGCATCAATAGCCTTTCCATCAACCTCTGGATTATATACACCTGCACCTTGACCTACAACAAAGAAAGAGTGTCCATGTAAATGCCATGGGTGAGAAGCACAAGTTCTTCCAGCAGGCATATAATGTTGAAGAACAAGTTGTACAACTTCCCCTTCAGTAATTTCATAAACACCTGGGGTAGCTTTATGACGTCCAGCAATAACATCATCCCATACAGTTGAATTCCTTGGCTTTGAAACAACATCATTGATAGTAAAGATTGGATGACCTTCGTGAGTAGCTGAAATAATGTTTAATACAATTTCGTTGGTAACTTTTTTAGGAACTGGATAAAAGTGAGAGTTAAGTCCCTTATTGTACCATTTACTTGTAGCTAATTGTGATTCTACCCAACGATTGAATGGTCCAGTAGGTGTTGGTGGAGTAGCTGGAGTCCTTTTTAAAGTGCTTGGATTTTCAGCACCTTCGTAATGAAGAATAGCAACACCATTGTTAGGATTAGCAGATCCACCACTGACTTGAGTATAAGTATAATAGTTAGAAATTGGTTGATTTGTTTCCATGATTACGGAATATCTTTGGCCAGGTCCTATTTCAACTCTATCAACTTCAATTGGTTCAATAATAGTACCATCAGCTTCAATTAAGGTAAACTTATGTCCTGGAATACGAAAGGTAAGGAATGAAAGTCCATTGGCACCAATTAAGCGTAATCTATATCTCTTATTTGGTTTTACATCAATGACATTAAACCCTTTATTAAATGGTACAGTAGAATTATCAGCACCTTTAGTATCCCATACTTTATAAGTCATACCATTCGTTAAAATACTATCAGCACCACCAACGAATCTAAATGGTAATTCTAAAAGTCCTTTAAGCATTTCATCACTTGGTTTATGCCATATTTCAGATAGCATTACTACTCTATCCTCATCATAACGATATCTTGGATCGAATTTTACTATATCACTCCAAACATCTTTTTTATCTTGAACAATTAATGCCCCATAAGCATGTTCAGCATCTAATCCAGTATGAGCATGGTACCACCAAGTACCAGTTTGATCATTTACATGGAAATTGTATAAAAAGTCTTCACCTGGCTTAATAGGAGGAGAACTAACATATGGTACACCATCAGAACCAACAGTACCTTTCTGAACCATTCCATGCCAATGAATAGAGAAATCTTTGTTAAGTCTATTACGTACTTTTACAACAATAGTATCACCAGCAGTAGCATTGATAGTAGGAGCAGGGTATTGACCATTGAATAATATACCTTCAAAAGCAAAGTTATCAGGCGCAATTCTACCTTCTTTTACTTCCCAATCAAAGTTCAAAGTGGCAGAATTAATAATAGATGCGAGCAATAAACTAATGAAACACTTCATATTTAAATGTTATAATTAATGTGAGTTATTTTTGTTTATATTTATACTGTTTCAATACCAGTGAGGTATTTATTGTTATAATTAACACGAATGTATTTGGTGTTAACCATTTATTAAACAATGTTGAGTTATATAAATTATTTTTTATTCTCAGGTAAATGCTTCCATTTATAAAAATAATTTAAACATCCTAAATTAGTATTAAAATTTTATTACACCAAAAGAATTTTCTTTTTTGTGCAATTTTCAATAACGCCTCATCTGATAGCTTGACATAATAATAAAAATAACTTTTTTTAGCTATTCAAGCTATTACTAATATCATTTTATTTATTTTAACACTTTTTTATTTCAAGCACTATTAGCGTTAATATAATATGATACTAATGTAGACTATTTTCTAAAAAACAATTAAGTTAAAATTCTACCCTAAATTGGTATTATATTTAACGTTGTTCTAATTTTAGTTCTAATCTTATAACATTGCTCTCTTAACTAATTATAGATGACTAATTATATTCATTTACCTTGTAACAATAGTTTAATTGTAATATCTGATTAGATGAGGATATTTTATAATACCATGGTTTAACTATAGATAATACAAAGTACTAGAATAATATATTAATGCGAATATAGTTAATGATATTTCAAATAGCTAAAATGTTGCTAATTAATTTTTATTGATTATATTAATATAGATCAGAATAGCTTGGGAAATAACTATATTTCTTAATTAAAAGGCTTTATATAAATATAAGCTTAACAACAAACTTTGCTACTTGAAAAAACTATAATAATTTTTACAATAATAATTTTTAAAATGTACATAGTATGTTTTAAGATCAATCAATTTTGAATTTTTATTATTAACAATATTATTGTTTAGCCAGTATTTAAGGCATAAATGAAAACAATTAATCTTCACTTTATTATATTATATCACTATGCTTTTTGCTATTTATAATATCGAGTTTCATACAAGTTATTAACCTTAATCAACTTAATTGTTTATTTCTTCTTAACGATTTGATTTACCAAAAACCTATATTAGTTACTAATTTAGGTTGATACAACTTATGATCTATTCGCAAAAAAATTTTATTTTATAATTATAATATATAATCTAATTTGAAATCGGAGAACATTAAAAAAGAAAATCGGATAAATGATATAGGTTTATTAATATGGACATCATGTATTTAAGTACACACAGTAGATACGAGATAAAATATGGGAGTGTTTCTTTTGACTTCATTATTTTTTCCATTTTTTAAGCGCTATTTGAGCGGAAAGATTGTCAGTAAAATTCTTAAACACAAAAATACATCCCCATATATTAATTAAAATATACTTTTACTCATCTAGTAATACCAATGCTTTGTAGTTTTAAAAAACGTCAATGTCATAATTAATTTTTTATGATCTATACAAAGTAATTGTACTTTTTTAGATTTTTCAAAGTCTTAAAAAATATTTTAAAAGGCTCTGTAAATGACTAAAAATAAAAATAAAAATAAAATGTATATGAAAGTCAGAAAATGTACTTTAAGCGTACCATAAAATCTTTCAATTTATATCGATAATAAAAGTATGGAGATAAAATAAGTACAGCCTTGGTTATATATTTACATTTTTTACTAGCCTATTTTTGTTAGTTTGAATTTAATTTATAATAAAGTTACTTTCTTACAAGATTATAAATATTTTCTATTAACATAATTGGATTAAAGTCTATTTTGTTTCAAATTGAGATAGAAACTAATGAAGATAAGTTGGAAAAAATGTAAATGTATTACAGTTGTAATTAGATTCTTTCATATTGTTGATTTGCCAAAAATTTCATATTAACAAATATAAAAAATTATAAAATTGTAAATTTATTTATATAGATAAAACTTACTTTCATTGTTATATTATCAAAAAAACTATTTTAACGTTAAAACCAACTTTAAAGTACAAATAATATTAACATAGTTACTGAGTTTAGCATTAAAAAGTGTAAAAATGTTAAGCAGGTATAAAAGCCGAAATTAATTTTTTTGAATATTGTTATAGTTATTCCAAACATGTTAAATAGCTTTCAATTATTTACAAAGCTAATATAAGAGTTGGTACTAGCAATTAAGTTAAAAGTAGTATTTGCTTAATTAACTGGCCATAAGTTAAAAAGTTTTAGCTTATATAACTAAGGCAGACTTAAACTAGTAAAAAATATATGCAATAAACTATAAACTATATAACATAAAGTAAAAGGTGTTATTATAAAATTTATTCAAAATATATGAAGGGTGTCTTTTTTGGCTTCACCACTTTTTCTATCTTTTAAGCGCTATTTGAGCAAAAAAATTGTTAGTAAAATTCTTAAACACAAAAATATATCCCCATGTATTAAAAACGAAAGTTTAAAACAAAATTTAAATAGGGTTGTCGGAGTTGGTTTCAGAATTTACTTTCAAATTAATCTAATTTTTAAATTTTTAAATTTTTAAATTTGTATCTTTAACGTGACGGTTAAATCTAAAAAGTCTAAAATTAAATCACTTTATTTAACTTAAAAAACTTATTTTAATTTTTTCTTTCTCTTAAATGGTTAATTTTTCTAACTATATGCTTTATGTTGTTTCTGTTAAATATCTAATAAATATATAGTATATAGCTATATAATCACATAAATACAGTTATTTGACTTTATTTTTTGTTGAAATAAAAATAAAATGCAAACTTTCATAACTAAACTTCGAAATGGAATTTTTGAAAATTTCAATACAATAGGGAGGAGTACTAATATAAACATTACAATTCATTTGTATCAATTTTAAGAGCTACTTATAATAACCCAGGGTTTATGGAATTTTACAATAAAACAAAACAAAGAAAAGATATATTATCAAAGTTTACTATTGATAATAATAAACTTAATCAAGCAACGTATAAAACTATTGCTTTAAGAAAAACAGGAAATAAAAATCAACAAATAGCGTTATTATCAACTATAGCTTCAGTACACTCTTTTGATGATTGTAAAAGTTTTGGGTTCAATATAAATAGAAATCAGTATGATTATTCAAAAATAAGTAATAATAATAATTAAACATCAATATTATAACCTATTGTCAAAAATACAAAAAAAACTAAATATGAGCAAATTGAAACTATTATACAATATTTACTAAATAATTCATTTTATCAAGGCTTAATAAAAAAATAATGATAGTAAATATTCATCAGATAATACGTATTATGAAATATCGCTTTGCCAGCCCCATGGTTAATTATAGCATAATGATCGCCTAAGCTGTTGTGTTTTCGAGTTTAGAGACAACTAATCGCACGCTCTTAGTTTGATTTGCTATGAGAATTTCTAGCTTCACTCCAAAGGATTTTATCTTCTCGTTTTGATATTTATATTTTTCAGAGTATAAAAGAGATTTTAGAGTATAGTAGTTCTAGGCTTTTTAACTGAATTATTCCCTGATATCTCGAACATTTAACAAAGCCACTAAGTTTACTTAATAGTATTTTACGTAGGTTTTACATTAGTATTGTCTATTCTATCTGTTTTACATAGTCCATAACTTATTACGTGCTATTCTTCATAATTCAAGTCTATCTTAGTCACATAAACTAAGACCTTTCGACTTACAGTGTAGCCAACTAAGCAATAGCTGCTTTTAACACCAATCATTGATTTAAATAACTAAAATTCCATACTTTTAAAATTAAATCAACCTATAAAAGTCAGAAATGCATATAATAGAAATTTTTAGCAAATTAACAATAATAAATAATAGCTAATTGCAGTTTGTAATCCACAATCATAATTGTATCTAAATATGCAGTTCCTTGAAAGCCTAAATTTAAATTTTGAGTAATAATTAGCAAATCAAGCTATAGCTTCACTAATTTTATTAAATTCTTGAAAATCACTTTTTATAACAATTTTTTAATGTTAAAAATTTAGCCATTGGCATATTGTTCCTATAAAATATATTAAAGATGAGTCATATTAAAGATGAGTCATATTAAAGAATATATTTATCATAGGTGTCCAGCACTTTTAAAAAATTTCAAACATATATAAGTCTAATAGAAGTAGGTGATTGATTAAATTAAAACACCTTATATTTAGGATACAACATCAATATAATAATTTACAATATATTAACATATAATATCAGAAAAATGAGAGCCACTATATGGAACACCCTAGTTCATCACCAAAGAGATTTGAGGTCTATACTTTCGACTAGTCTAAATGTTATAGTTGCGAGTAAGGTTATCAAAGGGGGATATAATGTATATCAGAATTCGGCATTCACTAGTCATCACGAGATTACAGAAGGAGAATTTGGATGTAAATTTGAAACTAACAAGAACATACTCAAAACATTCAAATGCAAGTTTTCAGAAACTCATACATATATAACTCATGCAGAATATTGCCAGTGTCCTAGGAAAAATAAATAATAATACAAGCCAATTTTAAATAGGTATAGTTTTTCTACAGACTTGTCAAAATTGTAAATAAAGGATTATCGAAACATTACTCTGTATTAAATTAACTGCTCAAACCTTGATTATTGAACTTTCTTTTCTTATTAACTAGACTATAATTAAATATAAGCTTAGTGATAATGGTTTTAATGAATATTTATAGATATCAAATGTTACTATTAGCTGTAATATAAACATAGGTGTCAAATACAGCTCTTGTAATTTAGAAAAAAACAATTTAAGTATTTTTTATCGGCTATTTTCTATCGGCCATTTTCTATCAGATATTATAAAACCAGATTTTTGTAATGTAAAGCCAATTTATTAAATTATGAAAGCATTTTGAATAAAAAATTGGTTGTGAGATTGATTGTTACTGAAAATAGCCTTTTTTCTCTTTTATATTTTTATATGAGCTCATTGATATTATTTACCTAGTGAGTTATCAAAAAATATATCTGAGAATGCTTATTTTATTACAATTGCAAATTTTGGACTCAGTAGAAACATAATCCAGTTATTAACAAATTGCTTAAAATAATAAATCTACTAAATCAACTTCTAAAAGTTAGATGGCTACCTTGTCCCATCTTTTAATTGTTATTTCAGTTATGGTATGAGCTTAGTGTATGTCTCCTAGATATCCACCATATCAGGTCAAAATCCTTGATATGTTAATAGTCTATATCAACTTTGATTTTGAATTTATTTGTACATGATATTCGCTATTATTCTAGCATATATTTTAATTTTTAACGATTAAAGGGACTGCTTTCTGACATAAACCTTAAAATCAAAGTAGTCGAAAACTTTAAAGTAAAATATATATAACAGCTATTATAATCCTATAAATCAGAAAGTAGAAATAGCTTCAGTGACATTTGAAATTTTGCTTTTAATATAAAGACATTTTTGGTTATTGTTATTTTATAGAATAGGAGATGTACTCTAAAAGTCATTATTGGTAGTTTCACATGGATGTTTATAGAATGTGTAATGGGCAATCTGTATTGCTGAGATCTAAATTGGTACTGGATACATTTAATACTAAATTTATCGACCTTACTTGTTTTTTACACTTGAATGCAGGTTTTCTAAAACAAATACTTACTTTAAATATTGTAAGACTGTAAATTAATACCCTTCTGAATAACAATATCTCATGGTGTAATTCAATAATATTTTAAAAAAACTCCTTATTAAGAAGGCAAAAAAACCCTCAATCCTTAAAAAAATACCATTGTTCCATACCCAAGAATTTAGTTAAATATTAGAAATTAATCAGAGAATGAAGTGAAGATGCCCTAAACCTTGAAACCTTTTTCGGACTTATACAGAGCAAAATGCTTAGCATATAACTCTTTAACCCTTTTTTAACATATCATTTTTACTATGAATATTTTGAGGCAAAAGACCCCTATTTATAAAAAAATCATTATTAACAATAATGATTCAGAAGTTATACTATTAATATTATCATATTGTTTGTGCCTAAGCCTTAAATATCACATTAATGAAAAACAGAGAAAATAACGATTTTGTCATAAAACAGCAGTCAATTAGATAAATTAGAAGTATATACAAATAAGGTGAATAGCTTAATAGTTTTTAAAACTATTTGTGCTAGGAACTCTGATTTTTCAGCTATATTGTTAAATCAAAAAATGAGATGTTTTTGACTACCACATCTTTTTCAGGTGATAATGTAGTACATGCTGTAAAAACCAAAAATGTCAACTATCTAAACCTTTAAATAAATGAAAGCCTTCCTTTTAAAACTTGGAATTTAAAAAATTAACTCAACCATTTCTTTCAAACTCTAAGTTTTGTAACAGATGGGAACTCAAAATAGTCATATTTGAATTTAAGTTAAAAACCTTAGACAGAGAATGAAGTTCTATTTTTAAATACAAGTCCCAGTTTAATCTATCTTAATTTTATAAATAGCAATATGAGTATAAAATTTTATTGTTCTTGATATAAAGGATTGTTAAATACACGTTTAGGTTGTTTTCATTTATTAATTTTATTAGAAAACCCATGTATATACTAGTATTTATTCAAAAAGAACTCTGAAACTTATTTTTAACAGGCTGATATATATTTTGATGGCCACCTATTATACATAATAATTTAACTTTTCAAACTTTGATTTCTTAAAATATGGTTGCTTTATGAAGTTATATATTAAACAACTTTATTTCAATAAGTAGATTTATCAACTGTAAAAATAAATCATTTTTTTATCTGTTTTGTAAATAAAATTAATATTATCACAAGGGTATGACATTTGAGTATAATGCATGCTATGTGTAACTAATATAATTAAATATACTTAGTTTGTAAAACAATTGATTTTTTTAGCTCCCAAAAGTAAGGGTAAATATACTAAAAATAATTTTATTATATACACCCTTAACCCTTTTTTCTTTTGAAAAAACGTTAACCATTTAAACATGTGCTAAGGATAATATTAAATGATATAACAATTATATGTCTAAATGAAAACTTGTTATTATGTTAAAAAATAAAATGTATTAGAGATTACTTAATAAATAGAATTTATTTAATTTACACTATTAAAGTACATTTAAATTAGGAGCAAAAATAAGTTATTCATGCAAAGGAAGGGGAGATGGCTATGTTTTAGTTTACAACTGAACATTTGATTTGGAGGTGTTTTCTAATAAGTGTTGTAAAGGTGGAAGGCGAGAAGGATGGAATTTATCTTGAATAGACTCAAATAACTGAGGTTGGTTTAGGATATCATCAATTTTACCACTACGATTATTATAATCTAAATTAGAATAATCATAAGATGGTTCTGGCTTAGTCAAGAAAACATCTTGGAATTCCCAGCTGTTTTGTCCGTTAACTAAAGGTGTATTTAAAGTTGAATTGTAGCTTAAATCAGTTTCAGGAGTAGAAGAACCGTTTGATTCTTGGAAATAACTCAAGTCAACTGGAAGTTGCCACTGGTTTAATTGATTTTCGCACCCATTTACGTATTGAATTTGGAATAAATTTGTAGAAATTTGTCCATTGATATCGATAGGATAGTTCGATGGAACAACAGGAATAAATTCTTGTTGATTGTATACAATTTGTTGATGTGTTTGTTCGTTTTGTTTTAAGTAGTCTTGTGGATATCTTAAATATGGATTTAAGAAAAAGTTATTACTTAAGACATGTGCGTAAGGCAATAAATAGTTTTGTTCGTTCATCGATTCACGCATCTGTTGCATACGTTTAGCATGTATTTTATTATGCCTTGTTAATTCATCTGAACGTGAGAATTTCTTTTCACAACCAGCAAAAGAGCATGAATATGGCTTTTCTCCAGTATGAGTACGAATATGACGTGTTTGGTGTTCTAAGCGATGAAAAGCTTTAGGGCAGTAAGTACATTTAAATGGTCTTTCTCCGGGATTTTTACTAGTACGATTAGATTGCCCTCTTTTTCCATTGGTTTTTTTCAATGTAGGAGTTGGCTTTAAGTTATTATTATCGATAGGAGTTTCTGTTTTAATTGAATTCATTTTAGGATATTAGATTATTTAATAAATACAAAGTTCGAAAATATAGGCGTTATTGATTAAAGTAATACTTACAAAGTTTACTTGATATTTGTTAAATGATAACTTGAAATAGTTAGATTATAGCGTTATACTGTTGATATAAAATAAATTATATTAGAGTAGTAAAAGAATTATAGCAAAATATTAAAAACTGTTATTATGTCCCAGATTACCAACCTGGGGCTTTATATAGTGCCCAGATTCTAAAATCCTTTTTGGTTTAACTGATTTTAAAAGATAGTATACATCTCCTAGCTTTTAGTTTTAAGTGATAAAATACATTTATTGAAGTTAATTGGTTATTATTCTTATTTCAATGCTATGTTTTCATTTCTCATGGTAAAAACACATATTTATTAGGTTGCAGGGGCAAATTTTACTCAAATATATCCCAAAAATGGATTTATAAGCTAAGTTTCTTGAACACATTCTACCCCATAATCAAAATTGGAAGTACACCATCAATACAATATTAAATATTAAAAGTTATTTAGGGGTAAGGAGTAAAAAGGAGTGTAATGTTAAATAAAACTTGAATGAATCTTTATTAAATAAGCCATTCAATCATATTGTACAATATAAACTTTCATTGGTCATTTATTCGCTTATATTTTTTTAATTAAATAGTTCATTTACTGTTATAAAATTTAAATATAATTACGCAAAGAGTGAGTAAAACAAAACATCCAATTATTATCAATCAAGCAAGAAAATAATACACTATTATTTGATAAGGACAAATATTTCTTTTGAGATTTTGTGAAGCCACCTATTTTGAGCATTAGATAGGGATGTATTTTATAAAGCCAAGATTAAGCATCGAGTATGTTCACCCTAACCTTTTACTATTTGAGTTAGCGAGTCATTGAATAAAAAAGTTTATCTACGATTATTATATAATTAGATATAATAAGTAACCACATTTAATAAAATTTTATGCAGCTTATCTGTACCTTATTACTATCTTTTTTACAAAATAAAATAGTGTATTATAGCTATGAAAATAGTAATGGAGTAACAAAGAATTACTATAAAGATAGCTCTTAAGTATCATACTTGATGAACCTAATTAATATATATAATATGTGGTGCAAAGTATAATTAAACTCAAAGTGAGGTTAAGCTAAAAATTGAATTATAATGATGTTGAAATCAATTTTAATAGATGAGATTTTTAACGTTAAATTTCAAATAAGCCACATTATAATCTAGATTATTTTGATCACACAATATTTGAATGTCTTTTATATGATAACATTGATTTCAAGCTAAAATTCTGGTTACTTTATTAAGAATATTAAATTAAAGCTAAAAACTTTAATTATTAATTCATTTTACTTTGAATACACTGACAGTTAGTTAGATTACAATATCGATTCAATATTGTATTTGTTATCCACAATCACTTATATATCTCAATTCTTTTCACTTTTGATTATTTTCCGTGTAAGCTTAAATATAATTTAAGAATGGAATCAATTTCAAAATTTCAAAATTATCTTTAATATTAGTTTAATTAAAAATCAACTTTTTAGCGTCTGATATTTGAAAGAATATCTAATTGCTAATTGGTTATGTTTTATCAATATTTATTTTATTATATTACATAAATTAATTTTTGATATGGCTCTTTAGTACCTATAGCGGGGGAATTTTCTTATATTAAAATACATTAAAATGGAAGATATCTAATTATGAAAAAGAAGTAAACATATTTGAACAACGATTTAATTGGTCAAATATAGCGTGATGAAAATGTGTGTATAATGCAATTAAGTATGTAAATATCGTTTGTGTGACTTTGTATATATGAAATTTGACATCAAACAGTAGTATAAGCTATTTTTTATCATATACATCTTATAAATCTTATAGATCTTGAATTACTGTTAGGAGATGGTTATTACATAGCAAATGGGCTTAGCTTATAAAAAAATTAGTTATACGCTTTTTTATGATAAGCGTGAGTAAGCCTGAAACATTTAATGTCTACTGGATTTCCACACAGCCAAAAAATACATGATTATCCCTTAAATTCTATATTATATCTTATAAATTTAAAATCTATTTATTACCTTTTATATTATGAAACGTTTCTATATTTATCATTAATTGTATCGGATTTTTTATTGTTAGTTAGCTGTACTATTAAATAATTTATCGATTTTACATATGGGTAATGATATCTCGTATATGCAAATCGTAATGGCTTATGTTACAAATTTAAATGTGAGCATATGCCCTAAACATATCAAATTTAATAAAGCTATTATATTACTTTGATCAATAATTTGCGAGTATTTTTAAAACGAAACCCTAAATTAATCATTAGCAAAAATTGTTGCAATATTGATTCAAATAACATAAACAATCGTTCTCACTAATATAATACATTGTAATTATTTAATGATTTTGAATAGTATATGCTTTGAGCTAAAATCTTCCTTTATACAGAAAATAAAATAAAATTAATAAACTTTTAGAAATGAACTTTCAAATGGGATTGATTGATCGAATTAAATTAGGTTTAAACATGGTGCTAAGCTATAAAACTATGGTGGAGAAAAATTAAAATTAATAAAACTATATAATTACATTTAAAATTTTCTAGATTTTTGAATTTTTGATCTTAATTATAGCTAAAAGTGATTGAGTCTTAAAAGTGAAGTTGGAATAGTAAATATTTCATAGTAACAAATGAGATCAAAAAATTAGACTATTAATACAAATGACAAAAGGCGGGGATACTTTTCAATTATATAATAACCAATTTAATCCAAGAATAATAGTGAATTGTCCTATAACCTGGTACTTAATTTTTTCATGTACTTCTTTCATATTATACTTATAACTTTTAAAAGTCTTTTAGATGTAAGCTCTAAAGTTTTCTACTAATTGAGTATTCTTTTATATTTTGAAGGCAACTTATAAAATTTATAGTTAATACTTTTCTAGTCGTTTATAAATAACCTAATAATATTTAAGGCTGTACAAGCGCATCTTGTGTCAGAGCTGTCTGTAAGCATTTAAGCATAGGCTATATTCTTATAACCTTTATTTATTGTACAGTTTTATTTATTGTACAGCTTTTCTTATAGATTCTTTCATTGTAGATATATACATACTAATTTCCTGTCTGTACAGAAATTTCAACTACAGATATACACAGAGTTTTCAGTAAATATATTAAAGATGAGTTACATCGAGCTCTAATGGAAACTTATGAGCATATATAAATAGTTTATCAAAACTTTGATGATTTTTTATTTTTGGAATTTTAATAAAAATAAAGTTAATTATAGCAGATTATTTTTGATTATGCCAACACAACAGAGTAAATTGCTCAACCAGAAATTTTTATATTTAATTTTAAGTTGGACTAAATTAAAAACCAAACTCTTCAGCTTTCAGAAAAAACCTTTGTTTTAATTATAGCACATCATGAAACTTACCTACCTCATTAACTATATATATCTCTAGTCCTCTAACTCTATCAAGTTATCTATACTATACTTATCAACGAAGCATTTGAGAATCAATAAATGGGAGTGTTTTTTTTGACTTCATTATTTTTTCCATTTTTTAAGCGCTATTTGAGTGGAAAATTTGTTGGTAAAATTCTTAAATACAAAAATACATCCCCAAATCCTTTTATAATTCAAGAAATGAGGATGTATTTTTGTGTTTAAGAATTTTACTAACAAATTTTCCACTCAAATAGTGCTTAAAAAACGGAAAAATAATGAAATCAAAAAAAACAGCCCCAAATACAGTTTTTTTTTCTAAGGATGCTTTTTTAGAATATGTAAATATTTTTTTTGATTTCATTATTTTTTCCGTTCTTAAGCGCTACTTGAGTGCAAAAATTGTTAGTAAAATTCTTATACACAAAAGTACGTCCCCATATAATAATATTGAAGTTAAATTATCATAAATTTTCAATTAATATAATATTGTGTTAAAAATATATAAACATAAAAATATAATTGTTGCAAGCTTTGGGTCTTTTAATTAAGTTAAAACAGACTAATGAAAAAGTATACTGCCAGCTACAACCTTATTGATAATTTGTAACACCTAGATTGGTTATTATAAACAGATATGGTCATGTTGTTAGGGACATGATACTAAAAAAGCAGTAAACTGAAAATGAAATCTGCGATCCCCATAAATGCGACATTTCCATCAGTTAATGCTAACATGGTAGAAGATTATAGGGCTCAAGGCAACGTGAGAGTTTCCCAATTGGTGAGGAGTTCTACGTTGGACAGTGTGAGCTGAAGAGGTAAGTCTAGGTAGTGAATAGTATCAGACATAAAGGATGATATAATCAAGACTTCAACGCACCTGATGACCAGGTATATAATTCGAAATTTAATCATACTCTATATGAGAGTGTTTTTTTGGCTTCATTACTTCTTTTTATCTTTTAAGTACTATTTGAGTGAAAAACCTATTAGTAAAATTCCTAAACACAAAAACACAGTCCCACGTTTTACTAACATCACCTTTTATGTTATACTTATACTGATAGTTTCAAATAAAGCAACATAAAATTTATATTGCAAATAATATTCGCCCAATTTTGCATCCAAACCAATTTTTGCATTCAGCATTTAGTTGTACAATACAAACAGCATTTTTTAACATTTTATTCTCAGGTAAATTTATTAATCTCTTATCTTAGAGACATTTGCTTCATATAGAAACTTTATATTTTTGAAAAATGAAAAATGATGGATAAATTTGAAAAGTTTATACAAATAAGTTCTATCACTTGATTACTAAATATTTAACAAATATTTATAATATATATCATTAGCTCTGGATCCAGACCATTTAAATTGAGTATTTGCCTTTACATTTTAGAGATTGAGAACAAAAAATTACACAGAAATATTCTTTATAAACAGTTTTTAGGACATACAAGCCGCAATAGAACAAATAATCATATAAATAAGTAGTAATAATTAATATATTGATCATAATAACCCGTATAAGCCAATAATATGTAACATCATTTGAAAGCATATAAATTAAAATATTATATATAGAAAAAACACTGTGAATTACTGCTAAACTCAATTTATTAGTAAACCATTTTTTACTTTCATAGAAGTAGAGCATGAGAAATTTTATTTCTATCAAACGTGAATTTTTGATGTGGAATTGTATCGGAATTTATACTTCAAAAGTTAATTTATCCTGTAAAGCTAACATCTGTCCTTATTTAACCAATGATGCTTTTACAAAGCATATAGCACAAGGCTGGTAAAAATAGAAGCGAATAAAATAAATTATTCAATTGGGAAGGTAATGAATCATTGAGTAAAATCTGAAACCAATGTAATCATTAGACTTCGGATTTTGTCCACAAAAAGCTCACATTTTCATTTCAGTTTATTTAAATATTGCAAAATTCTATTTTAAGAAGAACCCAACATATTAGTATTTTGCAATAGTACTTCGGTAAAAATAAAATGAATAAAGCATATATGTGTTCTGCATAACCCAGACCAGAAAAAATATTTGAAAATTGCTCGACCAATTAAACTTATTAAAAACTTGGTTCGACCAAAAAAAAATTAAATTAAATTTGGAAATATGCTCTTGGAAAATTTTGAAAACATAAAAGGTTGGTAAACTAAATAAAATGGTGGATGCTACAAGTAGTGACGAATATACATTAAAGAAGGAAGAGATAGCCTTCTTAAGGAATACTCTGATAAATTTGAAGTTAGTAGAAGACTTTCCAGGAATATTAGATCCCAACTTTTTATCAAATTTCTTGAACCAAGAAAGAAACCTTACTCCTCAATCTAAATCAAGTTTGGCACAATTGATAAAAAACATAAATCAAGACTTATTAAAGGTAAAGAAAGATATCGAAGATATTAGCCTGAAACCAAGTTCTAATGATACAAGAAAATCTTCTTGCTCTACTCTCACTACTGCCTTAAACACCTTACCGACCTCCGAAACTATGGGTGTAATAAAAAATAAACTTGGAGTCCTAAAATCAAGTCTCGGAAATAGCTTTGAGTTGACTTCTCAACCTTTCCTTTATTTCCCAGAACCTTCCTTTGTTGACCCTCCTTCCTTTATTACCCCTAATGCGGAAGTATTTCAGTATGACCCCACTCAAACTATTAGCTCGTTTTATGAATCAAAGCAGTATATAGACTATAATTTTAACAATTTGGTCTCACAAAGCATAAATCAAAGCGATGATTTTATAGTAGACCAAGGGCAATCTATAAACAACAATGTATCATATCCTCAAAACAATTATGATATGTCGAACAACTTTGAATTGTATTCCATGAATAATAATAATTTAAGAACTGATGGATTTGCTCAGCCCTCAGACCATTTAAACCATCAATATATTCGAGATTCTTTGAATTTAAACATTAACTCAATTCCTCTAGCTTCCTTTCCATATGGTATTAATTATCAATACCCAATCAATGATTTCTCTCAACAAAATGAGCCAAATTTAATTGCCTTTAACTATGCAAATAACGTCAACTTTGCACCTGCATCTAGTATGACTCCTGCTGCCATCAGTAGCTTCCCTTTATCTGTGTCACCTTATGAAGGGACACCTGTATCTGCTATTAAAATTCCGTCTACACCTATATACAATTCTAATATTAATCGAAGGAATAGTACGGCAATAGAAAGCTATAGGTTTATAAATGGTATACCATCAGTTTCTAATACTCCAGGTTTTTGTCATCGTAAACTTAGCTATCCGTGTATCGGAATGTCACATTCTATCACAAATACTCCAATTTTAGCCCAAAATCAGCAACAACAAATTATACAACAGCGAAGTATAGAATTCCAAAATACGGATTTTCAAAACGAGAATAATTTCAAAGCTTCATCACAGATAGTAATAAGTTGCCCGCCTATTTCGGAAGAGCCATTCGATATTTTAGGCACCAAGGCTCTCGATTCAACTAACAAATCATATAATGGTTCAAAATCAGTACAAAAAAAAGAAAAAGTAAAGAAAGGGAAGAAAAAGGACAGTCAAAATAAAGGATCTGAGTTCAATAAATCACTTTCAATTATAAATGAAGTATTTGAAAATACGAATATATCAGAAGAAATGTCTATGGTAATAAGCCGTGATTCGAGCGCTAAAAAAGGGATGAGCCATGCAGAATTGTTAATGATGGATCCTGAAGACCCCCAGTTGTCTTTAAATGTCTTATTAAAGGAGGGAAGTCTGGGATCAAAAGTAGTACCTGCATTAACCAAATCAAATTGGGGGAATGCAACTACCATATTTAAGCAACCAGGCTCTGCAGCGCTTCCTATTTTAAATGACTCTTTAAAGTATTTAGAAATTACTGCGACCAATCTAAATTTCCCGTTAATATGTCCATATCCTACTTGCCAATCTATATGTGGAAGCTTATCATCTATTCGTAAACATGTCTTGACCCACAATGCCCAAAGACCATTTTCTTGTGCTGATTGTCCGTCGATGTTTCGTAGACGCCAAGATCTTATAAGGCATATGAAAATTCATCTTAAAATGAAGCCATTTAGTTGTGGTCGCTGTAATAAAAAGTTTGGACGTAAAGATGCTCAAGTCAGACATACAAAAAAGGCAACTTGCCGTCCAAGAATAGAAGATATAGCTGAAGAAAGTGCAGTAAACTAATGTTTTAATTAATAGTGTAGTATCCTGTTTGTCATTAATATGAAATTAATATAATAAAAGTTTAATCATGGTTTTCTTTTTCTAAATTTGCGGTATAAAATATGTGATTAAAATCAACTTTATAAAAGATGGTTATGAAAAACAAGTACTTAAAAAAATAGATTCAATATTTCCAAAATATAAATATACAAACACAAGTTTATTTACTAAGGTTTGTTGATTAAATAGTTTAAGTTATATTTGAAGGATTATAAAGTCATCTAGAAATTAAGTGAATTCGAACTACTAATACTAAATTCAAGTATCTAAGTTGGATGCAAAAAATAATAGTAAGATTTTATAGATAGATTACAATAAAATCATATAAATATCAGTAAGATCAAATAAAGATTGCATTAAAAATCCAGAGCTATAAGTTTCTTTCAAAATTCTTTAATCCAGACCTTTTAATAATTTTCAAAATTTATTTTATTGTTTGAATTGATATAAACTAAACCAAATTGCGAACTCAAAACTATTGCACAATGATGGTGTGAAAATACTGATTTAGAGGATAATTAAACATTATAACTTAATCTATTAATAAAATATTATAGTTAAAGACATGGGTACGCTTAAAATAGCTCTATAAAGCAACACTATAAAAATGAGACTTTATATGGTACAGGTATTTATAGTTGAATCAGGTATATAATACTTAATATAATTTGTATCTAATAATAAGTTAAAAATACAAAGACAGATATTTATTAAAAAACGTCATTATCGAGATTTGAAATCAAGCAATCAGTAATCCGAATTATAAGAGTATTAAATAGAGTTTATAAGTTTTACTAAAGGAAAATTTAAAGGTGTTTTAAAGAGATAGAAACAATTATATAATTTTTCTTTAAGAATTTGAATAAAAAAATTAAACTTGAATTGTACAGTCAACTCCAAGTCCTTTGTAGTATATCAATATAAAATCCGTAATATTAAAGTATATGAAAAAGACAAAAAAATATCTTATATAATCCCAATTAATTCATATACCACTATAACTTTTTTAATATTAAGTAAATCCTCTCAAGCCATAAACTTAGGAATAAAGACTATAAAATATTGAGTTGATTTAATAAACAATACCAATATAAAAGTTACCTTCTGGCTATCTTTGGGGATTATAAACTCGTTACTATTTGTTTTTGAATCAAGATCAAAATTAAGATCAAAATCTTCTGATAACAACTTTTTGTTATTTTCTCCCCAGTCATCAACATCTGTCTTTTCTTGATCAAAGCTGTATAACTTTGGAGACTTAATGTAGTTAATTCTAGTTTCAACCAAATCAAGGGGAAGTTGTGCTAAACTATTTCTAAAAAAATAAGTATTATAATCAAAATGGGATTAAAATACCTAATATCATTTTGGTCTGGTTTAGGGATGATACGATTTGATCTAAGCAAATTAAGTATAGTAGAACGAAAAGAATCTATTTCTTCTTTAATTGAATTGTCCTAAACAAAATAAGTTATGTAAAACAAAAAGTAAAATAATTTACATGATTATCGTTATTTACTTCAATATACCTATCTAAAGTTAAAATAAAATGCATGAAGGGCGGTTTGAATTGTAGTTCTCTGTTTTTTTTCTTTATTTCAGTAGCTTTGCACAAATGCCTTAAAAAAGAAACAAAGGCCTCAGCTTTATAATTGATCTTAAATATTAATATAAATGATATGAATAATGAAATTATAATGAAATTACCCAAACTTCGCTGCTGCAAACGAACAAGAGAGTTAAAGCGTTTGTATAGGCTTTATCTAGTTTATGTATAAAGGAGTTGAAGTTCTAAAAAATAAAATTAAGAAAGAAATAAGTTTATATATGTTACCTGATTGTTTAAAGTTATCTGAGAGCTAGCATAAGGATAGGGTAAAAATATATATATATTGTATTTTTCTATATCCAAAATAAAATCCAAACATTCCTTGTAAAATACTAAATAAATTTATAACAAATGTATAATAATTACCAGTTCTTCTTTTAATTTGCTAAATATTGGAAGCTATTTGAGTGAATGAATTGTAGAATAAAAAAATAAATAAAAAAAGGGTTACGCATTTCTTTAGTTGCTCATTATTATAAAGGGTATTTGGTATTAAATTCTGCTTTAAAAACCATTGTTTATCTCCAATCACACCAACATATCTAAATTTGGTTTCAAATTGATCTATATATTATTAATGGATATATGAGTGTATAAATACTGTTACTTTCGATAGGAATATCCATTTAATACGTCTTCAATAAATTTTATTGTCCTTAATTTCCATAAAACAGTTGAACTTTTATAGAAAAAGTAAAGTGAAGTAACCAAAATTTATGCTATTTATAAAAAATTGACCATTAACTTTAAGCTGCCAAGTTTAATTAAAAAAAGTTTGAAAGGAATAGTAACAAAATAATAAGCTAATCTTTATCCAATTTATTTATTATCTTTATTCAGTTTGTTCAAATTGGTTGGTGACTGAACGTAATTCTTTTAGTCTATGTAAATTACCCACTAATGTATCTAATGGAATAGTTTCTCCTTTAGCTTTAGTACCTTGGTCATCACGATTACGTAAATTGACCGAGTTAGTATTTTCTTCTTCAGCACCAACAACAGCAATAAAGTTATATTGAGATAACTCAGCGTTACGGATCTTCTTATTTAAAGTGTTTTCTCCTAAATCAGCATCAGCATAAAAGCCAGCATCATGAAGAGTTTGACGTACTTTTTCAGCATATTCAGCAACCTTTAAATTAACTGGAACAATCATGACTTGTCTAGGAGATATCCAGAATGGCCATTTACCACCAAAATGTTCAGTAAGAATAGCAATCATACGTTCTAAAGAACCATAGATAGCACGATGGATCATAATTGGAGCTTGGTAACCAGCACCAGTACCTTCTCCAACAGCTACTTCAGAAGTACGGTATTGTAACTCAAATCTCTTTGGAAGATTGAAATCAAGTTGGATAGTAGCACATTGGTGCTTACGACGAAGTGCATCACTAATTTTAATGTCAATCTTTGGTCCATAAAAGGCACCATCTCCTGGGTTGAGTTCCCAAGGATGTCCTAAAGCATTAAGAGCATTTTCAAGTTGCTTTTCAGCACTATCCCAAACTTCAATATCACCAATGTAATTTTCTGGACGAGTGGATAATTTGAGCTCAAATTGGAAACCGAAGGTACCATAAACAGCTTTAAGGAACTCGAAGCATCCCTTGATTTCATCCTCGACTTGTTCACGGGTACAGAAAATATGAGCATCATCTTGCTGGAATCTTCTTACACGAGTCAAACCAGTAAGAGCACCAGAAAATTCATTACGATGAAGTACACCAAAATCAGCAAAACGCAACGGAAGTTCTCTGTATGAACGGCTAATATGACCAAATAATAAACAATGACCTGGGCAATTCATAGGTTTGAGAGCAAAGGTTGAATTTTCTACTTCAAATGAAAACATATTTTCTTGATAATTTTGCCAATGCCCAGAGGTTTCCCAAAGTTTAATATCATAAACATTTGGAGTAACAACTTCTTGGAAGCCACGTTTACGATATTCTGATTTAATGTAATCCATTAATCCATTGTAGATACGAGCACCATGAGGAAGGAAAAAGCATGAGCCTGGAGAAAGTTCATGGAAGAAGAATAATTCTTGATCTTTACCAATTTTACGATGATCACGTTTAGCAGCTTCAGCCAAGAAATGTTTATATTCAGTCATTTGTTTGGAGTCTGGGAATGAAATACCATATAATCGTTGAAGTGAGTCATTTTTAGCATCACCTAAGAAATAAGAAGCAGAGTTTTTCATGATTGAAAAAGCCTTAACTTTTCCGGTATTAGGAACATGAGGACCACGACAAAGATCAATAAGGGACCGCAACGATATACAGTAGTAGAGGTACCGTCTGGGATTTTATCCTTAATAATGTGGACTTTGTATGGGTTATGTTTGAACATTTCAAGTAAATCTTCTTTTGAAAGAACTAAACGTTCAAAAGGTTGCTTTTCTTTTACAATACCTTTAGCAAGAGTCTCTAAGTTAGGATAATCAGACTGAGTTACAACTCTAACAAATATTAATACGTATCTAAGTAAAGTGAGATCCGCTTTTACCTTTCACCAATATTCATTTCGTAGTAAAAACCATCTTCAATTGGTGGACCAATGCAAAGGTTACAACCGTAATGGCGTTCACAAGCTTCACCTAAAATATGGGCCGAAGAATGCCAGAAAACTCTTTTTGCTATAAAATGTTATTATATGCTTCTGATACTTGAACTAAACTTACCTTCTTCATTTTCAAAAGTAAGTAATTCTAAATTACAAGACTTTTCAAGTGGACGTTCAAGATCATAAAGTTCTCCATCAACCTAAGAATTTTAATAAGCATTTTTTTATAAAATAAAATAATTTATACCTTGGAAATAATAATTTTCTCAGCTAAAGATTTAGCAATACTTTTAGCGATATCCATAGGAGAAGTCTCCCAAGAAGTACCCTCTTTAGTTTTACCATCAGGTAAAGTAATAGTAATGGGTTCACGAGTCTTATCTATATGATATAATAATTAATTTAATTCAAGATATTACAATTCAAAAAACATACTTTTGATTTCCTCGTCATACTTTTTTTTAAGGTCTTCAAAAATTTTGATACGATGGTCAAAAAATTCAGGAGTTGGTTTGATCTAGTTTGATAAACAGTGAAAAAAGTCAAGTTCTAATAAAAATTACGTCTTTATCAGTGAGTACACTTCCACCTAACATTGGTTTTCCTTCTTTAATATTTAATTTTTCCATGCTGGTTGCTACTTCGGCGGCCATTTTTATGTAAAAAATACTTCAACATAGATTTCAATTTTGGTGAATTTATATTTGAGCTTTTTATCAATGATTGGTTGAAATTAACTCCCAAATTTAATTTTCTGTCAAAATGACTAGGAAAGCGCAGATAAAATTCCAACTCATATTCTGCTCATATTTAGATTTATTAGTTAGTTTATATAATAAAATACATTATATTAGGTAATATGAGATATCATATGCTAATAATAAAAGTTGTTATATTCAAGATTTTTGGTGAGCTCTAAAAATGATAAACGATATGGTTTAAGTACAAGTACATCAAATATAATCAGTTATAGCTAACAAGTTTAATAGAGTAACGAAATTGAATATTATACAAAAAACAAAATAAACATACTAAAAAACAACGGTTTTTATTTAAACTAATTTTCGTTATAATGTAATTTAGAGCATTTTAGCTAAATAATATAGTGATAAATAGAATACGCAATATAATATAATAAGAATAATCGAAACTTTGCATTTTTAACTTTGTAGTTGGGCTTTAAATAACTAAATATTAAATACATCATCTTAATTAAAAAAGTAATCGAATAATTTGCACACTCTGCTGCTTGATCACTTTTATACAATATACATCAAATAATATTCGTACACAGCTAATATAAAGATTAATAATGAAAATTAAATTTAGGTACATCTTATATTAATCTATAGATATTAATTCTATTTTAACATGAGTCATATAAATTATTATTATTAAAAATAGAGTGTTAAAATTATAACTATCCTATAATGAAATAAAGCTGCCAAGAAATAATCAAACTCCACACTTATAAATTGAACTTTATAACTATACTTCATATGACTTAACTATGTTTTACCTTTTTTAATCAAAAAACTTTAAGAAGATAGCTTTAATATTTACGATACCACATTCTAAGGGTACGGTTACGACGCATTTTTTTCTGGAGTTGAAGTACACCATATAATAAAGCTTCAGCTGTTGGTGGACAACCAGGAACATAAATATCTACTGGAACAATACGATCACATCCTCTTACAACAGCGTATGAATAATGATAATAACCCCCACCATTAGCACAGGAACCCATTGAAATTACCCATCGTGGTTCAGGCATCTTTATATTAAATAAATAATTAAAATATAAACTAATTAAAATAACTTACTTGATCATAAACACGTCGAAGTGCTGGTGCCATTTTATTAGTAAGGGTACCTGCAACAATCATGACATCCGATTGACGTGGAGAAGCACGGAAAAGAATACCAAATTGATCTTGATCATAACGAGAAGCAGCCATATGCATCATCTCGACAGCACAACAAGCTAAACCGAAAGTCATAGGCCAAATAGAACCTTGGCGGGCCCAATTAGCAATTTTATCCACAGTAGACAAAACAAAGTCTTTTAATAAAATATTAATTAATCTTTTTTTGGTATTTTGTCTTTTTTTACCTGAAGCATTGTCTGGTGTGGCCATTATTTCTGCATTGTTTCTTGGTGCAATTTGAGTGCTTGAGTTAAGATTACGACGTTGGAGTGTTGATTCTACAGTGATTAATTTCACTTGTTTTTTATTCAATTATTAGTTAACTTACGAACTGAAGGTAATGTACTACGAACTAAAGGATTAAATAAAGTGGAAGCACGAATTCCAGCTAATTTAACTAATTAATAACAATTTCAATTAAAAGTATATATTTAATATACCGCCAGTAAGTTGAGTTAGTGATAGCATATTTTTTATTGATCTAAATAAACTTAAGCAGATTATTCTATTTGAGTTGGATTGAATAGAAATTAAGATTTGGTTAGATTCTTTGATTAAATCAATCATTTTGATTTTTTGATGCTATCTAGACCAATTAGATCACTTCATCTAATATCTAATCTAATATCTATGGTGAAATTTTACCTAATGAAAAAAGTAAAATGAAGTGAAATATTAAGTACAATTGGTATTAAGTATTTATTTTATTAACATTGTACAAGTTATATAGTCATAATGTTAAAGATGAGAATAAAATTACTAACAGATTGCTTTATGTACTATAATATCTATTAATCTATCAAGATCATACAATTATACTTTGAAACTTTTTATAAGCATGTTTTAGTTAATTTTCTGATAATTTTTCGAATTTTAGGAGAAAAAAGTACACAATTATTTGGCAAAGACTACAATAATATTAACAAGAGTACACTAGTCGTTAATGAGCAATATTTTTTTTATTTATTTGTGCTTATTAAAAATGTTATTTATTTGCTAAAATATTATTTTGTAAGCTAAAAATGTCAGTGACTATTATTAAATGTATTTAATACTACTTGAATTTAATTAAACAGTAAAAAACATTCATCATATAAAATTTATCTATAACTAAAAAGAAACATATTATCTTTGTTTGTTTTTAGTATTAATATTAAGTTATAGCTATTAGTTATTTTAATGTTCGTAATGTAATGTTTATTATAGCTTTAAAAAATTTCAATATTTATTATAATTTTAAAGCATTATATTACAGTAATCAATTTATCGATTAGTATTAAATTTTCGAAAAACAACACTTAAAATAATATCTTTTTAATACGATTTGGTTTCTTTTGTTGTATTTCTAATTGAATTATGATAAAAGTTATATATTTTCTAAATATTTGAATTATTTTTAAAGCACTCTATTTTCCTTGCAAAAAGAATTTTAAAACAGAAGCCAATTAAACATAAATAAAACTTATAAGACAGTAATGAAAAAATCAAGCTTTCAATCTTATAAAAAAATAAAATAGATATTGACTAACCCAAATGATAATAGAAAAGAAGAAACGATATGATATGATACCGAACCATATATTACAACAAATATTTCAATATTTGACCATAGAAGATTTAAAGACAGTAAATTTAGTATGTCAACAGTGGTATGAAAATAGTAATTTTATTTTATGGGCTGAGTTTCGAGGGAAAGCAAGTAATAAAACAGAACATAAAAGTTTGATTAATTTATTAAAAAAACATGGAAATAAAATAAAATATCATTATCTATCTATACCTAGGAAAGAATTTGATATAGAATTTCCATTTAATCCATTTTATTCAAGTTCAATCTATGAAAGACCATTAAGGATTAAAGAAATAGTGGAATTATGCCCTAATTTAACAAAGATAGAAATAGCAATATCAAGTTTAGATCAAATATTAGATCTATCATTATTATTTACTAATAACAAATTAGCTATCAAAGAACTAATATTAGATTTCGGTAATTTAAATAAGTATTTAACTGAACATTTTACTTTTTATGATGAAAACATACAAAAATTAACCGTTTATTTTAACAATTCATTAGTTCAATTAAGAGGAGAATTAGACTTTATTTATTTACCTAATTTACAAGAATTAAATTTAAATTGTGATGTCTATCAATCTTCTTTACTATCTGAGATTAAAGGTTATTTACCTGAATTGACCAAGTTAAGTATTAATGCAACACAATATTTGACTAATGAAAATAAAAAGAATAGTAAAAAATTAGAAAAATTGAGTGAAATTGAACTCAATATAACAAATTTAAAAGAAGAGTGTGTATTTGGAATCTTAGAAGATTTATGTGAAATCAACAATTTACGGACATTAAATTACAATAATGATAATTCATTAGGTTTAGTTATCAATAACTTTCCTACTTTGTTTACCAATTTAACTCAATTAATATTAACAAAAACAGTCCAAATTCATCGACCTTGTTTTTTACACTTACAAAATTTAAACATCTTAAAAATTCATTCCTTAACAAAATTAAGATATCCATTTTTACCTTTGATATTAGGTTTAACTAATTTACAAGTATTAGCTATTGATAGTTCATTGTCAGATGATGATTTTATAACAAAACCTATAAATTGTGTCAAGTTAAAAGAATTCTATTTTGGTAATATTAAAGAATATGGCGAAAATTTTCTAAATTGGTTATGTAGTCAAAGAGAGTTAAGATATTTTGAAATCTTAAAAGCATCAAGGAAGAATTCAAGTATTAAATTTGAAATCATTTATAACCCTAAATTTAATAATTTGTTATCCGTTAACCTTGGTAGAGTAGAATCTTTATTTATTGAATGGATTGAAAGATGTTCTCCTAATTTGATATTTAATGTTCATACATAATCCCTTCTTTTTTATAGTTTCTTTTTTTCTTTTTTTTTTGAACTTGAATAAAATGACGTAGCCAAGTAATGATATCTTTTAAATATTAAGAAAATGAAATTACTTTTTTACTTATCGTTATTTTAACTTTTATTCTAAAGCACTAAGCAAATCTTCAAAATCACAAGACTTAATGATAATCTTAGCTAATTCTTCTAACCCTACTTGATCTTCTTTATCAAAGCCACCAACTGTTTCACAATCGATATCAATGACACCAATAACCTATAAATAAAATAAGTTAACCATCACCAATTCTGAACATTGTCTCTTTTTTTTACCTTATCATTAACAATTAGAGGGACTACAATTTCCGAATTAGAAGCCGAATCACAAGCAATATGTCCAGGAAATTCATGTACATCATAAACTAATTGTGTTAATTTACTACTAGCTCCAACTCCACATACTCCTTTTCCAATGGGTATTCTTACACAGGCAATCTTATTTATTAAAGAATCAATATAAAATAAGAATATCAAAAAACCAATACTAAATTTTACCTTCCCTTGAAATGGACCTAATATTAAATCCTTCGTATTTTTTTTATCAATTAAATAAAATCCAGCCCAATTAATAGCTCTTGATGGAAGTTCATGTAAACTTGGTTCACGTAATTCTTGCCATAATAAAGCAGATGTATTGGCTAAATTAGTTACCTTGATAATTTTGATTAATTATTTATAAAAACAATGTAATAAATATATGTTGATTTGGTATTGATATTGACACTTACCCAATTAGTTTCCGATTCCATTAACGAATCTAATTGTAAGTTGATATCTTTCCAAAATTGTTTTTTGATTTCGGATGTGGTAAAAGTCATTGCAGTTATTGTTATTATTGTTTGTTAAGAGTGGGATTTTTTTAGTTTACTAAATTTTTCTATGTTTTTTATTTCTAAAAATGATGCAATTTCAAGATGAAGTTTGTTCATTTTGTTGAGAAGATTTAATTTAAATAACAAAATTAGATGCCATAACACAGAAATATTTCAATATTTTATCTATTAATTTGAGAAGTTCAAAACTATAAAATCTTTATATAGTGATCTATTTTTTTTGTTTAAGAATCTTACTAACAATCTTTCCGCTCAAATAGCACTTAAAAATCGAAAAAGTGATGAAGTCAAAAAAAACATCCCCATATATTAAGTTCGAATAGATCTAATGTCAATTTAAAGACACCTAATAATTTTGTTTTTTTACTACCAATCAAATGGCAGTTAATAAAATTTCTCAGCTAAATCGCATTATTTTACTAAATTATTAACTGATAAAATTTAAACTCAGATAAAGTTATATTTAACTAAATAAAGTAAATGCATTACTCTTAGCTACCATGTTTTCAATATTAATTAAATGATATGCCAACTGTTTTTATTTTATCGTAATTTATTGATTCCTTTTCTCATAACATTTAATGTTTCAGATATAATAATTATTTTCTTATTTGTAAAGAATTGAGAACACATTATTTTAAATTGAATATTTAGAACTTTTGCGGATATATTTTTAATCACTATTTCAATTATTATTGTTATTGTTTAATGTAGAATGTTCTCAAGTGTCACAGCATATAGTTGAAATCTAAACTTCGATAAACTAAGTATAATGATCAAAATGCATTATAGTGAATACTATATATTTATAGGTGGGATACCTCCATCAATTTAAAAAAGTTGATGTGAAAAAAAGCTCAGTGAACTTCCATTGCATAAGAAATGCACCCTTCAAAATAGAAAAAAGGGATGTTACAATTTAAAGGTTATTTTAATTTTGACTATAAAGCTATTAAAAACTACCAAAATATCCAGTATAGTTTTGACACCTCCTTAACTTTGACCAATAAATCCAACCCTTTTGATTATTTCCTTAAATTCAAAAACTGGTTTGGAATCGGCTAAAGGTTTAAACCAATTAAACTTGATTCGTTTTGAGCTAAACTTAAACTTATAAATACTATGAGAAAAACCAATGCTAATCATTCACTTTTTTTAGTTAAATATGTTATAAAAAATGCAGTCAATGACAAGTACAACATCAATAAAAAAGAAAAAAGTGACCAAGGCTTGTGATAATTGTAGGGAAAAAAAGAAGCGATGTGATGCTGGTATACCAGCATGTAGTTTATGTACTAAAAAAGATTTACCATGTACTTATTGGTATCATCAAAATAAAGATCGGATAAAAAATAATAGCTTTAGCTTTCGATATTATCAACCAAGTTACAACTTAAATATGGTAAATTTATTTTACTTTATCTATTTTTATTATGATATTAAATTTTATTATTTTATAGCAATATAATAATAATAATATTCCTCATAATACTACAAATAGTTTAATTCAATTAGATAATATAATAACTGCTACCAATAAAGATAAAAATTTAATGAAAAGAAAATCAAAAAATGATAATGCATTTCAATCTGAAATATCAGTAGCTAGGTTAACAATATTGTTTAATCTAATGCATATTACTGATTCTTCTATGTTGAAGCGAGGTGTTATATTTCAACTATCATCTGGAAATAGGTTTTATTATCAAGGATATAGTCCAATGGGATGCTTAACAGCAGAAATCACATTTTATGATAAATTTAAAGAAACAAAAAATAAAAGTTTAATAAGTCCAAAGAGTAATTCAAATACTAAACTAATGCTAGGTATCATTGAATATAACCCTTTAGAAGAATCTTTAGTTTTAAGCTTGTTATGTCAAAGTTATCAAGATAAAGCTATTAAAGTTTATTTTCAAAGGTTTCATTATTCTTTTCCTGTATTATCACCCAAAAAGTTCTTAAATTATGTAAAACAATTTTCAGCAAATACAACAACAACTAAAATAAATCAACAATTTAGTTTTTTGTTAAATGTAGTCCTATTAATATCTTGTGCTCACTCTGATTTTCCTAAAAGATTATATTTGTATTTAGAACACACTATATTAACAATGGTTAATCAATATTATAATGTTGCTTCTGAGTTTACTACTTGTGCTTTTTTATTATTAAGAGCACCACCTGCAATGACAGTTAAATTGATGAAATGGACTAATTATGGAGAAATTGGGATAAGATTGTCTCTATTAATAGGAGCTTTAATGAAAACACCTAAATTTATAGCATATCAAGAACCTTCTATGATGCGAATTGCAGGTATTTGTTTTATAACAGATCGAATTTTCGGATATGTATTAAATAGACAACCAATGTTAACTAAATATCAAGCGGATAGTTATATATTTTCAACAGAATTAAAAGAATTTGATAATTTTATTAAGTATCGAAAATATTATGAAAAAGAAAACAATGACGATTTATATTTATTAAAATGGCAAATGGAATATCATCAATTATTTTACAAAATTCATCAATTAAATCAACAATCCAATAATATATTAATTGATAATAATTTAATTATTAAAATAAAAGAAATTGAATCTCAATTAACTCAATTAATGTTGTTAACACCACAAAAAGCCAATATAAAATATAATAAATTATGTAATCCAATGTTTCAATTAATTTGTAATCAACCTGAGTTGTATAATTTGTTTTATGAATTACCAACTAAACAAAATAAATTAAGTTGTATGATTCAATTATGGTATTACACTGCTATAGTTAATTTGTATAGTAAATCTTTAGATTTTAGTTATTTTATTCAATTAATTAGTAATAATGATAATGATATTAATAATAACGATAATAACATTAATAATAAAAATAAAAATAATGAATTAAAATTAAGATCCACAAGTTTATCATTATTGGCTGCAAATAGTATATTAAATATATTGTTAATAATGGAAAATGATTACTCACGATATTTTGTTGCATTTAAATGGTATTGTTTATGCAATTGTTCTATGGTATTTGCTCGATTTTTGATTGTTTGGAATTATTTAAAACCAAAGCAGAAAATCGATAAGATAATTAAGTTAGATATGAGTTATTTTCAAATGCAACATAATGTTATTTGGAAAGTAGAAAATATAGCCGTTGGACTAGGAATACTTATGTTTTTTATGGAAAAAGCTTGTGATAGATGGTTTATTGTAAGAGAAAATTTAAATATGCTAATTTCTTATTTAGAGAATAACGATATTTGTTACGAGATTTAACTAAGGTTAATATAAATGTAAACTAAGGCATTAATAAAAAATATTTATTTATTAAGTTGATATCATTTTAATTAATTTTGTATATTATAATATTTTAAATAGTTTTTATATTTTAGTCAAAAATGATAAGATAAAATGCTATCAATAAATTCAGAAACATCAACTTCACACTACAGCTAATATACCCAATCTATCAAAAGAAAAAGGCCAAACTAAATTTGTTATTTGTAACATTGAATTTATTCCACTTTCTTTTATTTCTATTGCTGTTGTTCTAATTTTTCTTTTTTTAATCTACGATACATGTCCACAACTCTACTTCTTTCTTGTTCCAAAATTCTTTTTTCTGCTGGTGATTTCTCAATTTTAGGTCCCACTCTTTCTCTATTTATAGGTTGATTGTTAATTGTCTTTTTGCCAGTATTTTGCATCTTATTGATAAGTTCACGACGGTTCTATATAAAACAAGAAAACGTTAGCATATAACATTTAAACAAATTAATTGTTAATGTTCCTTTTAATCAAAAGAGAATGTGCTATAAGATATATTTTAAATGAAAATTTTAATTTGGTTTACCTTAGCTCGATCTTTTGGTTTAGCACTTAATGTAGGCGGTGCCATAGCTACTTCACCGAATTTCACTTTATCTGTTAGCTTATTAAAATCTTTTCGATCATTTTCCTGTTGTTGTAATTCTAATAAAGCTTGTTTTTCTAATATTTGTTTTTGTTTACGTCTATAAAAGAGAAGAAGCGATTTAGTTTACTTTTTTTAAAGATACTATAGTCCTACTTTTCTTTTTTTTGTGATTTACCAACAACAGCTTCTTTAAACATTGATTTACTATGTCCTAAGGTGAGTTCCACTCGTCTATATTTACAATATTACTATCAATTTATTATATTTTAATTGATAATAAAATAATAGCATATGGAGATGTGTTTTTTTTGCTTATCAATTTTACTAACAATTTTTCCGCTCAAATAGCGCTTAAAAAATGGAAAAAGTAATGAAACCAAAAAGACATCCCCATATATTCTATCCTTTTATATAAAAACTTACTTATTGAACTGTCTCAAACTTTCGTTTTCTAATTTTTCTAATTTTTCTTTTTTCTTCTAAAATTAATCATAATAAACATTATTAAACTGTATTAGAACTCCATAGTTTTTAAAATTACCTCTATTTTACCACCTTGTTTGAACTCTAATTGACTTCTATCTATTAACCATCATATAAAGTTTCGTTAAATATTTACCTTTCTTTTTTAATTCCTTTGCTTTAATTTGGTATTCTTTTTGATTCATTATCCGTTGAAATCTCTTTGGTACATCCGATACAACTTCTCCTTGTTTAGGATCAAAATCTCGACTAGTTAAAATTGTTAGTATTAATTTAGAAGTTATAAAAACTAAATTGAATTATTATTATTATTGACTTACCCTTCCTCTTTATCATTATAAATATCTGGTATTGCCTTTGGTTTAACTCTTTTATTAGCCATAATTTCTATCGATTCTTATTGTATCCTTAGTACTCTTATATTAATAATCCAGCTTTTAAGCACTTTTAAATAAACAAAAATTATATCGAAAATTTCCAAATTTCTAATCCTAACAACCAATAAAACCACCAAGTTTTTTTGGAATATAAATCGCAGTTTCGAAAGCTTTGAAAGTTTTTTATTCTTTTTTAAATTAAAACCTAAAACATTTAAAAAATGGAATATAATCAATATAATCCTATACAAACGGAACAAGTGATGTAAGTATACTCTCTTAAATCTCTAAAAAAAGCACTTTTTAATCCATAACTTACTCTAGCTTATGTTGCGGTTGCGGTACAGCCATCCCGCCGAATCCAGCGAACATGTGCGTTAACTGTATCCGTAATGAAGTAGATATCACGGATGGTATCCCCAAGAATGGGACGTTACATTTCTGTCGTAATTGTGAGCGTTATCTTCAACCACCAAGTCATTGGGTATTATGTACTTTAGAATCTCGTGAATTATTAGCGCTTTGTATTAAGAAACTCAAGGGATTGAAACAGGTACGATTGATCGATGCTGGGTTTATTTGGACAGAACCACATTCGAGAAGAATTAAAGTGAAATTAACTATTCAAAAAGAGGTAAACAATGCTGTTTGTTTTGATAGATTGGTTTATTAATTTTATTTATATTAGGTCTTTGCAGCTACTATCCTTCAACAAACATTTGAAGTAGAATTTGTGGTTGCTAATCAACAATGTGATGATTGTACTAAAATTATGGCCAAAAATACATGGAAAGCAGTAGTCCAAGTGAGACAAAAAGTAAGTTTTTCTTCAATGTTTTAACGTTTAAAAATTTAAGTTTAACATGTTTATTAATTTGATATTTATTTATTTAGGTTTCTCATAAACGTACCTTTTTATTTTTAGAACAATTAATCCTAAAACATAATGCCCATAAAGAAACTACTAATATTAAAGAAGCTAAAGATGGTATCGATTTTTTTTATGTTTCTCGTTCACATGCTATTAGAATGAGTGAATTTTTACTTTCCGTTGTACCTGGAAGGTGAGTTATTACCTTAATGATCAGTTATAAATGGAAGGGTTTTAATATGTGTTTTTATTTTATTTTAGAGTTAAAACATCGGAACAATTGATTTCTTCAGATACTCATACTGGTTCTTCTAATTTTAAATTTACTTATTCAATGGAAATTTCACCTATTTGTAAAGATGATCTAGTTTGTTTACCTTTGAAAACGGCTAGATCACTAGGAAATATTAAGTAAATTTTTTATAATTTTTTAAAATATTAATATTAATATTTTTTTATATAGTCCATTATGTATTGTATCTCGTGTCAGTAATTCGATTCATGTTATTGATCCAAACACATTAAATCGTAAATAATTATTAATGTGAGAAGGGAGTTTTTTTTGATAATTAATGAATATTTTTTTAGATGCTGATATTTCTAATACTGTTTATTACCGTTATCCATTTAATGCACTATGCACCCATGGTGATTTAGTTGAATTTGTTGTAGTTGATATTGATCATTCCGGTTATACTCGTGGGAAAGTAAGTATTTGTCTTTTATTTATAAATAATAATTTATTGTCTTAATTAATTAATTAATTAATTCAATAGTATGCGCTTGCTGATGTTCAAGTTGCAAGAATTCAAGATTTTGGTCGAAATGATACAACTTATCATACTCGTACTCATCTTGGTTCAATCTTAAATTATGGAGATTTAGTTTATGGGTAATTTAATATTGAATTTTTATTGTTGTTTAATTGATAATAATTTAATTAGTTACGATCTTACTAATTCCAATTTAAATGATTCCAATTATGATTCACTTAATCAAGAACATACACCTAATATTGTAAGTCTATTTTTTCATAATAATAATAGTATTATGTATTAGTATTTTGTATTTGTTTATTTAATTAATTAAATTAGGTATTAATTAAAAAGAGTTACTCTAATCGTCGTAAGAAGAATAAGAAAAGATATTGGAAAGTTAAATCTTTGGTTAAAGATGACGCTGACCTTAAGATGCGTAAAATTGATGCTGAAAAAGCAGAGTAAGTTTGATTATTATTATAAAGAGTTTATTTATTTATATTTTATTTAATAGAAATGATTTTGAAATGTTTTTACGTGATATTGAAGAAGATCCAGAAATGAGATCAAATATTAATCTTTACAAAGGTAATAATTTAAATATATATATATTAATATTAATATTAATATTTAATATTAGATGAACAAGCACAATTAAATACTCTTGAAGCAGTTGAAGAAGAAGAAGATATGGATGATGCTTATGCTGAAATGGAAGATTCAGATGCTGATATGGGTGGTGAGGATGGTTTCCCAGAAATTAAATTAGCTGAATTATTAGAAGATCTTACACTTAATGATAATCCAGAAGATAACCAACAAAGTACTCAAATGGGTAGTGAACAAATTGAAAATCTTAATGAAAATGAAACAACCACTTCCAATCCATTTGCTGCTATTCAAGCTACCTCAGATCAAGACTCGGATTTTGATTAAATGTAAAGGAGAAGTTTATAGAATAATAATAAGAAGAAGAGGAAGAAGGAGGATAGCTTTTTTATAGAATATATATTTAAAATGAATCAATTTTAAAAATAAATAAAATATAACTAAATAAATAATTTTAGATTCTATTCTTATTAAAAATTTGACTTTATTAACTTCTAATATAAACTAATATCTAAAAAACAAACAAATAATATTCATAAATCATCCGATATCATCTCCATGCAGGTTTCCGGGGTAGGTGTTGAATTAGGGGAGCCATCTTTATCCAACAGATCACTTCTTTTATCAAAAATCCAATTTAAAATCGTCTGTAAAGGAGGCAATAAACTTTTGGGTTGTAATTTATAACAAGTTAATAAAGTAGCCAATGACATTGTCAACAAGGGAGTATCCAGATATTGAGCTGGTATATATTTTAAGCAATAATTATAATATAAACTAACTAAAGCTCTAGGTAATAAGTATAATGTCAATGGTAATCGACGAGATGGGGATTCAATTAATATAGAAGTAAAACCACTCATTAAAGATCCAAGTCGTGCATCATATCGATCTGTTTTTAACTGGTTTCGCGCAAGACAAATAGTACCAAACATAGTAGCTATAAAGGTAGCTAAAAAAGCAGAAGATTGTAAAGAAGGATATAAAACTTTTTGTTTTAATATAGTAATAATAGAAGAAGAAGAAGAAGAAGAAGAAGGATTAGTTGAATCCTTATGATTTAAATTATGATTTTTTTTAAATAGATAATTTAAAATAAAAGTGAATAAATTTAATGGAATATACATAGTAATTAAAGACTTAATAAAAGCAGAAATAAATCGATAATAAATATGTTGTTGACAATTATTACCAGTCAATGGATGTAATAAATTACAACTTAATAAACCATAATAAGGATCACCTGATGTTGGATTAATACTTTTAGATTCACAGTAATCTTTTAAAATATCTGAATGTTGACCTTCTTTTATCATATTGAATTCTAATCCCCTTAAATAATCTAATAATCTAGAATCAATCTCAGCAAACGAATTAATCCAACGAACAAAGGAATTCGGTAATGTGGTTGGATTATAAAACCAATTAATCATAACAACATAACTAGAGAATGAGAATAATACTATTTCTGAAAAATTACCAATTAAATTCAAATTAAAATTCAACCAAGGAGTGACTATATTCCATGGCTTTAACAATTTGATTGTTCTTAATTTTTGAAATGACCACAGAGAATAAATTGCTTGAATAAAAAAGTAAAAGGCTGTAGCTAAATGATGTTTACTTTTTAAAAACCTTTCTTTTTGAAACTTAGTAAATCTTAATAAATAAATACCTAGACCTACACTAACAAAATTAGCTAGAAATTGTTTTACTATTAATTCAAATTCAAGTCGACTTAATGCTAATTTATTGTCTAGTGTAATCTTTAATGAATTATTTAATAATACTTTACTATTATCTTCAATAGGATATTTTGGTATTGTTGGTGAAATCAATTGAACTGATAAAGTAGAAAAAAATAAAGCAGTTATCCAAGAGTTACGTTTAGGATATTGTTTAAAAAATGAAAAGATGGATTGAATAAAAGAAGCATTCATTGATATTTTGTTTATCAAAGTATTGATATTTAAATTGACTTTTTTTAATTTTAATATTGTTGGTAATAAATCTAATAATATTCCAATTAAACTTACTTTTAGTAATGGTTTAAGAATCTTAATGATAACTGTAATCAAATTTTGTATCATTTGTTTTTTTGCATTAAATGGATTATGTTGTAAATAGTTTTTATTACTATCATTTTCATATTCCTCTTTTTTATTATAACGTTCATATAAAGCGCGGATTAAAGTACTCATAATTTATTTTATTTTATGTTAATTAATTGTTAATTATTGAAAAAAGTTAAAAATCAAAAATCAAAGTTTGTTGCAAAAATAGCATGTTTTTTTAGTAGACGTTAAAAAACATTTGAAAATTAATCCATCTATTTTTTTATACTAAAAATAAATATTTATTAACAAAGAGTAATTAAAATTGTTTCATTTATTATTTGATATTTAAAAATTTAATTTAAACTAAAATAAATTCTTTAATAAATTCTTTAATTAAATTTATTCTTATTTGACATTTGTTTTAATATAAACTAAAATAAATAAAACTTAAAATAATAATATTCATATATTACAAGCATGATTTTTTATTTAGCAAAACAAAGTTAAGAAAATGAGGTTATACAAACTATTACTTTTACTAATTTCCCTTATTATTTGGATCAAACTGGTGAACATAATTTGAAACTAAATCAAGTGCTTCATTAACTGAATCAGGAACAGGAAATCCTTGACTTAAATGAGATTTTAATAAACTTAATAACATATCTACATTATTAATTTCATTTATACTAGGTGGTAGATTATTAATTCCATTAATATTACAATTCTCTTCTTCTTTATTTTGTTCTAAGAATGGAGATGGCGCTGGTGTAGATGTAGTTGGATAAGGTTGTATTGTTGTATCAATTTTAGGTAACTCCATCATATAATTATAATCAAATAGGCCATTGAATTCATTATAAGGTAGAAATGGTGCAGTTGTATAAAGTGAAGTGCTAACACTAGTCATATTGGAAATATCATTACATATAGTTGATAAATTCCAATTATTATTATTATTATTATTAGAAGTTAAATCTAATGGATTAAATTCATTAAATAAATTATTAAATAATGGATCATTTAATAAATTATTATTAGTTGAACTTGAATTATTATTATTATAGTTTATAAATTCATTATTATTATTATTATTAATAACTGGGTGTTTTGTAGTTTCCATTATTAACTCTTCTTTTGATAATTCATTTTCTTTAAATTTACATTTGTTTTGTTTCAAATTACCTGAAGGTGGAGAAGGTGGATGGGCTTCTTTAAAAAAAGAGAGTGATTCTTCCACAAAAAGTAATTCATTTTCTGTTGGAAAACAAGCTGGTTTATCCATATAAATCCGATCTAATACGTCATAATTTCCAATATATTGATTTAATGTAGGATTATTATCAAATAATTGTTTGATAGGATCAAAATCCGTATAAATAATGGGACTATTTAAATAATATTGAGGTGGTACTATATTCGATTTAAACCAAGCTTCATGGATTGTATTACAAGTTACATTCTCCCAAGCCAGCTGAATAAATTCCATTGCTTCTTTTAAGTCAATATGGAAAGTTTCAAAGTTGTGGTTCAATTGAATATCAGTAGAAGAGAGTACTTGTTTAATTAGATAAGTTCTATAGTAAGATTTGAATGACTTAATTAAACCTAAAGAGAATGGATTTAAAAGATTGGAATGAAATTCAGGTAAAAAAGAAACTTGAATATTAGGATATAATTCTTCAAATTTAGATGAGATATAACATTCCTTATATTGATATTCTAATATCAATAATACTTTTCTTTTAATTCCAATATAACTTTGGAAGTAATTAAACCAGGAAGTGAAAGTAAATTGAGATACCCACCCATTGGATCCTTGGATAAGCTCAATTAATAACGAGTCAAATTCCTCTTTATTACAATTATCAGGTAATAATACAGAAGGTAATAATTTATCAGTACCCGTAGCATTAGAACATAAGAATAAAGATAATTTATCCGTTGGTGGTATTGGTGGAAGGAGTTCTGAATCAGTAGCATGATTAATAATATTATTACTATTAACATTTGGTGGATTGGGGATAAAGGAATGATAAAGCATAGTAGAACCTAAAACAAATACATCATTGAAATCAAAAGTGGATATCAAGTTTTGTAACTTATTTCTTGCAGGTTCTAGTTCCTCTTTAAATGAATTAAAACGAGCACAATTAATTTGTTTCACATCAATAGAATTGCGAATTTTAAAGCGATTAATCCAACCATTGGAAGCAGCTAACGAAGGTACATTGGGTAGATACAATTTAACTAATGATAAAAAGTATTTAGCACGTGCTTGAAGTGTGTGATTCTGTAGTGGTAAATTATTAAAATTTAAAGAATCTATCCATTTTAGTAAACAGATTTCAACGGGTTGACAAGTACCTTTAGTGATACGTGTACGCAATAATCGACGATCACCTGGAGCTAATTGTAACAAAGTTTCACGTCGGTCACAGATACGCTTTAATGTACGTGGATTGGATGAAAATTTGGCGCATATTTCCTGAATTGGGACATCCGGATGAGATTCCATAAATTTTAGTACCTGTACCTTTTCATGGAGGGTAAGTACATGACGCTTACTAGGTGGATGAGGGTTAGGATGATGTTTATTAAATAAAGTAGACATTGATTTTATTTAATTAAACTAAGGACAATTAAAGGGTAAATGAGGTTTAGGAGAAATTGAAATTTTTTCTTTTAAAAGAAAGTTGTTGGAGAAGATAAATTGATATTATAAAAGCTCAAAGTGATGATACACCTTTAAGTGAATTTGAAAGAAAACACTTAAAAGTAAAAATTAACCAATACGAATATAAAACGATACGCAGGGGAAGCTGATTTAAAGCTTAAGCTGCATACTGAAATAAAAGAAACAAAGGATAAGGTGGTAAGCTGAAGATAAAGTCAATAAGGATTAAAAAATACTTTGTTTGTTAGGTAGATGAACGCTTTAAGTGATATAAAACAAGTCTAAATTGATGAACGGTAGTTGAACCCTTTAAAATCTCTTTCCAAAAGCAAACCTAAAAAGGAGCAGATGGTCTATAAAGAAACACGATGTTTTTTTAATAAAAATTTTTAACTTTCTTTTACTTGAAGTTAATTTAAGAGAAAATTTTTTTCAAGTTGATGCTTAAAATTTTCTTTTTATTTTCATTTTCTAAGTTCAATTTTTTACTCGACTTTTATGGCTTTCAAATTGATACTTTTTGTATTTATCTTTTAATCATACTTTGTCTTTCCAAATTAAGACTTCATTTTTTTGTTATTATTAGAAAATTTAACCTGAATGTTATCTGCTTGAATGGCTTTTTAATGCTCACCACGAACCAATCAAATTGACGCTAAATTACTAAATATATTGATAGTAACACAGTTAATAGATTAACTTGCATCAATAATGATATCAGTTAACTAACTATAAAAAACTGAATTTTAAATAAAATCCTATATTAAATAAGCTTCTTTTAATGTAACTTTATTTAAGTTTCTTTTATTTTTTTAACTCCTTTTTTTGCTATTTATTAATTTATAAGTAATATGAGTTTGATATTTCTTCAACTACTATTTTCTTAAAAGATTCCATTTTCTTGAAAAGAACCAATGATATCGACTTTTAAATGAATGAATTAGGATGATTTCAAGGAAACACTATGAATTTTTTTTAGTGAAATTAATTTAAATGAAAATTGATAATTCATTCTTAATAAGAAAAATGGAAGTATTTAGTTACAAATTTAGTAAAGGTTCCTAGTTTCACATTAAAAAATTGAAAAAACATCAGGAGTTAGAGTTAGAGAAACTCCAGGATTGGGGAAGTTGATATCATCCCTCCTTTTGTTTAGTTAACATCGTTATTGTATATTAATATTTTAATAATATATAATTATGTATTAAGAAGCAAATGAATCATTATCTATTATCGCGATCAACTAATTAAATTTGTAATTACTTTTATTCCTTTTATTAATTTGGTTTCTTACCTCTTTTTCTCCAACATTAATAATAATAATAATAATAATTTATACTTATTTTTCTTGGAACATAATAAAATAAATAGACCGAAATTCTACCAATTAAGCTACTTTTCATATATACTAAGATAAACCTTACTCTCCTTAATTAATCATACTATAAATAAAGGTAAAACGATATATTTCATTAATTGAATACAAATTTAAAGTTTTCAGTTATTCAAAACTTAGTTTAAATCAACAAATTTATTTCATTAGCTGCTATACAACGTTTACTGTAGAAATTAGTGATTTATGAAATGATGTCAATCTATTACATTAATTTTAATAAAAATTTATTAAAACATCATCAAACTTTTATTATATAAATCACATTGATGATATTATAAAGGAACAATTGTTGATTGATGAGTGGATAAATTTTATTGGTATTTTGCATAGAAATTGAATTATACTATCAAGCGACTTTTCAGTTCATAAATAAACAAGTTAAACTAAACATTAAGGTAATTTTAATTGCATGTTAAAACTTAATATTAATAAAAATAACCGCATGCATTATATTTACTATAAGTAGTAAAGGGAAAACAAATATATAGTTAATATTAAAGTAGCTTTATTTTTATTAATTGTATAAAGTAGAAGCTAAAGGAAGCTCTTTCTTTCTGTACTTTAGGCTCATTTATTTTCTAAGTTTTCATTGGAAATATAATAACTTAAGAATTGAGCAAAAAGAGTAATATTTAAGACAAGTTGAGTGTTTAAATATTCTGTTATTTTCCGTATTTATTGGCAGAAATACTTAATAAAGAATTTTTTTTGTTGAAATTTCACTTTGTTTTTTGATAGTATATCAAAAAGTATGAGATCTAATGACGAAATTCTAGAGTTGAAGGAAAATTATTATAGATTTGCTTGAATTTTTATTTTTTAGATAATTCGTCAAACTTGGAATTAATCTTATCTATCAACCTGTGATTCAAAAATTCATTTGTAAAAGGTAGATAAAAATTCCTACAAAGTTCTATTATTGGTAGTAATTATTATAACGAGTTAAAGATTAGTGTTAAGGTGAGTGTTAAGGCTAATTTAAAGTTAGGGATAGATCATGGATAAAATTAAGGATGGGATGACGTTAGAGTTAAATTTTAGTTGATGTTTAAATTAAAAAGTAAAAAACTTAATTTATTTTTTATCAAAGTGCTCATTTTTAGTTCAATTTGATGAGTCATAATACACAGTATAAAATACAGTTTTTAATAATATATCCGTTTTTGTATAGTATGTAATTTCTTTATATCATTTTTCATAAACTTTGTTGATAGTCTCAAAAGTTCTCATTTTATTTATCTTTAATATTTATTGATATTTCTGGCTATGGCAGTGGATTCTTTTTACATATAAGAATATAGACAATTTAACAATAATGACATATTATTGTTATAATAATATACTTTTACGAATTTAAATTATACAAAAAGTAAAAGAATTTTTGGGTTACCTCTACAGTTTTCTTTGAAAAATTACAATCTTTTACCCATAACTCAAATGCTTTACTAAACATATATTAAGAATAAATACACAGATTGAAAGATACATAAAGTTTTTAAAAGTTTTATAGTATCAATGATTTAGTATGTTTTTTTTGATTTCATTACTTTTTCTGTCTTTTAAACATTATTTGTTTAAAAATTTTATTAGCAATTTTTCCATTCAAAAAAATCATCCTTATATGCTTTATATTATAATCACTTATTAGTTTAATTAGAGTAGTTTAAATAAACTTCAATTAACATTAATAAAAAAAAAATATTTAGGATTAATATACGCTATCTACAAACTGGTTTACATGCTAATTTATTTATAACATATGACAGTTTGAATAATATTGGCAAAAGCAATTTCTATGTGTAATAAAAGAGATAATATTTTTTAAATTATGCTATGATTATAATGACTAAATCTATCAAACATATCAACATTTATAATTCCTCCATATTAACAGGTTGGATAACTAACATTGATAACTTTCATTGTTTTCATGCGTTTGCTTAATATCCAATACTTTCCTCAAGAACTCTAGCTCTAATATATTTAAACTCTTCCTTCAGAGCTCTATATGGGGATGTTTTTTTGGCTTCATCACTTTTTCCATCTTTTAAGCACTATTTGAGTAGAAAACCTATTAGTGAAATCCTTAAACACAAAAATACATCCCCATATCTTAATTTTAAACTAACAACGCTAATTGATAACACTTGTAACATTATAGGTAAATCAGTGACTAGATTTAGTCTTTCGTATATTTTATTAGTAATCGTTCTATCTGAAAACCTCTTCTTTTTTGATTTCTCACTAGGTTTGAATTGATTTCAACTTTGATTTCATTGATAGTATTATAATACTTGATTGTATTAAATTTAAAAGGAAAATCCACTGATCCTTCGGCTGTTCTTGTGCACTAAATTTAGGATCCAAAGCAATTTTCGATCTAATCACCTGTAGTATTGACCATTCCTCCCTTTTCTCTTGTCACCTAAAACTTTCATTAGATGAATTCAAACCTACCTTTGCTTCCAGTTTTGTAAGGCCCGTTCTTTAAACGATTTACCATATATATTATATGAATTTTGTTCAGAAGGCATTGACTCCAACTTACTTGGATCACATCTATATATTGAATGATGAATAGACTAAAAACATGATATTTTTTGTAGGACCAAAAGGCTAAAGTTCAGTATTTAGAGCATCAAGGCTCCTACCAAATGACACTCTAACCTATTTTGTAAACTTGGCTTTATCTAATAAAATATCTATTCATTATGAATCCAAGGTCTTTTAAGAAATGTTTAGATAGTATACCAAGTAAATTATTTCGTGGGCAGTGTATATCTTAGTTTTAGATATCTATATTTTATTCATATTTGCTTAGTATATTTGAAATATAACCTAAAAAACAATTTGATACAAAATTGTTTATGTGATTTAAAGTAGTGTTTTTATTTAATGTTTGCCAAAATATTATAGAAAGACATAAATAATTTTGGATATTGGTTTGCTATCCCATCGTTTTTTATTATGTTCTTAAGTTCAGTCCATCTATAATAAAGTATCTCATGTTTTAGTGAGTTATACCAATTTTTATTTATTAGTATAAAGACCTTTCCATTGCTTCAGATTTATCTACATCTTATTCCACTTTATTCCTTTCACTAAATATCGCTTATATTATTTGTATTATTCACCTCCGGTAGTATGAAAGGGTCTTTAAGCCTCAATCAAACCCTTCTCTAACATAAATTGTGTTTCTGAGTAAAAATTTTTCTTAGTTAAAGAGTTTCTTCTTTCATCCCTCAGATTAAAATAATCTAAGAAAGATTGTGAGCTTCTGGAGAACGGATTCTTTGATCCTACTACTTGTAGTGACTTTAGACTAAAATTTTTATAATTTATATTTATCTCAGTACATTTATAAACATTGTTCTAGACATGTAATTTTTAAAAGATAGTTTAACTGAAGCGTAACATTGATTTATAATGACTATCATGATAATTGTAAATGAATAAATAAGTTCAAAATAACAATATATGGGAGTGTTTTTTCAACTTCATTATTCTTTCTATTTTTTGAGCGCTATTTAAGCGGAAAAATTGTCAATAAAATTCTTAAACACAAAAATACATCCCCATATAGTAATAATCGAATATAAAATTAAGTTTATTCTAAAGCATATAGTATCTTAACTTAATGATTTCTACTGTCGTTTGATTTAGGAGTATGAGAATGAGAATTGATAGCAAGTGGATCAGTGTTATCAAATGCATCATTTGTAGTATTTAAATAGCCTGGTTTAAACCCTGGCAAGTATATGGTACGAATACCTAAAAGCTCAATTACTTTTACAGCAGCTACCCAGAGGGCTACACCAATTAAAGAAAACCCAGTAGCAATTAAGAAAGTAGGATAATCATAGGATTCAAAAAACACAAAATTGAGTCCTTTGTTAGCATCCCCATCCATTGTAATAATACCATAAACCATAACTGAAATTAAAGAAAATAAACTACCAAATACAACTGAAGCTCCAGTAACAATATTATATCCTCCATCCCATAAGCCTAATAACATGGGTAAGGCTGAAGTGGAAGTAATAACATTACCAATTAAAAATAAGTTAATAACAGGATAATTTTGTAATGAAACTATAATAATTGGAATATTAATAAGAACTACTAACCCACGAGCCCAATTAACTGAGCGGTTTCTTAATACCATAGTAGAAATAGTATCTACCAAAGCATTTTGAAAACTGTCAACAGCAGATTCATTCATAGTAATAATTAGTAAAGCCATTATCACAATGATCCAAGAAGGGGCTACTTTTTCACCATGAGCTAATAAAGAAAAAACCAAAAGATTTGGATCATCTGTGGGATAACCTGCCCATGCAGCTAAAAAGCCAAATAATCCAAATACGAAAACGAAAACAAAAATAATAAAACTAGCTAATGCAGCTCCAGTTTTAAGAGCTTGTGGATTCTCTGAAGCCCAAATACGTTGCCATGGTGCTTCTGAATAAACAGTTGCACAAAATAAGGATATTGGCATAGCTGCAATCGATGAAAACCCTGTATATGTAGGCTGAAGGAAATCGGGTAGTGGTCCCAATTCAGGTCTAAAAGTAGCACCGACATAAATTGATAATACCATTAATAATAAAGAAGCGAAAATGGCTTGTCCTTGATCCGTAATAATAGAAACATAAAGACCACCGTAAGCAGTATAAACCATAGTTAACACACCAACAGTAACTAAAATTGGGATACGATTGATACCCAATACATTTTCAAAGATATCACCTACAGCAGTATATTCGGCAGTTAAACCAATACCCATATTAAGTAACATAATAATCACGACATAGATTTGAGGTACGAGACCAAAACGATAATGAACATAATCACAGAAAGAAATTACATTAGGTAGTTTCTTTTGTATTCTGTCACCAACAAAAGCAAGTAATAAAACTGGTAAACCAGAAGCTAAAGCATAAAATATTAAACCAATTACACCTGCAGTGACTGCATAGCCTGGTGGACCAGCTAAGATCCAAGCACCTAATACACCAGCAACAAAACTCCACGCTACTCGAATTGTGGGTTGAGTGTTTCTTGCAGTTAAAAAGAACTCTAACTCATTAATAAGTTCCGGTTTTTTACGTTGATAAATATAAGTGCATACGACAGCAAATAATGCAAACAATACTACACCACCTAAACATAACACCCATATAACAATTTTGGTAGTATCGTCTAAAGGCAATGGTACTCTTTCTGGTGTCTCATCCATATCTATTTAATTAATTAAGTTTTTTAAAATTCTATAATTTAAATGGATTAAAAGATAAAGGTTTTCTATCTTTAACCGAATTATTTTTTGAGTACAATTTAATTCTTTGGAAAATTAGGACTTTATTTAATTTAAAATCTAAATACTTGGATTTCGCGTTTTAAATTTGAGACTTTTCCATTCTTGAATTTGCTCTATCATTGTGAAATCAAAAGTAATATAAAATTAGAAGTTTTAACAAATTTTATTATTTAAACATACAATAGCTAATACATTTATCTTAATAGGTATTTATAAATTTTCATCTTCTATTATAATACTAATAAAATTACGATATTATTAGATTCATCACTTTACAATAATATACAAAAGCAACATATGTCAATAGGTATTAAGAGCATACTCATTTAATAGTATAGCATTTGACATAGTAAATGATATCTTGACCAAACTAAAAAAAATGATTCGAAGCATTCCAAAATAGATTTTATAAAATAAAAGTTATTCATTTTATAGCATCTAATTGACTTTTCCATCATCATGAAATTTCATAACTAGCTATTGTTTTATACATACAACTGGGCTGGTTTCGCTTCTAATAAAACATTATAAGTTATAGTAACTTAAAATTTTAAAATTTTAAATATTAAGATTATTATTCAAAATCGAAAACATCCATCCAGAACAGCATTTCCAAATAAAATTGATGAAATTATTGCCCAAAAGAAATTTCAGCTTCTGCAAAACAAAATTCGCAGCTATTTTTTCTCATCATTAATACGCAGCTGCCCCAATTTTTAATTTTTGCTTTTTATTCTTATTCTTACAATAAGAATCAAATAAAATTAACTATAGTTTAAGATAACTACTTAACTTTATATTAAAAATGGGTAAAAAGAAAGGTGGAAAAAAACAACAAGATGATTACTGGTAATTGAGATTTCTCATTTATTGTATATTAATTAACTATCTTTTAGGGATGGTCCAGAAATCGATACTGATCTTACTGCTCTTGAGCAAAAAGAAGAGTTGGATGACAATAAAAAAACAAACCTTTTAGCACTTCTTGGTGAAGAAGAAGAAGGTGGTTTAATGTCAATGATTTCCAAAAGTGTTAAAAAGAAGGATAAAAAATCCAAAAAAAAGAACGCCGCTTTTGATGACAATACCGATGCCCCAGATATCTTAACTTTAGCAAACTTATCGGACGAAGAAGCTGATTCTTTTAATGCTCCAGTATCAAAAAAGAAGGGTAAAGGTTCGAAAAAGTCCAACACTTTTTCGTTTGATGCTCTAGAAGATATGGATGTTGATGAGGCTCCTGTGAAACCTAAAAAGGGTAAAGGTAAAGAACAAATCTCTTTTGATGCTTTAGAGGATGAAGTCGCTGAAGAAGATAAAGAAGAAGTCGAAAATATATCTACTCCAGTTACAACCCAAAAAGGTGGTAAAAAAGGTAAAAAAGATAAAAAGAAGGATGATGAGCTCGATGCTTTAGCTGCTTTGATTGAAGATTCATCCATTCCAGCTCCTTCAACTGGAAAAGGGAAGAAAAAGAAAAATAAGAAGGACGATGACTTAGATGCCTTAGCTGCCCTTATCGAGGATGACTCAGTAGCTCCAGTTGCTTCAACTGAAGCCCCAAAGAAAGGAAAAGGAAAAGGAAAGAAGAAGCAAGCTTATGATTTAGAAGAGGATCTTTATGCTGATTTGGGTGCTGAAGACGCTGCACCAGCTGAAAATGAACCAGTCAAGGCTAAAGAGGAACTAGTCAAAGCTAAAAATGTTGACATTGAAGAGGATTCCGCACCTAAACTTAAATCTGCCAAACAAAAAGAAAAGGAAAGAAAAGAACGCCAAAAAGCTGAAAAGAAGAAAGCTGAAGCTGAAAGGAAAAAAGCTGAAGCTGAAGAGAATTTTGGTGCTGAAGAGACACCAGTTGAACAAGTGGAGGAAGCTTCTAAAGGTAAAGGTAAAGGTAAAAAGAAAGGTCCAGGTGGAGTTATTGCAGCTCTTAAGAAAAAGATGGAAGAAACCAAGGCATTAGAAGAAGAAATACGTCGTCTCGAAGAGGAGGAAAAGAAGAGAATAGAGGAAGAAGAGAAGCGTATTGCTGAAGAAGAACGGTTAAAGGAGGAAGCCAGGCTTGCCAAGAAGCAAAAAGACGCTGAAAAACGTGAACAATTACGTAAAGAGGGTAAACTCTTAACTAAAGCACAAAAGGAAGCTAAGAGGAAAGCTGATCTTAAGAGGGAGGCATTAATTAAAAGTGGTATGATCTCTTCTTCCATTTTAGCCTCTACTTCTGACGACAAGGTTGATGAAGCTGTGGATAATAAACCAAAACGCATTGTTTATAGTTCAAAAAAGAAAAACAACAAGAAGAAAGAAGATACAACTGCTCCTAGTCCAACTATATCTGAAACTAAAATAGTCAAAAAGCATGGTAAGGTTGCAGAAGCCCCTAAAGTTGCTGTTGAGAAAGAAGTTAAGAAAGAAGTTAAGAAAGAAGTTAAGAAAGAAGTTAAGAAAGAAGTTAAAGAAGAAGTTAAAGAAGATTGGGATGCTTCTGATAAAGAAGGCAAAGAAGAGCTTGAAGGAGTTAAAGATAGCTGGGAAGACTCTGAGGAAGAAGAGAAGGAGGAAATTAAGGAAAGCTGGGAAGACCACTCCGAGGAGGAAGAAGAAAAAGAAGAAGAAAAGAAAGTTGAAGCTCCTAAAACCAATAGTAAAGCTGCTCCTGCTACTAAAGCTCCAGAATCTAAAAATAAAGAAGATGAAGACGAAGAAGATGAAGACTCAGAGGATGATTCAGAGGATGATTCAGAGGATGATTCAGATGATAGCAATGAAGAATTAAGCCATGCTAAGAAACTTGCACTTCAAAAGAAGAAAGAAGCATCAGAACGTCGTCATAAAAGAATTGAGGAAGCCATGGCAGCTAGGTCAAAGGATGATTTACGTTCACCTATTGCATGTATCCTTGGTCATGTAGATACTGGTAAAACCAAACTTTTGGATAAAATTAGACAAACCAATGTCCAAGAAGGTGAAGCTGGTGGTATTACTCAACAAATTGGTGCTACTTACTTCCCAATTGAAAATATTAAACAAAAGACTGAGATTCTTAAAAATAATAGTATAGCCGATTATAAATTACCTGGTCTTTTAGTTATCGATACCCCTGGTCACGAATCTTTCACCAATCTTCGTTCTAGAGGTTCCTCCCTTTGTAATATTGCTATATTGGTTGTAGATATTATGCACGGGCTCGAACCCCAAACTCTTGAATCTATTCGTTTATTAAGGCAACGTAAAACACCATTCATTGTTGCACTTAACAAGATTGATCGTATCTATGGATGGAAACCAATTCCAAACAATGGCTTTTTAGATTCTTTATCTAAACAAACCAAGAGTGTTAAAGAAGAATTTGATACAAGAGTTGAAAAGACTATCTTAGCTTTTGCTGAACAAGGTCTTAATGCTAAACTTTATTACGAAAATAAGAATTTCGCTAAGTATGTATCGTTTGTACCTACTTCAGCTATTACTGGTGAAGGTGTACCAGATATTCTCGATCTCTTGGTCACTTTGACACAAACCAGATTAACTGATAAATTAATGTACGTTTCTGAACTTGAATGTACTGTTTTAGAAGTTAAAGTAATCGAAGGTCTTGGTACAACTATTGATGTAGTGCTTTCTAATGGTTATTTGAATGAAGGTGATCGTATTGTTGTTTGTGGTTTGAATGGACCTATTGTTACACAAGTAAGAGCACTTCTTACGCCTCAACCTCTTAAAGAGTTAAGAGTTAAATCATCATATGTTCATCATAAGCGTGTCAAGGCAGCTCTTGGTGTTAAGATTTCTGCTCCAGATCTTGAAAAGGCTATTGCTGGTTCTCGATTACTTGTAGTTGGGCCTGATGATGATGAGGAAGATTTAATGGATGAAGTTATGGAAGATCTTCAAACTTTATTGAAATCTATTGATACCTCCGGTCGTGGTGTAAGTGTACAAGCAAGTACTTTAGGTTCATTAGAAGCTCTTTTAGAATTCTTAAGGGTATCTAAGATCCCAGTTTCAGGTATCAATATTGGTCCAGTTTATAAGAGGGATGTTATTAGATGCTCTACGATGTTAGAAAAAGCTAGAGAGTATGCAGTACTTTTAGCTTTCGATGTTGAGGTTGATAAAGATGCTAATGCTATTGCTGAACAATTAGGCGTTAAAATATTTAAGGCTGATATTATCTACCATTTGTTCGATAAATTCACAGAGTATTCTAAGTCGATTAGAGAGCAGAAACGTAAAGATCAAGCATCTGATGCTATCTTTCCTTGTGTCCTTAAAATGGTGCCAGGTGCCATCTTTTCTAGACGTGATCCAATTATCTTTGGTGCCGATGTCATAGAAGGTGCTTTAAGGGTTGGAACCCCAATCTGCGTGGTTCACTTTGACCCAGCAACCAAGAAGAGAGAAGTAATAAATCTAGGTACTGTTACTGGTATTGAATCGAATCATAAGCCAGTTGATGTAGTTAAACGAGGTATGGCAGGTGCTGGTGTAGCTGTAAAGATAGAGTCCGGGATCAATGAAACTCCTAAATTGTTTGGTCGTCACTTTACTGAGAAGGATGAATTTTACTCCCATATTACACGTAAATCGATTGATGTATTAAAGGAAACTTTCCGTGAGGATGTAAGCAAAGAGGAATGGGTACTTATCGTTAAACTCAAAAAGATTCTTGAGATTGTTTAAAAGTTTACAATGTGACAATGATTAATTTATAATTGTAATACACTTACTTAGTCAGTTTCTTTATAGATATTAAAACTGAAATCTGAAAAAAATGTCCTTTATTTAATAAGTTGTCAAGTTTAGCATTTAATTTAACTTAATCTATTATTTATAGTTATACGAGTAGTAATATAAGTAACCAAAGTTGTAAACTAAAGTTATAAATTAAGTTTATTTTTATTTAAAAAATTAGAGAAAAGATTTTAACTAAAAGCTGTATGGTGGATAAAGCATTTATTCAGAAATCCACATTCGTAACTAGCAACCCTGATATAATTATTGAAAAGTGGTCAGGATCACTTTGGAAAACAAACTTTATGAAAATATTTAATATGGTTTACCTTTAAAATCGGGAGATTGCTTATTACAGCAGGTCAGCTACTAGCCCCTTTTTAGGTATTTTAAAATAGATATATTAGAAACCAGATAAGTTTCTACTTAATTCCTTAATTAAAAATCGCCTAAACATACACGAACCCTAATAAATATCAATAGATAAAATGAATAAACATTGTATTTTTTTAGCAAACTAAACCTAGTGATAGGTCAAGTTTCAAATATTATTTGCCCATTTATTGGCTACCTTTTCATAGCTTTAATCTTTCACCGAATCAGCTGATAAAGACTAAAATTAAAAGTAAGTTGAGTAGTAAATTTAGTAATCTCGACAAAAGGGATAAGAATAATATCTAAAAGCTTACTTGACGAAAGGTGAGAATCATAGTCGATAGTGATTGGCTATGCCGAGGTGGCTAAAAAGATAGTATAAATTTCGAAATTCGAGTTATATAATAAAAGTAATTTTTTAAGATGCTCATTAATACACTAAAAGGTTTTAAGTTAGCACAGTAATTTACTATATGGTTATAGATAAAGAAAGGATGTTTATATATTTTTTAGGCTTTCCTCAAAGAAAACATTATCTTTCAAAGTACGCAACTTCACTGTTAGCGTCTTAAATCATGAACAACCAAAATATGTAACTAAAAATTATATCAATGGCGAGTTTGTTGAATCCAAAACTAAAAAATGGATTGAACTTCGTAATCCGGTAAGATTATTAATATTAATTATATTACGCTTGTTTTATTTACTTTTTATTTACTTAGGCCACCCAAGAACTTTTAACTTTGGTTCCAGAATCTACTCCAGAAGAATTGGCTTATGCCGCTTCAACTGCTAAAGAAGCTTTTAAAACTTGGAGAAATACCTCTGTTTTATCTCGTCAACGTAAAATGTTAGACTTACAAGCTCTTATTCGTAACAACATGGTAATATCATATTGGGAATTTATTACTTTTTACTAATATAGTTAAATAGGATCGTATTGCTACTTCCATTGTTACTGAACAAGGAAAAACTTTCCCAGATGCTAAAGGTGACGTACTACGTGGATTACGTAAGCTTAGTTATTTACTATTATTGAAAATTATTTAAATTTTATTTAGAGGTCGTTGAATCGATGTGTGGATTACCAGAATACACTTTAGGACAAATTACTGAAGTAGCTAAAGATATGGATACCTACACCGTACGTGAACCGTTAGGTGTTGTTGGTGGTATCTGTCCATTCAATTTTCCAGCTATGATTCCATTATGGGTAATTAATATAATTAAACTCAGGAATAAAATAATAACTGTAAACCCTATCAGATGTTCCCAGTAGCTATTGCCACTGGTAATACTATTATCATTAAACCATCTGAAAAAGATCCAGGAGCAATGATGATTTTAGCTGAATTAGCTGAGCAAGCTGGTATTCCTAAAGGTGTATTAAATGTTGTACATGGTTCAGTAGATACCGTTAACTTTATTTGTGATGAACCAAGTATCAAAGCTATCTCCTTCGTTGGTTCCGATCATGCTGGTAAATATATTCATGAACGTGGTAGTAAAAACGGAAAGAGAGTCCAAGTAAGATAGTAGATAGTTAAGTTTGGTTCGCATTTATTATTATTTAGGCTAATTTAGGTGCTAAAAACCATGGTGTAATTATGCCAGATGCTAATAAAAACCATACTCTTAATGCTTTGACTGGTGCTGCTTTCGGTGCTGCTGGTCAAAGATGTATGGCTCTTTCAACTGCTGTCTTCGTTGGTGAATCTAAAGAATGGTAACTATTTTTGATAAGACAGGTGATATTTTTTTAAATTTCTTTTTTAGGTTGCCTGAACTTGTTGAACGTGCTCAAAAATTAAGTGTTAATGAAGGTTTCCAAGCCAATACTGATATTGGTCCAATGATCTCTAAAGATGTAATTATCATCGATAGTTTAGTTTGCAATCATACTAACTAATTTATTAAAAGGCCCTTAAACGTGCTCATGATCTTATTCAATCAGCTATTGATGAAGGTGCTAACGTCATCCTTGATGGTCGTAACCCAACTGTAACAAAGCTATACTCTTATTTAGTTCAATTTACTTAACAATTTTAGGTTGCTGGTTATGAAAAAGGAAACTTTTTAGGTCCCACTATTATCACTAATGTCAAACCACACATGAAATGTTATCAAGAAGAAATCTTTGCTCCAGTATTAGTATGTCTTGATGTCGATACTTTAGATGATGCCATCAGTGTCGTCAACGCTAATCGTTATGGTAATGGTACTGCTATCTTTACCACTTCAGGCTCTGTTTCCAAGAAATTCTGTAAAGAAATTGATATCGGTCAAGTTGTAAGTTTTTAATCATTTAGTTTGCAAAACGAGTGCTAACTTTTATTTTTTTATAGGGTGTTAATGTTCCAATTGTAATATAACTTTTAACTTATTTATCATATTTATTTAATACGTCTTATTTAGCCTGTCCCACTTCCGATGTTCGCTTTCACTGGATCTAGAGACTCTATTCGTGGAGATATTAACTTTTATGGTCGTTCTGGTGTCCAATTTTATACCCAACTTAAAACTATAACTTCTTTATGGCGTGAAGAAGATGCCACTTCTACCAGAGCTACCGTAAATATGCCAACTTTGCATTAAAATTCAAAATTTGAAATAAAATAATTTGTTAGAAAGACATAAAATTTATAAAAAAAAAGGTTTATTTAGTTTTTTTAAACAATATATACAGTTTTTTAAACTTTACAAGTTAAGGAGATTCATACTCCACTTCTAATTTTGGTGGTTTTTGAGAAGTAGCGGAATAAAAAGAAATATTTTCAGGTCCAATGGTATCATTTTTAACAATTGAAAAGTAAACATCACCCCCCTGACAATATTTAGTAATATCTATTGGATTTGGATTTTTAGTGTCAAAAGTAGAAATCAAGTCATTGTCTTTTGGACTATTATCCCAAGTCACCTCATCAGCATTAAAAGAAGTAGTAGTATAAACATCAACTAAAGTGTTTGATGAAAGAAATTGTTGATTTTCAACCGGGATTAAGCTAAGAGTACATTTTTTAATTTTTCTATCTTTTGGTAAGGTAAACCCAAGTAATATCTTAGACCAAAAGCGGGTGTTTCTTACTGAAAATGTATCACTAACTTTTACTTTGCATTCATTACAATTGTTTGTTTCTGGACACACTGGACAAGCATCTAAGGGTAAAATTGAATAGTATGGGTTTCCTTGGATTGTTGGAGTTAAACTCGATAATTTACAATCCTCCCTTTTTGATAATGAAAGTGAAGCAGGTGTTATAAAGTTCAAAGATAAAGAGAAGGTAAAATAATACAAAAATTTCATTTTAAAATTGTGTCTTAAAAAAGTTCAAGGCTTTAATTTACTATTTATATATTTTTTAGAACACTTATTTACCCCTGAACATAATATTAGATTAGTTAAGAATTGATTTTTTTTGATTTTTTTGGAAATTTTGAGCTTTTTTTTTAAATTTAACTTTTTTTACACCCAGACTAGTGGTTAGTGTGACTTTTAATGCTCAGTGGTTTTTGGTTTCAAATAAAACTTTGAATTCAAAACTATTTCATTATTTAATATTAAGTGATCTCATAATCAATATTGTTATATTATTGACATTTGTTTTAAATGTAGTTTATTTGAGCTTGTATTGTTAAGTTATTAAATTCGTGACTGTTGACTTAATATTTAATTTCCATCTAATAGAAGAATACCCGTTTAGTAATAAATTAAGTAAATTATTAATGAAGTAAAAATAGTATTATTTATTGCTTGTTCTGTCCCCAGTATTTTTAAAACTATGCAAGGAATTTGAGTGTTTGAAACTGAACCTTTTAAAAATGGATTTTATTTTTTATTTTTAGAATTAGTTTATAGAATAATGATATTCTAAAAATAAGGTATCAGATTATATAATATTAAGTATAATTTGTTTTTTAATATCAAGTTTTTATCATTACATTATCTATTGCATAATCTTCTTAATGAAAAAATGTTCGTCATAATTAATATACAATTTATTTATTTATTTGTTTATTTACACTTTAAGATCTAAATGAATAATGTGATAAAATATTGAAACAGAGTGCCCACAGTTTATCTGGACATTTTCAAAATAACATAATTTGCCAAAAAGAGCAGATAACTATAAAACTTGTAAATATAGTTTAAAATAATCTATAATTTATTTCTTAAATCTTTATATTAATGACACTGTAAAAAAGTAATATTATTAATTTTAACAAGTGTAAAAAAATTTCAAATTTATTTATCTTCGATTTTTTGATTATTAAAAAAGAACATTCAATCTTTTATAGTAATTTTTAATTTAAAAAACATTAATATATACTTTAAAGCTTTTTTTGTCACATTATATTATTGAATTAAAGCTTTGTTAAACTTTTAAAACATGAATATCTGCTTTTATAAAGTTGTGTATACTCGTTTAATTTGGTCATAATAAAACTTTTAATTAAATATGATGGATAAGCTTTAGTAAACAATGTCTTAATTTAATTTTTATATACTAATATATAATTTCTAGTTTTTCTTTATTTGTTTTACTTTTTTTCTAGTTATTTTGTACTAACTTTTTGTTCTTTTAAACATTAAATCAAATAAAAATAATTTATATGGGAGTGTTTTTTTTTACTTCATTATTTTTCTACTTTTTAAACGTTATTTAAGCGGAAAATTTGTTAGCAAAATTCCTGGGTACAAAAATACATCCCCATATAACATTTTTTTAGTCAAATGTATATTTAAACGATAAGCTATAAAGTAGCAACTTTTATTTTAATCTTTACATATTAAAATATTAAAACTAAAATTATTTAAAAGCTCAAAAAAGTTTATTTTAAACTATCTTATTTTATTAACTTTAATATTTTGGTATTACAAATATAAAAACCAAAGCTAATAAAAAAATAGACTATTTTAAATTATATTTACTAAAGATATTTTTTGACTTCATCACTATTTCCATATTTTAAGCGGAAAATAGCAAAATTCTTAAACACAAAAATACATCCCCCATTAATTGTATTTTTTTGGAGTTATATTGCTTTAAAAATACTCATAAAAACTTTAAATACTTTTATAAAAGCTAGTGTTCAATAATTAAAGTTAAAAGCAGTTTTTGCTTAATCAATAGTTATAAGTCAAAAAGTCATATTTTATATAACTAAAATAAACTTGAACTATAAAAAATAGTATATAATAAACATAAACTATATAAAACAAGTAAAATAAAAAGATATTATTATAAGATTTATATAAACACTATTAGAAAAATAATACCTTTATTAAAAGTATAATGTCAGGAAATAATTTAGTTAAGCTTAGTTTATTATGGATTTTTTTTCATATTTTAACTGTGTGACTATATATAGAATATGATGACAGTTATTTTTTATTATGGTTATCAAGTATGGACATCAAAAAAAAGAAAATAATTGGGATGTATTTTTTTTGAGAATTTTACTAGTAATTTTTCTGCTCAAATAAACAGTGCTTAAAAAATGAAAAAAGTAATGAAACCAAAAAAATCATCCCCAATATTCTTTATAACTAAGTGATAAAAGTTTTTACAGTAAATTAAAAAAATTCTAAATCGATTGCACTATTAGGGATGTTTTCTTTCATCACTTTTTCCATTTTTTAAGCGCTATTTATTTGAGCGGAAAAATTGCTAGTAAAATTCTCAAATACAGTACATTCCCATATTTTAAAACTATCTGTCTATTTATTAACATGAATTAAGGAGCTTTGATTACAAGCTTACTAATCAAACTTCAAGGGCATAAAAATATAACAAAACGGATTTGATGGAGTTAGCTAATTTATTTGTGTTAATAGAAGTTCAAGATTATAGTTAAAGTAGATAGTAAAGTTTAATTTAGAAATAATAAAAATTCGATTTACTCAATAATAGACAAATTTTTTGAGTTTAAGCTATTTTTAAGATGGATTTTAACCTGACGTATTTTCCACTAAAATCTTGGAGCTCAACTCAAATCTTATTTCAACATAAATAATACTTTATCTATTGAACTAGTAATTCCATACTTTTTAGACAATAAAGGCAAAGATTCTGCATTTATGTAAACACAGTATGCTTTTTTATCAATAGTTTATAGACTTAATACCATGTTATCCCATTAATACAGTCCTTTCTTTTAAAAATTGAATTGCTAATCAAAGCTAAGGTAAATTATACATAAATAGAAATAATGATAGTTTCAAAAAAGTATTGAAACATAATTACATTGTTGCATTCACTAATTCAATTGTTAAGGTTGAATAATGATTGACTAATTTTAATGCCAGCTATCTGATCATAGCCCAAAATTCAATATCAAGGCTTAGCGGATTAGATAATTGAGTATTACAAATCAAAGAAATTGTATAAAATGGCTAAAAAATAAAAATGAAGGATAAAAGTAAAATTTAAACAATTTAATTAAATATTTATTGGAAAATGAAATTATTGCCACTTATATTTGGTACTGGATTATTAGATGGGCTAAATGGGCTCGCCGGTAAAGGACAAGCATTTGATTTAAATACAAGTTCCAAATTGAATATTGTAGTACATTCAGCATTTGGAGGAAGAAGTCATATTAAATCTATATTAGAAATAGGAAACCGACTAGCACATAGAGGACACAAAGTAACTTACGCAACATTAGAAGAAAATATCAGATTTACCAAAGAATATAACATTGGGAATTACTCTTTGGGTGGCGGACTCCTTGATGAAGACAAAATGAGAAATATGATGAAAAAGCGCATTTTAGAAAAGAGTACAGAGGATTCTGCTAAAATAATGAAAAAGACATTTGGACCACTCTTTGCTAGAAACTACGACCTTACCTTTCAGAATTTCAAAGATTACATTATGGAAACCAAACCAGATCTTTTGGTTTGTGATTTTTTTGCACATTCTTGTATAGATTTAGCGAAACATTTAGGAATTCCTTTGATTACTGGATATCAAACTACTGATGGTGTAGGATTAACTATGGAGCCATTTATTACCATGGGATTTGAATATGGACCAATTTATACTAAAGATATGTCTTTTGTTGAACGCTTCTATTCTCAAATCATAAAACCAATAATTAGCATATACTATTTATCTCAAATTAATCATATGGAAAATAAGATAAGAGTAAAATATGGAATTCCATCTAATACCAGAATACATGCAGGATTAAATTATGGAATAAATATTGCAAATACTTTTATTGGATTTGAGCCAGCTTCCAATTTGATTCCAAATTTAATTAATGTCGGGCCAATTGTATCAGAAAACAAAGACAGTTTAACACCTGAATTAGATGTCTTTTTAAACAACAATCAAAATGTTTTATTTGTTGCATTTGGTTCGAATTCGGTATTAAATGATAAGTTGACAAAGCGAATTTTAGAGGGATCTTTGTTAGCTATTGAGAAAGGTATGATTGATGGAGTAGTATGGGGATTGGGACGTACTAACCAAGATGATTTCCCAATAGAAGTGAGTGATGGTAAAGGAAGAAAGTTAAAAGTACAAGATTTATTTGAAGGAAAAAATGATAAAATTAAACTATTATCTTGGGCGCCACAAGTTTCAATTTTAAATCATAAAAATACTAAATTATTCATATCTCATGGTGGATTAGAATCCACTTTTGAAGCTATTTACTCAGGAACTCCAACATTGTGTTTGGCATTGTTTGGGGATCAACTAAGGAATGCACATAAATTAGAAGAAGCTGGAACTGGACTATTTGTTAATAAAGATGACTTTACACCTGAATCTTTAAAGGAACAATTTAAGACCATTATTGAGGACAAAGATGATAAATTCAAATCGAACCTATCAAGGATGAAGACCATCTCTCATCACAATTCAAGAAGGCTCGACTATGCAGTTGACTTATTTGAACAGCATGCTTAAACTGCTAAATCATGTAGAAAACATGAACCTTATAATCCTAATTCCGATTTACCACCTTGTGAAGTCAAACATCTTATTCCAATATCAAATCAAATGTCCCTTATACAAGCTAAAGGTATTGATATCTATGGTGCTGCTATTTTATCACTGATGTCAGGGCTTTTGTTATTTTTATATTCTTTATATTTTTTATCAAAAGTTGTGTATAAACTGTATAAGCAAGTATTTACTAAAACTAAAACTGAATAAATAAACAACTTTTTTATGATTATCTTTATAAAATTTATTTTATTTTATATCTAATTTTAATAAACAATCTAGAAATATTACATTTATACTAAGGCGCATATATAAAGACAAATTGATGTATTTTTATATAGTTATAGCAGCCCTGCTTCGACTCAATTTACAGTAGTTTTTAATCACCCGTTTGTTTGTTTTGTATTTTTAATGCCTAAACTATAGATTTTAGCTGATTTTATAATTTTATTCTTAAATAAACAATTGTTAGATTACAATAGAACTGCTGCTGTAAATTTAATACAAAAATTATTGATGTTGCTTTATCAGAGTTTTTTACATTGGCATTCTTTTTGCTTAAAAAGTGGAAAAAGTAATGAAGCCAGAAAGATATCCCATATATTTTTCAAGTAAATCTAAATTTTTTAGTATAAAAAATTATTGTTCAAATTATCTGATTAGGTGATAAATATATAAGGTAAATAAAACATAAGGGATATCTAAATTAGTTTCGTTTTTTTTATCCAATTTTTAAATATTTTGTATTTTAAAACTTTGCTTAAAATTCTATAGACAAATTTTTTTATTAAAAAGTAAAAGTATCTGGCACAGTTTTAAGTTATTAAATTATAGTTTATATTGTAAGTTAGCTGAGTTTTTACTAGATCTAATAAAAATTCACAGATTAACAAGGCTTTTACTAATATAATATATATATTAATATTAATCAAAGTTGTAGTATGTAAATAAATACATATTCTTATAAAACTTTATTGAGGAGTATTTATTATCAACTGCTTTACAACCAACATTGGATATTTACTATCAAACAAATAAACCCTTTTAATGTTATAGTTACATTATTAATATGAGGATGTATTTTTTCGTTTAAGAATTTTACTAGCAGTTTTTCCACTTAAATAACGTTTGAAAAATGGAAAAGTAATGAAACTAAAAAACACATCCCCATATATTACTAAGTTAATAAAGAGCTGCATGGGAGGGAATAGTTAGCCTTAAAACTATAATTAACCATCCATATATGATACAAATGATATAATAATAATTTTTACACATTACAATAATTACTTGTTCTTTGGCTATTTATTGACTTAGCTGTTAATAACTTAAGCAATATAATATTTAATAATCTATTTCTATCATTTAGCAAACTACTTACTTGCTTAGTAAATATTGAAATTTTTAAATTCTTTGTTATTTTCGTAAGATAAGCTGAGGTTGGTCTTTTGATTTTTCTGTTTCCTATAGATTCTATGACTTTAATTAGAACTATATTGCTTTTTTTATCTATTAGATACTGGATAGCAATGTAGTTTGTCATTACGTTTAATAAAGTGTAAATACTCCTTAATGCCTTATATTTCTATTATTTTTTTGTGTTTTTGTTTCTTTCACGCTTTTTAAAAATTATATCCGTTTTCTCATTATTAATAGTTGAAGTATTAATTTTATTATGTTCACAAATAAAAGCCTCAGATCTTAAAATTAATTGATCGATATATTCTATTTTACCTAGTGCTTCAAAGCTACTTTTCCATTTTGAAAGGTTTCCAAAATGTCCATCAGCTATACTTTTTCTATGATGTTCAGCAAAAAAACCAAGATCAATATTTAAATTACTATCTGGGGATGTATTTTTTGTTTGAGAATTTTATTAGCAATTTTATCGCTCAAATAAATGGCGCTCAGAAAAATGGAAAAAGTAATGAAACCAAAAAAGTCATCCCCATCTATTTTAGGAATTTCTTTAAATATAAATTAAAAACTCTTGAGATTTAAAATGGTTTCTTGTATCTACTCATATATTAATTTTTGTGAACCTAAACAATCTCCTGTATATACTGAATCATGATTTTATACTTCAGATAAGTAATCAAAGTAAACTTTGCCTATTGTTTTATCATCTTTTAAATATAATACACCAAAACCTAATACTGATATAGCTTGTTTATTATAATGATCTAAATTTATTGAATCTGGTCTTATTCCTATTTCCATATAGGGATGTTTTTTTTGATTCATTACTTTTTCCTTTTTTTAAGCACTATTTGAGGAGAAAGGTAGTAAGATTCTTAAACAAAAAAATAAATTCCCATATGTTCTCTTTTAAGCTTAACTATTTTTTAATCTAAAAGTAAACTAAAAGATGATTTGAATTATTATATGAATATCTTTTTATGCAGAAAATGTTTACTTGCTCTGTTCTTATTCTTATTTCAGTAAAGTTAAATAAAACTTTTTAGATAAATTAAAATGAATTAATATGCTTAGGTAGTAAAAATACCAATAAATTTTTATTATAAACTTTTAAAAATATACAAAACTCATGTAGCCAATGCTATAATGGAAGGGTTAATATTTGGATATACAAGGATTAAATTTAAACTTACCAAATCCAACTTGGTTTTCTTCTAAATCAAATACTGTATAATATTTTTTAATTAATGTATTGCCAAGTACCCATATATTAATCTAAAATTGGTGATATAAACAACTATTGATGCTCATACTTATAATAAAAACTTACTTTGTCATTACTTAAAAACGGTGAATAACATAAAACTGGCGATGACTTTATAATATAATCATTGGGCTCCAATGCAACATTATAATTTCCAAGCTGAAATTTAAGTGTTGGTAAACTATTAATATCACAAGAGATAGAGTAAAACCCTTCGTTATTAGGGGTTAATGCTGAATTTAATTTTGAATTAACTAAAGCTGCATCTTTAGTGGGTAAAACAAAGTAGGAAGTCCCGGTATCGATAGCAGCACTAGAAGCACTCAAATTATAACCTTTTTGATTAATATTCAACTTCGACAAATCCACCTGCCAATATTTCTGTTCATTAACCTTGGAATAAACCAAATCCCCTTTAAATTTCTTTTTATTAATATCTCCAAATAAGATCTCTCCGCTTTTTTGATCTTTATTAATATAATATGACAACTTATTTTGTATTAATATCTCATTTTCTACCATACTTTGAAATGGAGAGGCTATTTTGTTATGGCTTAAATCTGGATATCCTAATCCCATAATGCCATCAAAATCGCCATTGAGTATCTTGTCACTATTGCTTATTCCAAATGTTTGATTAGCAATCGCTACCTTACCAACTGTTAATATATCCATACTTTCTTGGCCAATCACTCCTCCAGAGCCATACTGAATTGAAAAAGGTTTTTTCAAATTTAGAAATGAGTTGGAAGAACCAGAGTTGTAATAATTATGAAGGATAGCTGAGTTGACATTTGAAGTTAATTGATTTTTTGAGGCTACCCATAAGTCGGAAGAACCGGTATCAAAAATAACTCGAAACTTTTGGGCTGGAGTCCCAAGCCCTATCTCACCATAATAATACCCATTTTTACCGATTAAATCGAGCTTGATGCTCACTTTGTTGTCTCGTTTTTTAATTATAGTACTGGAAATTGAGATGAGATTAAATATTAATATTATTGCTATTAATGCCAAATTCATCATTTTAAATTATTATATTGAATAAAAATGAAATTTGTTTATTGTATTTATGACACTATTTATATACCTTAATTACTTACAAAGGTTTAGGGTTGAATGGATGAAAAAATTGATTGAGGTTTGAATGAGATTATCAAATAATTAAAAATAGTAGCTGACTAGTTTTAACTGCTATTAAAATTTGAAACGAAGTTTTCTAATAAAGTTTAAGGACTATAAAAACTGTAATTAATATACTTAATGATAAAGTATAAATTAATTTATTTTATATTAATATTTCTTCTAGATATTAGTTTCTTGGCATTAGATTTATGAATTAATGCTCTTTATGAATGTTTATTATGTGTGCTTGCATAATTCAATTTATAAATTTCTTATTTTTTTCAAAATACGACAACACATTTTATAAAAACGATAAACAAAAAACTTAAGACTTGTTTTAATTTTTAACTAAAAACAACTAGACAAATTTTAAATTTAAGACCTTTTCAAGGTTTTTTGATTTTTGATCATAAAATTAAATATGAAATTAATTGTTTCAGGATTAATAAAATAATATACTTCTGGTAATAATGATTATAGATTAATAATTAATAAAATAATAAATAGTTATTTAATAAGTATAATATATATTAAATCTTTATTAAAATTTAAAAAGCATAATTGGATCCCATAATAACTTGGCTAACAAAATAATAACATTATATTTTTTATATTTAATATCACCACCTCATTCTATTAATTTACATTTATAATATTTTGACTAACTAAATACTCTTGAAGCTTATTAAATAAAAATATCTGTTGATCTGCTGTTAACTTATAAACTATGGCATCAAATAATCCATCCACTTCCAAGCGCCCAATCTTTATAAATGAAGAGTAATAGAAGTAAGAAAATACGCCCATAAGAAATTGACAATCAAATCGATCTGTTAAACCACCATGACCTGGAATAACATTAGCAAAATCTTTGATATTAAATGCTCTTTTAAATCCAGATGCAAAAAAACCCCCAAAGGGTGCAATAAGGGAGGCAAAGATAGCCATAACAAGAGAGTGTAATAAGATTGGCTTAAATGTTAATGAAGAAATACCTATATAGCTCGAAATAAACTCTGGTAGCCTATAGGTTGCAGGTAAAAATACAGGGTTCAAAGTGCAAGTATTTGTACTAAAGAAAGTAACAGTTAGATCATGAATGGGACAAATTAAATAATTTGATAGGGAGATGAGATAAGAAAACCCAAATCCGAACAATACAGTGACAATTAAACCACCAATGAAGCCTTCCCAAGTTTTCTTAGGTGATAACTCAATTAATGGGGTACGTCCAAAAAAGAAACCAGCCATATAAGCACCAATATCATTAACGATGACTAAAGAAACTGGGAGTAAAAACCAAATAAAACCTTCTAACACATTAGCAACAATAAAATGAGAAGAAGCAACAACCAACAAAATTAACATATGGGTTACAGCAAACATACGGAATTGAAATCTATAATATCCTTTCTTTAAATTGATAACAAATAATACAAACCCAGAACAATAGAACAAAAAGGACTTAAAACGATGATGGGTGGCCAAAAATTTTAAAATAGTATTTGAATTAATACTACCTTTGAAATATTTTATAAGAGATTCCCAAAACAAAAAATTATTTGCAACAAGGAAAAAATACCTTCGAAATTAAAAAATAACTGATTAAACTTAATTAAATAGAGCTAATAAATAAATTTACCAATTGATAGCTCGCATCCAAGGAAGCTTAAGCTCTTTGTTGGGGATGATTGATAAATTAATGATCTCATGATAGATTCTAATCTGTATGGCAAAGATAAGTAATAAAGTAGGAATTGGCCCTACTGATAAAATCATAAAGAAAGCCACCACCATTATAATAGTCCAAAACCCACGAATCCTCCAGTTTTTCCATCTTTTGGCGTTTTCCTCATCTATTAAAAGCTAATAATAAAGGATATTAAGATGCGGAATTAAAACAAAATTTTAAATTACCTTTGTAGCTGGAGGATTATTCAATGAAGCCTTTTCATTAATGATCACTTCTTTATGTGCTTTCTTAGCTTTTGATTTGGTCATTTTTAATATAAAAAGTGAACTTTAAACTATACAAATTGTTTTTATAAATATACTTATATTTTACAATTGTATATTTTGATGAGTTGTAAAAATATAATTTATTAAAAAGGAAGAAAAAAAATTGGAGTTTTGAGTAAATAAATCGAATTTTATTGGTCTTAATTAAGAAATGGATTTTTAAGCAGTTTATTCTTACCAGGCTATCTCTTATCTATTACACTTGATTTTTTAACCTTTATAAATGTTCTCCATTATCTTTTTGAAAAGTAATCTTTGATCCTAATAATATAGAGAGAAACATAATACTTACTAATAACATATCATAAAAGTAGATTCAAACATCTAAATGAGGTGAACTTATTAATAAGGTAGTTCTAGTTTTGAAATTATGAACGTTAAAGTTTAATTAAGGAACAGTTATCATAGTTTTTATAATCAACATACTGAATAGTTTATGTTGATTTACAGTTTAATTCATAATTTTTTAGTAGAAATGAACAGTCAGCCATTCCACAATTGAGATTTAACAACTGCTGCATATGCCTCAATCAATCAATTTTATTAGAACATGATTTTTCAAATCATCAGAATTTTTCTTAGTTCACCCTTAAATTTAGCCTTATTAACACATCATTTACTAATAAGAAATAAAAAAACTCAAATGCTTCAATAAAATAAACTTCCTATTAAAAAGGCTTCCTTTTGAAAAATAAATCTATTCCATAGCTAACTAATTTTATTAAGACATGATTTTTTAGGAAATATTTAAATTCTTTTCAAATTTTAAGCTACTAAAAAAGTGAACAAAATATTGAAACAAAGAAAAAAAGAAAACCACTTCCAAGCTTAATAGTTGTAAAATTAGCTCTTAATCGAAAAGGACATGAGGTCATCCTTTTTCCATTGTTTCATCATAATGATCTGTTCAAGTCCGATATTCATATAAAATCGAAATTTAATTTAGTTTTTTACTTGTTTATGAAATTTAGTAATGAATATGATAATGTCTAAAAGTAGTTTACAATTAAGACTATTAACAAGTAACGTAGCACCATTCATAAAAGGAAACTCAGTCTTATTCTGTAAACTCAACTTGAAAGGAAGCAAAGTGAGCCCTTCTTTATTCAAAAGTTTAAGCTATAAAACGAGCCCCTCCCTTAATTCACCTTCTACAGTAAAAAATAACAACTTATGTAAAACTCATAACCTTATTATAAAACGAGGTTTTGTTGGATTCCTTATTAAAAGAGTTGCGCCATATTATTTAATGCGAGGCAAGTTAAAATCGTTAACCTCCTTAGGTTTATTTTTGGCAGCATCATTCTATTTTCCAGGTCCAATGAGTATAGTACTTATTGGTGGTATAAGTTACGTTGGTTTTAAAGCATATCGATTTTTTAAACAGGGTAAACAATTAATGCAAGCATTTACAGATAATGATTCCAACACTACTCGTTCGAATGGAAGGAATTCAAAAAAAGAAAAAGACCAGTTTCGTGCTGCTGCTTTACAAGGGTTCCCTATTTCACTTATGGGTTTATTTCAAAACTTTTTTCCAATTGTTGGAGCACAGGCTCAACAAGCTAAAATGGCTACTGAAAAGTTGCATACATTATCTATTGATACTATAAACGCCCATTTAGATCAGGATACTACTCAAGGTAAACAATTAAAGTCTGAATTATTTAATTATGATGTAAAAAATGAATTGATTTTTAATCCTCCTACTTCTACTGGATATGCTTCCTCCAGTGGAAGCTCCCCTCATATTACTATTGAGTTTATAGCTAGATGTGGGAATGACAATATGCTTGTTAACGGTGAAGGTAAAATTATTACAAGTAAGAGCGGTGAGGATATTGAAATTGAGTTGACAAGATTAAAAATAACTTGGATGGAAACATTCAAAGAACTTTATTTTGATCCCATTGTAGTTCGAACAAAAGACAATATTGGACCAAATGTAAAAATTGCAGAATATAGGGATATCCCTTCCGAACGTTGAGATAAATTTGAGTGGGTTTTTATTTAAACAAAATAAACGAGTTATTTAACTTCTATACTAATACGATGTTTTTAATGTATTTAATATTTAGTGTGGATTTTCATCTGAGATTCTTAAAAATATGAAAGCTTAATGATGTCAACACTTCGATGTATATCAACATAAATGGGTTTAAAAGCTTATATAACAGTATAATGATGAAAAGACATTGAAAAATAATTATATAAAGGTATTAATAATTTTATTATTCGTAATTAAATGAGAAGAAATAGATTTATGTGAAAGAGGTAAACTTTATTAATATTCTAATTTTATATTTTGTCAGTTAATGAATATTTACAGATTGCAAAGTTAAAGCATTTGGTAGTAATTTAAATAGAAAGATTTTCCAATTCTTTTTAGATACAAAAACTTAACTATGTAAAACAAAGATAAGCTGAATACCATATAAAGCAATAATTTAGTGAGTGGAAAGGTAAAGCAGTTAATTCAATATGGTCAATACTTTACAAATAAAATGGAGTAACGAATTATTCTAGAAAGATAAGGGGTAAATTGAATTCAAAGAGAAGTATATTCTTTAGACTAGATTAGTGAAATTGTATTTTAATATTATATTAGAAAAAACTTTCATGTAGTGTTTATTAAGAACTGATAACACTTTAAATTTATTAGTTGTTTTTACAGAAAGTCATAATTAACAGTTAAAAGATTGGACTTAGTATAAATATTGAGAATCATAGTTATAATTTTTTTTATCTTTTAATAACAATTTGTTAAACTATACTTTTTATTTTCATTCGCAAACACATAATATATAGTTTAAAATAAGAGGGTTTACTATAAAAGTCAAAGTAAGATAACAACAAAATTTATATACTAAAGTATAATTTTAATAGTAATGATAGTCATTCTATTGACAGTAATAAACAATAACGAATATACCCTCAATTAATCAAATATTTTACAAATACCCTTAACAAATACCCTTAACAAATACCCTGATACAATTATAAAAATTGGTTCTTTTTTTAAAATTATTTTGTAGATAACCTTATTTATTAGATTAAAAATTCTTACATTTCCTTTTATTGTATTACTCCGCTTCTTCTAACCTTAATGCTATTTTATTAAAAATTAGTATTAAAATATGGCCATTTTTATTAATTTCAATATTAAGGATTGAATTCTTAATATTCTAAAGAAGAGAAAAGGCGAATTTATATGTGGTTTGAAACTTCAATTCAGATGTTTTATTAGTTTTATTCAAACTTCTAATATGTTTGGTTATTGTTATTTCATTATCAATGTGAATGTTTTATGAAGTCAATTTATTAGTTGAAGTTGTAATTAATAAGAATAAATCAAAAGTTTATAAGAACATACAAGTAAATTAAACCAAAGCACTCAAATGAAATGTTATAAAATATTATAAAACCTTATAAAATGACTTCTTAATACATAGTAATTAATTTTAAGGCTTTCTCTATTAAATATTTTATAACTTTGACTCTTTTTTATTCTATGCTTGAATTCTTTAAACCATTTTAATGATAATATAATAAAATAGGAAAGTGCTTTTTGTTTAATGTAGTATTTTATTTATTTATCTTATTAAATGTACAAAGTAAATAAGCTAATATAAAAAAATGGGTCAACTTTTGTATACTTCAAATTCAAATCAAAAATTACCATGTTTTGGTTCCAAGTGGGTGATTTAATAATACAGTTTTAATGAAGATAGTGGATATTTTAAATTATTATTGAATATTGTTATTATAACTATTTTTATTACTACAATAAATATATAATAATATAAATATAATATAAATAATCATTTAAAATTATAATATTAAAACATTAAATAAAAACAAAATTCAAAAGAAATTTCTATTAAAAAAAAAATGATCAAATTTCTATACTTGGCTTATGAGATCACACCAAATAATCCAAATGAATTCTTTAATGATTTGAATAACTAATGATAGGCTAAACTAGATAGTATTTTGGCTTCTAATTGGAAGCTTTTAAGATGGGGTGGTAATCGCTATTTTTAGTAACAGAAATGGAGTTTTAAGTTAACTGAAAAATTGAGAAAATTCAATTGTTTATCTTTCATTTTTTTATCTTTTTTTTTATCTTTTGTAATTCGTCTTTATAAATTGAAACTTCATTACCGCTACTATTGAAGTTATAAACTAGAAATATATTGTTTTTAGATTCCAATTTTTAATATAAAGTTTTTTTCCAATTTAAAGTAATATCAATTCAAAGAACCATGGCCAAACCAGTGATCAGTCGTAAATTAGTAATTGTTGGTGATGGTGCATGTGGTAAAACAAGTTTATTATCCGTTTATGTATCGGGTACTTTTCCAAAGGTAAACTAATGAACTTGAAGTAATTGATTGCAAGGAGTACTCAACTAATTTTTTTGTATTAGGAACATGTAAGCATATTGAAAAAGAAATTGAGATATAAATTAATTAATTAACCTATATTAAAAAGACGCCTACGGTATTTGAAAATTATGTCAAAGAAGTAACAATTGATGGAAAAATAGTGAATTTAGCTTTATGGGATACAGCGTAAGTTAAAAACTTATATATTCTATTATTTAAAACTATATGTTAATCCTAGTTTATTTTAGTGGTCAAGAAGAATATGAAGTAGGACTAAAATTTAAGTTTAAAAATTGGTAATTGAACTAAAATTAATAGAGATTGAGGCCGCTATCGTATTCTAAAGCAAATGTAACATTAATTTGTTATTCCGTCGATTCTCCCGATTCATTAGAAAATGTACTTGAAAAGGTAATCACTTTGTAACTTATAATTAAAAACTTATTGATGTGTATGATTATAGTGGATAGATGAAGTAAATAGTTTATGTCAAGGAGTACCAGTAATATTAGTTGGATTAAAAAAAGATTTAAGAGATGGAGAAGGAAGTAAATTAACTACAGTTAAACCAGAAGAGATGGTGCCAACTTCAAAAGGGGCTGAGGTAGCCAATCAAATTGGCGCTAGAAAATTTATCGAATGTAGTGCCTTAACAGGTGAAAATGTTAATGAAGTTTTCGATAATGCTACTAGATCCGCTATGTTTGTACGAGGTGGAGCAACTCAAGAAAGTGATAGTTGCTGTGTTATTCTTTAAAGATGAGATGAAGAGTTTTTAAAAATTGGTTTTAGATCGATGTTTAAACATCATCTAAATTGATACGCATATAATCTCTTTTTTATAACCCAAACTTTCGTCTTCTATTTTCCACATTTTACACTAATACTTTCTTTTTTCTTTTATCTAACCTTAATAATTGAACTTCTTTTCCTTACGAACCATTTTAAAGTAGATGCTTACCATGTCGGATCCCAGATACTTTTTAGTCCGAATTCTACTTTTCTTCTTTTTTAAATTACTTATTTAAACAAATTTTTAATTTTATTTTATTTTTTTATTTTCATTGCTTATTATATCTTATTTTGTAAATTTTTTTAATTGTGAAGGGAAATTCAATAGTTTCTTATTTTGTTATAGTTATGTAGTAAGTAAAATGAGTTATTTTTTATATGAAACAAAACACTACTCTTTTCATAAAGTATGAGTGTGAGAACAACAATTGTATTATTGTGTTGAAGTAATGTTAAATGTAATATTTTTTTAAAATATGGGGGATGTATTTTTGTTCAAGGATCTTACTAACAATCTTTCCACTCAAATAGCGCTTAAAAGATAGAAAAAGTAATGAAGTCAAAAAAACACCCCCATATTATTTTATGAATTTAGTCCTTCTACTCATTAAATCTATTTACTAAAATAAAATTCTACTAAAATTAACTAATATTAATTTGATACTTGTATAGTTAATAATAATTCCGTTTTAAAAAAATTAATATAGTAAATAAAAAAGAATATTTCAAATAGGTATAATAAAAAGTAGAAATTACAAATTGAGTGAATTTTAACTAATAAACTTAATAGAATACAAATATAGAAAAAATGATAGTAAACTAATCAATATTGTTATAAAAAATAAAGTTCCGAAAAACATTTAACTTTCATTCATTAAATCATTAAGATATTTTAAAAGGGCAGTTGTAAAAATAGACAATCTCAATTGATTTACCTTAAAAATTAACTTCCGTAGTAACTGTAAAGATATAGAGATCAAACTAAAATTTTAGTTTTGAGGAAATAAAAAAGTTTTAATCAATATATAATTAGAAAGAGTATATATAATAATCTTAATTTACAATAATAATTCAATTTTATAAATTCATTTTATTTATTTATTATTTTAAATATAACCTTAAGATTTTAATTAGTTTTTAAAATAAGATTATAATAAAATTAAGATTATTATAAATGCTATTAAAACTATTGATTTTATTTTATCTATTCCTATCAATATATACTCAATCTACGACTAGTGCTCAAGTATTAAATGATACTATAATATTACCCATATTAGAAGCCAATCCAACGAGATCTTTAGTACCCCTAGATTTTTGTCCAATATGTCCTAATAATGTAATATGTGATACATGTGAAATACCAATAAGTAATTCAATACAAATTCGAAATACAATGATTGAGTCTAGACAAATATTACAATTTCAATTTCCCATTAAATCTAATATAACTAATTGTAAATTACAAATTGGGAATTTATTAAATAATTCATTGAATTTATCTCCTTCTAATTCGGAAATTATTGTTAATGAGGGTAATAATAATGTTATAACAAATGTTAATTGGAATAATATGCCTAATATAATTAAAGAAATTGGTCGATTAGATGTTACATTAGGGAATTTAGTAGATATTACTACTACTTGTATGGAATATATTAAATTAAATAAAACTTTAATTTTAATATTATCACCAAGTGAATTAGGCCCAACTCAATTATATTTAGAATCTAAAAATTCTAATAATGGTGCCAAACTTATCATCAATTAATCAATTTTTATTTAATATAGATTCTCTTCTTTCTCTTGTAATATAATTAATTATAGAATTCCTTTTTTACTTAATACAAAATTTAATAAATAATAACTCTTTTTTCAAATCTTTTTTATTTTTTATTTTTTATTTTGTTTGAAATATTATTAATAAGTAAACTCTTCTTAATATATTTCTTCTCATAACACATCTATTTCTAACCTTGATATTTACCATGTTTTTTATGTTTATGGATTTTAGCATTAATGTCATCTCCTTTTGGAGGGATACTGCTATGGGCCCAGATAAATTTATTTTTAATATCAAAATCTACTTTTCTTACACTTTCATTGGCAGTATTTAATATTTTAAACGATATTAACTTAAATGATTTATCATCTGCAATACTACTTTCTAAGTTCATAACTTGAATATTTGATTGATCTTCAAGTGCTTTAGGTTCTCGATAAAAAGCTCCTCCACGATAAGATACGACTGGGGAATTAGTGCTATTAAAAAAACCAACCTAATTAACAAGTTAATTCAATAATATATTCTATTCTATTAATTAAAATTTACATAAATATCTGAATCCTTCATACTACTACCAATACCAAAGGCTAAATAACTAAATTTTATTAAATATTAAATATCAAATATATATTTACTTTTTTATTATAATATGAATTGTTACTTACCCTGAATCAGCTGGTCCCCTCATTGTTACTAATGTATCTCTACCGTCAGGTTTAACTTCAAAACAAATTTCTTCTTTACCATCTCCACAAAATCGAATCGTTTCTATTAATAATTAATATATTATTTAATTTAAAGATCAATTGTATTTACTTAAAGCATAAGATAAATTTATTAAATAAATTAAATTTAATATCAACGTAAATTGCATATTGAATTGTATATAATCTTAATAAAATTTGAATTATTTTTGTTTATTTATTAGTATTTATAATCCTTTTTTTGATCATCCGATAATTTCAAGATAATCAATTATTTTTTAAAGTATTGATTATCAACAAGTTAGTGTTATGAAATTTTATGACAAAAGAATTCATATTTTAATGAAACTAATAATTTATTAGAGTTTTGTTAAAATGGAATTTATGCAATAAAGTTTTTATTAATGATTATAGTTTAACACTATGCTACTTCTTTTACAATATATCTCTTTGAAAGGAGATATACAAATCAGTATTTATTAATTTAATGATACAAAAACGGGAATGAAAATAACGTAACAAAATAATGTAATTGATAAAAATAAAAGACACTTATATATATTTAATTTGAATAGAAATCACTAGATTCAAAGTCAATAATTTTAGTAAGTATTATCAATAAAATTGGGGCTTTAAGTTATACTCATTAATATAAATATCAAGATACCAATAATAATTTTACTGTATAATAAGCTCAATAAATTAAAATCTTTTATTCTTAATAAAAAAACTATCCGTCATTCTAATAACTTCACCCAGCAAACACGCCTCTATTATCATGTTTAGCTATTCTAGCATTGAAATTTTCGCCTTTAGGTACTTTGGCTGAATAAGCCCATAAAAACTTATTTTCTCCTTCAATAGCAACACTCTTTAACGCCTTACCCTCTGTATTAATTATAAATGAAATTGTTTGTCCATTATTCATTTTAGTTAATGATTTATTTATAGAGATTGAAGATTGATCTTCTAATGCTTCTGGATGAGCATAATCTTCTGATTTACGTACGGAAACAACAGGTTCCCCTTTTGAATTAAAAAAACCAATCTATAGATTGAACTATAAATATTATATTTCAAATATTTTTCATAATACTTACATAAATATCTGCATTAAACATACCAGTACCTACACCAAAGGCCATATAACTAATTAATTAATTATTAATTGAATTCAATTTTAGTATTTATCAACATTATTATATTTACCCTATCTTTCCTTTACTCTCCATTGTTACTAATTGATTTTTGCCTTTATTTTCTACACTATAACATACCACTTTGTCATTACTGCAAAACTTTATTGGGGCTGTTCAATATTTAATAAGTTGATTATTATCTTTGTTTATTAGTTACCTGAACAGTAAACTAGATTCAAGCTAGTGACTAGTGTTAAAACGTTAATTAATTTCATTTTTTGTAGTTTTGTTTCTTTTGTAAATAATAGTAATAATACTAGTTTAAATACTTTTTATTTTATTGTGCCTTTTTTTCAAAAGTTATCAATGGATCATCCTTGATTTTATGTTTTAATGATTTTCTCAAAAATGATTTAATCAATTAAAATATCGAGTTATTTTTGCTAAACTATCATTTTCTTTAAAAATTGATTGAATTTAAAATGTTATAGTGTCTTAAATAAATCATAAAATTTCATAATAATAATAAATTAAATAAATGTAAGATTTCAAGCATTTAGTTGAACTTTTTTATAGTTTTTATTAATCAAGGTGATAATTTTTACAGTATTGAAGTAAAAAAAGATAAATGAAGCCATTTTATTTCCATCTTACTTGACCCCTTCGCTTCTAACGTTACAATAATGTAAAGTACATTTATTTACCTCTCTCTCTATCATTCATACCAAGTTTACACTGTTATAAATACCATATATTAAATTTATGATTTATTGTAATAGACATCATTTATCTTCACTTGCCCTTCAAAGTTTAAGCCTTCTAAATAAGGCAAATAAATGACTAAAGAATTAAAGATTTAGTTTATAAGCTAAAATAATATAAATTTTCTTTCACTTCTTATTATCAAAATAAACGAACAAAAGTAGAATAAACTTAGGGAATTATATCAACCCAATCCAAAAAGAAACTGAATAATACTTAATTTTATATTTATGGACCTAATTGAGAATCCTGAGTATACACTTGGGGATGTTTTTTTGGCTTCGTTATTTTTCCATTTTTTAAGCGCTATTTGAAAAGAAAGATTATTGGTAAAATTCTTAAGCAAAAAAATACAGCCCCATTTGATATTTTGCTTGACATGGAAGAAATAGCTGCTAATAGTTTAAAGATTAAGTTTGTCCTCATTTAGTACAATGCTTAAAATCGGAAAGATTTCTTAACCTCATTTTTAAATCAATCACTCAAGTGATAGTCTATGTCTTAGTTGGAAGCATCTAAAGTGTAATAATTGTATATTAATACCAAACTAATAACAATGATATTAAAATGATTCGAGAAATAAAAGATTGTTCGTTAATGAAGAAATAGAAAAAACTGGAACTAATATGAGATATTTTATGATAGATACAATTTATGTATCAAGAGATAAATGTATAATAGTAGTAGAGATAAAAGAAATCTCATTATGTAAAACCTTTATATAGTACATACTTTCTGTAAGGAAATTGTGCATTTCGAATATTAATCATTCACCTGTTTATGTATTTTTAACTACTTCTGTTGGTTAAAGACTTATTGTCTATACTGGGGAGTTCAAAATATCCAATAGAATGATATTTTTAACAGTAAGAATGGGTAATAATAAAGAAAAACGGATACACAATCATTCTCTAATAGCTGATATCATCTACAAAAAAGTATTGTTACACAAATTATCTTATTGCATTTTTTGGCATTAAGATACAATTAATGTTAAATGTAGTACAAGATGTTCTTATTAAAGATATTCTAAAAGTTATTAGAAATAACACTAAATAAATATGAAACTCTAGTTTATTATTTTGTCCCTTCTTATTACTATTTCTTTGGTTTATTCTATTAAGAGTGTTATTTTATTAATGCTACTGATATTTTAAAAAAGTGCACAGAAATTTTATAAATCGAACTTTTATAAAAAACTTAAATTTTAACTATTTTTATCATTATATCATTCAAAAAAAATTAATATATACTCATATTTTATTTGCTATATCCTATAAAGTATTATTTTTTAGAACGTATATATACATCTGGATTTATGTGAAGGAATAGACTTCAAAGTGCTTATAAAAAATTGTTAATTATAACTAATAGTTAAATAAGACTTTAAATTTGCAATAAATACACAATTTGTATAAAATTACCTTATTTAAGAATTTATTGATTACAACTATATACATGATGTGTCTTTTTAAGTTACATTAGAAAGTATACTATTAAAATACACAAATAGCCCTATTCCTTTATATTTTATAGGTTACTTATTTAGATTGTTATAGCGTTAAAGATTTCTTTTATTACAATAAAAACTTCATCAAAAATACTGAGAACTTGATACATGATATTGATATGAATGATCCAGAAATTGAATACAATATTATTAAACAAATCACATTTGGTCTTAATTTTAATGAGTTGCTATGCTTCTGCTTGTTTTTATGAGTTTTAAAATAGTATTAACAAGGAGGCTTCTATCTGTTATTAGTGGCGATAGATATAAGTTCACTATTAATAATTATATGATTATAAGATGTTTCCAATTATCGATACAGTGGATAGTCTGTTCGATTTTTAGCCATGAAAATATGGAAATAATTGAAAAAAAGACATTTATGTATTTAATAATTCTAAATATTTTACTATTGTAAAAGTTGGCAAGTTAATTTGATACTAACAATATTATAATATTAGGTAGAAATAAATGACATGATCCTATATCCTTCAAATAATGAGTTACTCAAGAGACTTAGTAAAATAAATATAACCACAAAAAGATGCTAATGGAGAGGAGATAAAAGTTAAAAATAGCATGAATTCTCAATTTCAAATTAATTAAAATTTAATAACTTGAAGATCCTTTAAAATATAAATTGAGTGAAACTTGTTTAATATTTCAAATTAAACAACAAGTTATGACACTTTTTAAAATTGATAAACTTCATAGATTAATTCATACTAAATAAAGGAACCAAAATTAGTTCCACTAAATAATTAAATGAATATAATTCATATAAATATAATAACAATTATATTTTTTTCTTTTTCTTACAAAATTTCTTTGTGTCAATAAAATGTTACAAAACATAATGTCCGATACTACAACTACTATAAAACAACTAAAATATAGAGAATATAGAACTCCCTTAAGATTAAGCCAATGTATCTTTGGCCTAATTTATTTATATTTAACAATAAACAATAATACCAATGCTACCGAATCGTTACTAGTAAATAATAAGTCTAGCAATTTTCTACTCAATCCATTTTATTTAATAAGTTTAATCGAAGGCATTGTATATCGATTTCATTTAGTTATAGGATTTCTTAGTTTTTTTTTGGCAGCTATCTTTGCAGAATATGATGAAACAAAAAAGAAATTTCGATTATATAATAATAAGCATGGCATAAAGTGTTTGATGGACACCTTATTTCCAATTGGAATACCAGAAGGCATTTCAATTATATTAACTTCTTGTTGGTCATTTAATACTTTAGTTGCATTATTATTTCCTATAGCTAATGAAGTGATGCTACTTGATTCAAGTAATAAATACCAAACTATTTTTAACACCATTATTATTACTGGACATAGCCTTTCAAATTTAAGGTTTTATTCATTGATTCATTACCTTCCTTCCTTCCTAGTTATGATTAACAATTTATTATGGTTAGCTTCTTCTTTACTCATTGTCAATGATTTGTCAGTTTAAAATAAAGATAAATTTCATGTTTTTAATACATATTTATTTTTAAATATTGAAGAATAAAATATAAGATAAAAGGAACCAAGACAAAGAAATTAAACAGCAGGTAGCTGCAGTTATTAAAGAGCGATTATAGTATAAAAAATAGACAGTTAATAAATTCCAAGCCGCAGACAATAGAAAGGTAAATACATTAAAATCAACCCAACTAAAGTTGAAATAATTTAACATTATTTTATAATATTTTTCATTTATGGGGAACTCAAATTCTTTTTTATAATCATTATATTCTGCTGACAAACTTGAAGTAAAAAAATTAATGATTGAAAATAGCACAATGATATTAGTTAGGTTGATATGCGTATTTTTACTGTGAGTTGTTATACAGTATATAAAAAATAAATTTAACATTGATATGGTTAATCTTAAGCTTATAATATAATTCCATTTTTCTCTCTCCTTTCTTTCATTTAATCGAATTGAATAAGCTATACTTGATATAAAATCTTCACTTGATAATAACATTATAAAATTATTTACAAGAAAATAAAAATAAAAATAAAAATAAAAAGGACATTTATACTTGTATTTGTATTTATATTTCATGATATAAGTTTGTAAATGGAACAAAAACTAAGGGATATTAAATAACAAAATAAAGGAAAGTTCAATCACAAATTTATTAAAAATCATTTACTAAAACTTGATTATTCTTTAGATGAAAACATAAATTTCCTTAACAAGTGGAAGGATAAATGACTTTTACTTAATATAATAATTCCAATAAAATGTGACTAGAATTTAATATTAAGTATGATGATGGATTAGCACTGTTAACTGATGAAGCTAGTGATCTAATCGTTGTTGGCTGTAATATTTCTAAAGAAGGTGACTTAGATGGTATTGAGTGAATCAAAAAATTCATTAATAACCCTACACCTTGTTAAAATAGTGCTAGTGGAAGGATGTATATTTCTTTTCACTATCTAAATCCATTAATAAAGATTTAGTGATGTTACATAATATTACTAAACTTAAAGTAAACGGTAAAGTATTGAGCATTGATACACATCCAGATGGTAGTTGTATTATTGTTGAATCAAGTATAGTAAATGGTAAAACTTATTCTTTTACTATTCCATTGGCTAAATATTTATCATCCTTGCTAGATGAACTTATTAAACAACTTAGTAAATAAGATAAGAGTTCTGAGATAAGCCCATTAATTAACAAAATACAAAAACTTAGTTTAGATAATAACAACTATATAGATATATACTGAGATATTAAGGATACTATCGATAATACATCAAATATAAAGATAGCTAGGAATTGGTTAAGATAAAATGATTTTGACTTTAAATCTAATAGTATCATTAAATGTGTTTTAATATGGTAAGATACATAAATCTAATAGCTATTTAGTCAGAAAGATTGCCCAAGACATGTTTGTATAAAGAATTATTCATTTTATTGTCAAGTGCATGCTTTTGATTGGGATGCAAACAATATTGTTCAAGCAATTCTATTAGAGCCTACTTCTGATAGGCCATAAGCAATCTTAATGAATGTAGTGTCTCGTAGTTATAGTCATTCAATGGTCTATGGTAGAGATCGATTTTTACCATTTAAAATATTACTTGAGAAGAAGTCAGTGCAAATCAAATATCATACTGTTAATACATCTTAAAGTATAATATTAATGCTTATAAAATATGTTAATGATAATAAACTAAATCAATATTTCAAGAAAACACACAGTTATATGTTTAAAATAGTTAATATAAATAGTATAGTAGGTTGCTATAAAGTTCTATACATTAATAATCAAGTAAAAAAGAAAATGAACCTAAATCTAGGTATCCTTCTAGCTAATAAGGGTTTTATTGATCTGTGTAGTGGACTCTTGAATGGTGGATCTTCAGGCGATTTCATGTCTATCAAAATCAAAGTAAGTTATAGAGGAATAGATCATCCTACACCTATTATTGATGGTTCTAACTCTAACATGTTTAATGACAACATCAAAGCCATTATTTTTATTCAAAAGCTATTAGGATATGAGATTAATGGCCATACAGATATGCAAGCATGAAGTATGTTCATTAGAGATGGATTGAATGATAGATTATTCTTTGTTAATTTACTTGAAGATCTTTTATGAAATTGGTGTACCATAGCTCCTCATGAAATGCTCTTTGCTAGTAGTAGAAAGGCTACAGGAAGTGCCAATATAACACATTTAACCATTATTCAGGACAAGAGACTGTGTATAAGGTCGGAGCCAAACCTTCATAATATATTAAATATTGAAATATTAAAAATCATTACTGGTGGACATAGTATTACAGCATGTACAGCATACTATAAAGAGTATGAAACATTTAGTCCTATTGCCTTCCTAATATTGATGTGTAAGCATAAACCAGATACATATCAATGACCCAGTAATGCCGAGAAGAACAACTGTTGTTCCATTCAACAATATCTATACCAATATCAATGATCCTACTAGGGCTTATAATTCTAATAATCCGAGACATAGATTGAGAGATGTTCTTCTTAAAGAAAAGCTTGATACAGTAAGTGCCAAAGAACGATTATTTATCTGGTTAGTTAGAGGAGCAGTATTCTAGTATAGTGATAAGAAGCTTGAAAAACCCCAAGTATATTACAAGTTAGAGAAACTTACTTAGCTGAGAATGATAAAGCCCAACAATATATATGACTATTACATCGATATCTATAATAACGACTATTATGTTACAGCTAAAGACTTTAGGAGCTAGTTTAATATCTTTATGTCTATAAATAAGGCTCAGAATAAGTTTATCAAGATTATGGAAGGAAAAAGGTTTAAGCATAAGAAAGTTAATGAGTAGTAGTAGTAAAAGAGTGTGGTTAGGATTGAAGCATATTGATGGGTATCAAATAAGAGTTATTAATTATTGGCAGTATTATTAGGACAAAGCTTATTAAACATTTACAATAAACGTATAAATAGCGAGATATTCCTCAAAAACTGATAAAGATTTAATGATATTACAAAAAGGTAATATCTATGCTCAAAGCTAAATGTTTTTAAGAAATTAAGGTACTTTCCTACTTAATATTAGCAACATCTCATCAGAATAACTATAATAATTGTGAAAAAAGTATAAAACAGGCACCGCTTATATTTTTGGAGTTCAACATCTAAAAAAAATTATATATATATCGGCAAAACTTGAATTCAGCTTCAAAAAACCTTCATTTAGGATAAAATAACCAGTAGGTATGCCATATCTTACCATTTTCATAGCTGTGGAAATTTTACCTTTTTGCGCACATAAATCTGTTCTTATGAATCATATACCATCCTCAACTTTACCTACTCTGTTATCGTTATTATCAACAGGCTTTATCATGATTGACCAGTATGTTTTAGCAGCTTCTTCAAGAAATTTTCAGCTCTAGAACCTTGATAAATTTCGAATTTCCATCCATTGCGGGATTTTTCCTCACCTGTTAGATTGTTATCAACCGTGTCTCTACATATTAGTTTAATATTCATAAAACAAAGATAGTTTAATAATAAAAGTAAAAATGCCAATAGCTTGATTTAATATTTGATAAACATCAAAAGAATATTAGCATACATTATATTATCTAAATATCCTAAATCGCTTTGATTAGATACCACTATAAATACCAAGTTCACCGTTAATAGTGGTAGTATGTATCTTTGGATTCCGCTCATTTCTTGGTAACTTACGTGTGATTTTGATTGCGATTTTATTATTGTGGATAATAATTGTATAACGTTTATTCAGAGTTTTATGTTTCATGGAGTTGTCAAAAGTATTGTTTAGAACTTTGATAGGTGTATTAAGTATTAGCACTAATTCTAAAAACACATTATATGGTGATGTATTTTTGTATTTAAGAATTTTACCAACAAACTTTCCGCTCAAATAGCACTTAAAAAATGGAAAAAATAATGAAGTCAAAAAACACTCCCATATGTACCAGGATCAGGATTGCCATCATCAATGTAAAGATTAAGTGTAGCTTTTTCATAGCTTTTGACCCATGATAAACAATTATTAAGATGAATATAGTCAGTACACTTAGAATCCATAAACCATGGATCTTTGTTGTTGCCTAGCACCTGCTTTATATTAGGATGAAATTTTGTACCTAGTTCTTTTGTTTGAGGAGTTTCAGGACTAAAGCGTTTAATAAATACAATTCATAACTTTTCAATTTCATTGATCAATAAATTATTAAATGCATTACAAAGTCCATAATGAGCATTTTTCAACCATATAGTGAAAGAGATAATCGTGTATACGTACATTACCCGTTATTATATACCATGAGCCTGCTTCAATGGTTTCACTATAACTAATAAGCTATGTTCATATTCATATTCACCCTTTTATTTACTAAATAAGTTCAGTTTGTTAGTATCGACCTCTTCAAGCTTTAAATCCCTTCTTATTTCCATCATTTTAATTTATCTTTGTAAAGTTTACTTTTCATATTTTAATAAATAGTATTAGTTTTTAAAGGAATATTTCACTATTTTTATGTAATTATTGCTTTGTTTTAACTCTTAAGAATGATTTCATGGGCACGATTTTGATATTTTATTTTTCTCATTTTTTTTTGATAGTATTAGTTTTTAATGAACATAACTCGATAAGTGTAATATAAATAAACAGCAATATCCGTCTATTCAGCAATATGATAACCAATATGCCAAAAACATATTTATACTTATTGGTATTAAGTTACAATGGAATAACCATCCTAACAAAAAAGAGCTGCCCTTGAAACAGCTATGGTAAACTACAGCATTAGATATCTATAAACCATTCTTTACTAGGCGTTTACACTATTTGAAAGTTTTTATAAACTAAGAAACTTATCCTTTTTTATATATTTAGCTTTACTTTACTCATAGATATTAATCCCTACTAACTGTCTATTTAGAATGAACGATATGAGGGTATTTTTTTGGCTTCATTGTTTTTTCCACTTTTCAAGCTCTACGTTGAGCGGAAAAATTGTTAGTAAAATTCTTAAACACAAAAATATATTCCCATATATTTCTAACCTTCACTATAGTAATGGGAAATATTTAAATTTTGGATTTAAGGGATAAGTACTAATTATCATAATTACTTCTTTAGAGGATATGCTAACAGAGCTAGATGGTTTGAGCCTGAGGTTGAATCAGTTTTTATCAAGGACTAGAGTCAAAATATTGATTGGAAGTACAAATTTACTATGAAATTAGAATCTTGACTTCAAACGTTTTTCCAGGATTATATCATCCCAATAAAGATATTAAAACAGCGTATTTTCGAACATGAAACGAAATAGGAAACAGTGGTAAACTTACTCAACCATTATTGATACTTTGTATAGTGAGTTCAAAGTTGATTAAAATTATAATTACACAACTTGACCTATTAGGTTCTGAAAAGTCCCTTTTTTTAGGCGGAATAAAAGCGACAGGAGTGTAAATTTGCAGCAGCAGACAGTTTTTATTGAAAAACTATTTTATTTATACATAATAAGCTTTTGTTCATGTAGCTAATAATGTTATTAACATATGGAGATGTTTTTTTTATTTCATTACTTCTCTTTTTTAAGCGCTATTTGAATAGAAAGATTGTTAGCAAAATTCTTAAACAAAAATACATCCCCATATTTTACATCCATATTTGAAATAAAAGTTGACTTTTGTTCGGATAAACTATTATAGTATGTTATTTTTTGTAAAGATAATTTTATTTCTAAATGGTTATGGTAATACAGGAAGAAGCTACAGGGAAACCTAATAGGTTTAAAGTTAGAAAATTATATAGTAATATTTTTTTATTTTATTTAATTTTATGTGATATAGAATTTAAAAAATAGTATAATAAATACTGAAATAAAAATATTTTATACAATTTATTGTAAAAGTAGAAAACTTTTTTCTTGATGTTGTATTTAATTTATGAGCTTGTGATATGTCCAATCTCGGGAAAAAATTGAACCCCGGGTTTGAATTTGTCCATTTTCAAAAATAGTTTATTCAATTGACCAAAACATACCATAAAGCAGCTATAAAAGTGACAACAATATAATTTCGAATAGTAAAAAATATCAAAAAAATAGTTAAAAAAATATCAAAAATAACGCGTTTTATTGTATAAAATTTGAGTAGCTTTTTTGATAAAGATAATGAATAACAAATATTGTTTTTTAGATATTGTAGGGTACGAACTATTTAGTTAGATCCAAGCGATTGATTTTGAACTAAAGAAGTATAAAAGCCATTAAGTGCTAAAAGTTCATCATGAGTGCCCATTTCTACTTTTTTACCATTCTTCATAACAACGATTATGTCAGCGTCTTGAATAGTAGATAAACGATGAGCAATAGTAATTGTGGTTCTACCTTCTGAAGCTTTATCCAAAGCATCCTGTACAACTTTTTCAGATTGGGAATCTAAAGCGGAAGTAGCTTCATCAAGTAGTAATAGCTTTGGATTTCTAATGAGTGCTCTAGCGATAGCTATTCTTTGTTTTTGACCACCTGAAAGTCTACCACCACGTTCACCACATGAAGTGTCATAACCATCTGGAAGATCCATGATAAAATCATGTGCATTAGCCATTTTAGCTACATGGATAATTTCTTCTTTTGTGACATCTCTTTCTACTCCATAAGCAATATTATCCATAACTGAGATATTAAAGAGCACAGGTTCTTGACCAACGGTAGATAATTGACTTCTTAAATAAGGCACATTCCACTCACTGATATCTTGGCCTTCGACTTCAAGCTTTCCAGAATTAAGAGTATAGAACATTTGGATAAGGCCAATGATAGTTGATTTTCCAGATCCAGAAGATCCTACTAAAGCTACTTTTTTATCCCTAAGTACTTCTAAATCTAGTCCATTTAGAACTGTAACATCTGGTCTAGAAGGATAAGCAAAACGAGCATTTTCACTTAAAACATTACCATAAAGCTGCTTGTTTTTATTGCCATAAGCATCTGATTGATTAATCTTAGGTGTACGATCTAGAAGTTTAAAGATACTATTGGCAGCAACTTTAGATTTAACTAAAGAAATTAATTCACTAGAAGCGAATCCAAAAGACATTCCCATAAACATAACAGAAGTAATAACTTGGAACATATTTTTATAGGTGTATTCATGACTAATAAACAAAGTGGTACCATACCAAAATACTAAGGCATTAACGAAGTGAGGGATTCCCATAGCAAATGAATAACCTATTGCTGATTTAAGATATCCTCTTTTAGAAATTCTATGAGCCTTTTCAACTCTTTCTAAATAATCCTCAAAGAAAAGATTTTCTCTGTTTAAAGAACTAACGGTACGCTTATTAATGATAGATTCCATAGCAATTTGTGATACCTTTAAGTAAGCGTGTTTGGTTTTCTCATTAACATCAGTTAATGCGGAAACTTCAACAAGTTGGCCATAAGCATTAAGTGGCACAGTAGCTAATGCAACCAAAGTAAGCTTCCATCCATTCAAAAAGGCAATAATTAAACTAGCAATGGTGCAAGATAAAGCACTAAAAATTGGACCCATAAATTTACCAACTAAACCTTGCACATTTTCAGCTTCAGTTGATAGTTTACCAGCAATAATTCCGACTGAGTTCTCAGGAGCATCATAAAAACCAACTTCTTGGGTCAATAAAGAACGGAAGCATCTTCTACGTATCTCATAAGTAAGATGTTCCCCTAGTGTATTATAACCAGCATATCTCATAAATCCTGCAATTAAGCAACCAATGGCCAAAACTAAAAACATAAGAGACCAGAAGTTGATATCTTTTTGTCCTTTTTCTACCAACTCGGGGACGCCTAAATCAAAGAAGGATTGAGTAGCTTCAGTAAGAAGGATGGCATAAATGGGGAATGAAACGCCATCCAGCAATGCACCAAGAGAGCCAATGAGCCCAAAATGCCAATGTGGCGCTATCATCTTTAAGCATCTCATTAAAGGCATTGGCGCTTTTTCTTTCATTTTTTTGCTTTCAATTAATTCTTTTGGAAGAGTTTTGACTCGGCTTGTCATTTTGAATAAACCTTCATCTAACTCTTCAATATCATCAATATCCAGTATTACTTCTTCTTCCTTTAGATTATCAATGACTAGAGTATCATCTTTCGTCTTTTCTTCTTCATCACCTTTCTAATTTCCTGCTGTCTTACCAAGTTAGCATAAGCGCCATTAAGTGCAAGCAATTCATTATGACTTCCTTCTTCAATAATAGTACCTTTATCGAAGACAACGATCTTATCTGCTTTTTTAATAGTAGATAAACGATGTGCAATTACAATAGTAGTTCTATCTTTAGCAGCATTATCTAGTGCTTTTTGAACAACCTTTCTGACTCAGTATCAAAGCTGAGGTAGCTTCATCAAGTAATAATATAGTTGGATCCTTAATTATAGCCCTGGCAATGGCTATTCTTTGCTTCTGTCCACCACTCAATTGAGAGCCACGGTCACCAACCATAGTATCATATTGTTGTGGTAATTTCATGATAAAATCATGAATATTAGCTAGTTTACAAGCATTTACAACACGATCATGTAATTGTTTAGCATCAACTTTAAACTCATCATCATTCTTTAAACCAAATAGTATGTTCTGTTTAATAGTAGTACCAAACAAACATGGTTCTTGACCTACTAAACCAACATGTTCTTTTAAGAACTTATTTGAGATTTGAGAGATATCTATATCGTCTAATAATATTTTTCCAGATGTTGGAGTATAAAATCTTTCTATCAATCCAATACATGTACTTTTACCACTACCAGAATGACCAACTAAAGCAATCGTTTGTCCTTTTGATGCTTCAAAACTAATACCTTTAAGAATCTGAACATCTGGTCTAGTTGGATAACTGAATCGTACATTTTCAAACTTGACATTTCCCTTTACTGGTGAAATTTTAGACTCGTTTTTTAAATGCTCATCCGTTATTAAAAAAGGATCAATACTTGATTCTCTTTCAATAATTTCAAACAATTTAGTAGCGGCACCTTTTGCAGTGGCAACAGCAGTAAGTGATGGGGAAGTCATACCCAATACCATTGAGCCAACTAAGACATTGAAGAAGACTGTTAATACTTCATCAGCTTGTTGCTCACCATCGCGAATTAATTTACCACCATACCACATAGCCAAAGCATAACTTGAAAACATGATGAGTAAAAAAATACCATTGCTCAACCCTGTAAAAAAAGCTTTACGGAACCCTTTCTTACGAGCTACTCTTAGCTTTTGCTCATACCTTATTTGCTCCTTTTCTTGAGTGTTAAAGGAATATATTGTTCTTATGGCCGATAGTACTTCTTCAGCTATTGAACCTGCTTCACCATATACACCTTGCCCACCTTTAGAAGCGTCAGCAATGACTTTGCTCATCAGCATACCAGCGAATGCCATCAATGGTACTGAAGTCAGCATTACTAAAGTTAGTTTCCATCCTTTTATAAACGCAATAATAAAGGCACCGATAAAACAGGTAATATATTGTACAAGCATTCCAACTTTATCTGATATACCATCTTGTACCATATTAATATCACCAGCTATGCGTGAAGCAATGTCACCTGAAGAGATAGAGTCAAACCAACCCATTTCTTGACTTAAAACCGAATGGTAATATTTGTTTCTGATTCTTACAGCTTGACTTTCACCAACCATTAACCAGAGGGATAATTGAAAGTATGCAGCAGTGGCAGTGATGCTTCCAGCAACAACAAACATGATACATAAGAAGTCAATAGCTTCTTTTAAGGTTGAATCAGCAAGATCTGGATTCGCTGAGTAGTTCTTCTGATAATCACCGAATAAACCAATAATTTGAGAAAACAACAAAAATAAGAAAGGTTGTGATAATCCATTGATAGTAGCAGCTAAAGTAGCTAAACCGATTATAACCTTGTCTTTAGGGGTTGCAAATTTGAATAATTTAAAGAATGGTACATTTGGAGTCTTTTCCTTCTTTACTTCAACTAAACCAACGTCCTTTTCGTTGACTTCATCTTCGTTTTGCTTTTTCTTTTTAAAGTTAAACATGTTTATTAATTAAATTTTAATAATTTGAAATGACTTTATTCTAATCCTATTTATATAGTCATCTCAATCTCCAAATCTGTAGTTGATTTACTTAATCTGATTCCTTTGTAAAAAAATATTTCTAGAATTAAGTCGCTGCGAAAATACTAGACGCCGAAAGGCATTATCCGAGGACTAAATTTAGAGAATGTTAATTACCTAATCCTCTCCTAGTTCTCCATTTTAGATTGTTCCAACCAATCAAAAGTTGTTCCAGACATTTCTTTTTTCCCTGGCTAATTGTTCTGCGCAAATTGATATATGATAAAGCCCTTAACCTCTTTGGTGTTAATTAGCTATGTAATATATTAAAACCGACGTAAATTATCCAATTATGACTATGGGAGTGTTTCTAAAATTATCTCCTTTTTTTAAGTAAAAGGAATAAAAAGGCCATTGGTTACAATAGACAATATTTTTAATATGTAAAAATAGTATGTTTTTCGTACAAAAAGATTCAAGTGTTGCAACTTCATACCTTCACCAATATAATCCGCCTAAAGATGAGATTACTTTAGAAACGCATTTATAGATTATCTAACCAAATATGATAAGACTTTCCTGAATAATCGGCTTAAAATTATGAGTAATAAAGATTGTTTTACATTGCTTCGGCTTTTTAAGTTTATGCTTATTGCTAAATTTAAAGTTAAACTTAAGTTTCTTTTGTAGTACATTATTTAAGACTACAATATAGTTTTTAAGCTTTTAACTTTAAATTATTAACTTATTGATAGTGTATAGGAATGTCAATACAAAAAGAAGGATTATTTTGAGTTTATTACATCGTAACTTTTATATAAAAACCTAAGAATAGTGATATTATTTAAGAAAGTTCTTTGATTTAATATTGTTTTATTTCAAAGGTGTGGGGATTTAGTGCGAATACTTGAAAAGCATACTCATATTGTTTTAAATATAGTTATTGAAGTTCAAATGTGGAATATATTTTCCAAAGTTAAGTGCAAACATGCATTTTCATTTTGCATTATGTAAAAATTGTTATATGAATCCGGAAAATACAAAATACAAATACAAATACATATTTGCGCTTAAATTAAATTTAGAGAAAACACTATATATTTGCTTTGATGGCTGTAAAGAGTCCATTACAAATCCAAAATGAAATATTTGAATGTATTTAGCTATATTTAAAACTCAGTATTTAAATGTTTCAAAAGAATTTTAATACTGAGTTTTAAATATCTTAAGAGTTTTTAAAAAAACTGGATTAATAAGATTTAAGAGCTAATTTAGTAAATATTTTAGAATTCAAAACTAATAATTGATCACAGTATAACAATTAATTTCATAAATCTTATTTGATTTTAGCTTTTAATCATAAACCAGTTAAACCTCAGGTTCAACTTTTCTATGTTGGACTTATCAAAGCAGTAGTATAACATTTTAAAATCAACTTGTAAATATTTCAGATGTTTGTGGATCAATCTAAGTAAATAATTTGTATTATGCCTTAAAAATAAGCTTGACTTAAAGTTAAACTCAATTTTATACCTGATCTTGAATCATTTTTACCATCAAGATAATAGAAATAGTAATAGTAAACATGTATGAACCATACTGTTTAAAAAAAGGGTATTTAAACAATTAAACTAAAACTAAATATAATGAACCTTTTTGCTTTAATTTTAAGCCTCATCTTATTTAAGCTATGGAATGCTTCTATTGAAAAACAAAGATTGGATAATAGTAAATTGAATATTATATTACGCTCATCACCTCGAGGTAGAAGCTGTATTAAATCGTTTTTAGAAATTGGCGATGAGCTAGCAAAAAGAAGCCACGAAACAACATACACAACATTATAAGGAAACATCTGATTTGCTCAAGGCTATAATATGAAATTACATTGTATCTCATATCGAGGTGGGTGTTGAAATGAAGAAAATAATTCGTAATAAAATGAAACAAATGATATTAATCTAGAACTAAGATGAATATGAAATTTATGGCACAATATTTAAGTGCTTTTTTTATTAAATTCTATCAGGATGCTTTTTTACCACTAAGTATCTTGTTAAATCAAAACCTAACCTTTTAGTCTGTAGCTTTTTGCTCAACCTTATATTGATTTAACAAAGCACTTAAGAATAGTTTTAATTGTTGGCTATCAAACGGCAGATGGCTTTGGCCTAACTCTCAAGCCATTCATTAAAATTAGTTCTGGCTATGTTCCATTTATATCAAGGACATATCTTTTATTCATGATTTTGATTTTCAAGTTGTTAAGCCAGCTACTTACATGTATAATTTTTCTAATATTTGTAAATTAGTCAATCAGTTAAGATATGAATATCAAATTCTTCCAGTTAAGGGATTGAATCCTGGGTTAAATTATGGATTAAAAATCAATAATAGCTTTACTGGATTTGAGCTTACAGCCAGCTCAATGCCAGACTTAATCCATGTTGGCCCAATTGTATCTAAAAATATAGATACATTGGCCCCTAAATTGGAGAATTTCTAAATACCTATGAAAGCACTTTATTTGTTACTTTCTGACTCACAATCAATGTTGAATGATGTTATAACTAGCAATATATTAGAAGTCACATTGTTACTAATTAAAGAAGGGGTTATTGACGGTTCAGTATGGAGTTGAGTAAAACCAAACAAGATGATTTTTCAATTAAAGTAAATAATAATGAAAGTAGGAAAACAAGTGCAAGGAATATTTATAGGAAAAAATAAGTATATTAAGCTATTACCCTGGGCACAACAGGTATTCGTTTTGGGTCATAAAAATACTAAGTTATATATACTCTATGGAGGGCTAGAATCAACATTTGAAGCCATTTATCCAAACACTTCAATGTTGTGCTTAGCATTAACTGCAGATCGACCAAGAAATCCACGCAAAATAAAAGAAATTGGAACTGGTCTTTATGTTGATAAAAGTCACCTTTACATCCAAATATTCAAAGAAACAATTTGAAACTATTATTAAAGATGATGAAGATGATAAGTTCAAGCCAAGCTTATTTAGAATGGAAGCTATTGTTTATTATAACTAAAAAAAAATAACTATGCAGCTGATTTATTTGAGCAGCACGCCTATACTACTAAACTGTGCAGAAAATATGAGCTTTATGATCCTAATCCTAATATACCGCCTTGTGAGATAAAACATCTTATTCCAGTATCATAATAGGCCCCTTTTATCATCAATAAACAGTTTTATATATATTTGGATTTGAATAACCTGTAATGTAATTAAAAAGTTGCTAACTTTATTATATGTCTACATACCAATTTTGCAAATATAAGTTTTATCAAATATAAGTTTTACCTATGGTTTTACAAATGTTTCTATCTTCTATGTATCTGATGTATTTTATATAAAAACTATAGTCTTTTTATGATAAATTTCCCTTTTTTATACATGATAGTATTTCTTTTTGGAATATTTTTATATTTAAAAAAATAAAAAATAAAATACGAAATCCCTTAAAACTCCTAAACCATAAATCAGTCTATGAAAAATACGAGAAATTATTTAAAAACAGTTTGAAACTTGAGCTTCAAAAAATGAAGTACAGAGAAAAAGTTATGCTATTTTATTGATAAATTTGCACTTTTATATTTTTTAATTATTTAATATACATCAAAGATGAATCAGAAGGATAAAATAAATAATAGAATAGAAGATATAATACAAGATGACACTAAAATTGATAATTCAGAATCAAAGGATACAGTTGATATCTTTGAACAATTGTTTAACCGATGCAAAAAGGCTAGTAACATTATAAGAAATAAATCAAGTGATAATGAAGAAAGTGATAAAAGTGATCTCGAAGCTGAATTTACACAGACAGACTCCTCACAGGAAAATAATAGTGGAGAAATGGAATTAGAGATTTTAAAACAAGGTAATTTTATACCTTTTAATTATAAACTTAAACTAAATATCTAAGATAAAATAATCGAAAATCATATCCCAGGTTTATATATTTATAGGAATTTAATAAGTAGTGAAGAACAAGAAGAAATAATTAAAGACATATTACAACAAAATATATTTCCGGGGTTGAAGGAGGATCTGTTTAATTTTGATATTACTAAACCAGATGGTTTAGATACAGCCGAACTCAAAAGCAATCAAAATATGCAGTTTGGAAAACTTAATAAAAAACTAATGACTATCATCCAATCTAAACTTGTACAAAAAGAGTTTTCAAAATCAATAAAAAACGTCAGCCAATGTTCAATCAAGCGATTTATAATTTATATTTACCTGGTCAAGGTATTAAACCTCACTTTGATCTATTAAATTTCGAAGATGGCATATTAGGTCTCTCTTTGATCTCTTCTGTTCTATTTTCTTTTTTTAAAGCTGATAAAAGACAGATTGAGACTGGTACTTCTTATGCCAAAGAATGGAAGGAAGGCTTTAATCTATGTTTAAACAAGGGCGATGTTTATTTCTTAACTAAAGAAGCAAGGTACAATTGGTGTCATGGAATTAAAGAATGTTTAGTAGACCATCTTAACGATAGTATTTCGCTACAGAGACAATTACGCATTTCTATTACCTTAAGAAAAGTTAAAGAACAAGCCAAACTAGTTGAATTTAATAAAAATAGCTAATATAATATATAGTTTTTATTAATGAATAATACCATCTGGCGAAATAAGTTTAACAATGAAATAGTTGACAACGCATAAAACAAAACAGATAATAAAGGTAAAGTGATAATCGAATGGGAAGGTGGAGTTAGATAAAGACCAAGAATAAAAGATACCACAGATAGAAGGGCCAACACCTCTCATCAAGGAACCTAAAGCTTGAGAAATTCCATTTACCTTGCCCAAAATATTTTTGTTTGGACAAGATTCTGGTAACAATATATTATATGCTGTAAATGCAATACAACCACAGCAAGAGCGTATACCGAAGATAACAAATAAAGCAACCCATAACATATGAGTGTATCCATTGGAAGCAAAATAATTAACAAATGGTAACAATAATAAAATTGGACCATAAACTATATAAGTCAATTGAAACAATTTTAAAGTACCGACTTTACGTTGTAAGCTAGGAAATATAAGTAATTGGAATACCATCAACACGACACCTGCAAAGGACAATACAATTCCAATTTGATAAGTGGTAAAAGATAATCCCCCTTTCATGATCTTAGTTGCTGCCCAAAATGGGAACAGTTCTTCCAGTATAACAGTCATTAAGGACAATCCAATATTAGCTAATATTACATACCAAGTTGTAATGGAAATGTTTTGATCTTCTTTAATTCCGTTTGATTCTAAATCTTCACCAATAGAGCTATAATTGCTATTACTGTTACTCTCATTTAATAAAGGAGCTTCATTTTCATTATCAACTTCGTCATTTTTTAACTTTGTCTTTAAAGAAGTCAAAGTTTCTTCTAAATAAATATGAACAAAAATAACACCAAGAAAACATAACACAGATGCAAATGCGCAAGGTAAGAAATAAGGGTAATAAGCTAAAAATTCATTACCACCAAATATGTTTGGGTAGTTTTTTACTGGGTTGGATAAAAAACCCCCGATTATAGGTCCAAAGATGGAACCTATTCCAAACATTAAAGAAGCGTAACCAAAAGCTTCGGCTATTAATTAATTAAAAATAGGAATTAATATTTAATATCTTTAGCAATAATAAATTACCTCTGTTTGTTCTATCTGACATTTCGCCAATCATTGATTTTAATACACCAATATTACCATTTAAAATACCACACGCAAACCTTGATAATATAGCCCAATATATATTTTTAGACATACCAAACATTAACATGGTAATACAATTACCAACTAATCCCATCATAATTACTGGTTTTCTACCGATTCTATCACTTAAGATACCCCATGGTACTCCTATAAAAATTAATATAAACTAGTTAATTACAGAATCCTAAAACTTACCTGAAAAAAACTCAGCAACTGCAAATGAAGACGATATAAAACCTGCATAAAACCCAATCATATTCTCATCTTTAGTTAAATTGAAATCTTTGACCATCTATATTTTATTCATTAATAAATGAGGTGATTACATAATTGACCAACTTACAAAATAAACAAAAGGAAATAAGATGGTGAAACCAACAGGCTCAATAAACCTGACACACATCAAAATAAAGAATTGAGGGTAGGGTAAAGGCTTTTGTTTAAACTCAATATTGGTCGTCATATTTTAGTTTAAGAAATTTAAGATAAAACAAAAAAGAGTAAAAATTTCTATTCCCTGTTCTATCTTTTGATGCTTTGTCAAGTTTTATTTTAATTCGGCTAGTTTTGGGTTTTTGTACTCTTTGAATTAAACTTATTAGTCTTTTTGTTATGTTAGCCAATACACTTTCTCCCTTAAATTTCATTAGTAATTCTTGGTAAATTAAAGTGGCCCAAGTAATTATCAAAAAAGAAGCTTTCCTTTTTTAGCAATACCCAAATTCCTCTTTCCATTTATTCTTGTTGATGATAAATTTTTTATTAACTTTAATCAAAAAATAATAAAGGGCAAATCGAAAAGAACATAAAACTTATGAAATTAATACTATTATATAAATATATTAATAAATATGCTTATTTATTATACAACCACTGTTAATATATAAAATACATTTCGTGAAAAAACATTGACCCCTATCGGACAAATAGAAGAACCTTAGTAATAAAAGTTGAAAACGATGTCTAATTAAAAGATTGGATAATGTCTTAATTCAAGAACAAACAATTTGTTCTATAACATAATTAAGCTTTATTCGATTAATACGATATATCAAAAAAATATAATGAGTTATAAGTGTTATGTAAATATAAAATAAATGCCAATATAGCCCCAACTGCAAAACACAAATATAATACAAAGACCAAAAATTTAACCAATGCTCCTCCTTTTATTAGTATACTCGATACTTTTGATAGTTTAAATTTTTCTTAATTAAATTATCTATGATTATCAGCAACCTTAATTACTATTATAAGCTGGTTCCAGCTAGAGAAAAGGTATAATTATAATATTTTTAAATTAGAAATGTCCCCTTTGTAGGGCCATTCCTCATTGGTCCAGTGGTTAGGATCTCACGCTCTCACCGTGATGGCCAGGGTTCGATTCCCTGATGGGGAGTTTTTTGAGGCGAGGTTCTCGGAGAATCTAAAAGCTCACTTTTTTTAGGTACTTTAAGTAAAGCTTAATAAATTTTATTGCTTTCTATTATAAAACTATCAATTGACACAAAAAGCAATGATTAAACTATAAGATTACTTTAAATGTAATATCCTTTATAAAAAAATTCGTTAAATCCACCACCTCAATAATTTTATTTGAAAATAGCAAACTAAAAAAAAAGGTACAAAATAGAAATCTTTAAAAAAGAAAACAAGGTAGCCAGCTAGCTTATTTATATCAAAAAATAAAAATAGCTTCATTTTCTATATACAGTTGTATATAACTAAATTAATTTTAAAGTTGAATTGGCTCTTAAAAAATTCAAGATCAAAAGGTCAATGTTTATCTTTAAAGTTCCTCTTCTTGATCTATCCCACAATCCTCAGATTTAATGGAGCCTGAATCTTCACTATCCATATCATCGTTATGACTTGGAATGACTTCTGCCAAGGACTTATGTTGATAAAGTTCAGTAAGCACTTCTTGATCAAAAGGTAATACAGATTTACGACGGAACATATTATAAGCTGGTCTTGGCTCCCCAGATTCCTGAAAAATACAATAAGTTTATTTATATATAACATAAATTAAATTTACAAGTTCTTTTTCTAAAACATCCAATTGTTCTCTATCATCATCTTCTAAAGCCGGATCATTATCAACTTCAGCAGAAGAGTTAACATTCGATGCTAATTATAGTTTATAAAATTGTAGTATAGTTAAATAATTAATCTACCTGGTGCAACTGGAGTAGCAAGTGGGAGTGAAATAGAAGATGAGAGGTGCAATTTCTCTGAATTTTCCTTTGCTTTTCTTTCAATCAAAGACCAGAATTGATCTCTACGCTCTTGTTGTTTGGCTTCACTATAATATCTTAATAACTAATTATTTTAACTAATCCTAACTACTTACAGCTTACGATTGAGCTTGAATGTATTGACACATCGATCAAATAGCCCTGGATCCATATCCATAAATACTTTTAAAGCATTATAAACAAGCCCATGTATTGTTCTATAGCAGACAGTTTAGAATCAAAATAAAGGTACAAAATAAATTTACCTATTCCAATGCATTTTTGAGTTTTTATAAAGAGAAGCAAACATGATAGGTAATATTACAGATGCATTTTCAGACATTAAATTTATGATATAATCGTTATTCCAATAAAAAAGCGCTCTTTCAGCAACCTAAAAAAAGATGAATTGATTGTATTTTATATTTAATTATTTTTACTTGAAAATGAGGACTAGACACACATCTTGCGATTTGTTGAAAAAGTGGTACTTGAATTCTACAAAATTCTTCATGCTCAATCACATCCAATGCTTCCTCGATTTCAGTTAGAAACATTACTTCTTTAGGACTGTTAACCTTTGGCCAGTATTTTAAGAGTCCGTGAAATAACTAAATGAATTAATAAAAATAAACTAAAAGTCACAATAAATTACTTCAACAGTAAGGGATGGATCCTTTTCGAGGAACTGTACAATACAATAGGCAAGCTGCGGGTGATATAATCCAAGGGATTTTGTTTTATGAAGTGGAATAAGTACTTTAGTTAAAAAAGATTTATGTTCCTCCTTTAAGGGTAAGGCAAATCCATTTATAATACTAAATAATAGTTAGCATCTCACAAATTCAAAATTTTACATATAATTACCTTCCCAAAATTTCCAAAAGTTCGGCAATACCATTATGCCTTTCATTTTCATAAATAAAACGGAAAAATATATTATTAATTGATCGGCGTATAAAAGCTCTGAGATTAAGGAATTTCCCATAAATTCGATGTAACGTGGTTTTAAGAAAATCTCTTTCTCTGGGATCTTCAGTATCAAAAAGCTCTAATAACTAAAAAATGAATTAGCTTGATGACATAACATTGACATGAAGATTATACTTGAAGTATAAATGGTTGATCAACATATTTTCTTCCAATGTTTGGATTGAAATCGGGTGATTCTATAAATCTTAAAAAGAACTCATAAACAATTTGTAAATGTGGCCAAGCAGCTTCAAGTACTGGTTCATCTTCTTCGGGATCAAACGCGTCCCCAGAAGGATTAATTTGAGGTGGGAGAGATCTAAATAAGTTTGTAGCAAACTAACTATTATTAATCAAACAGATTGTAGTCCTTAATTTAAATACCATTTTAAAAACAAGTTGATAAATATTTTCACCGATTACGTTCCTAAAAGTGGTAATATATTCAACAAGTTCAAATAATGCCTGTCTTTTAATTTCTTTCCCTGGAATATCTGATTCTGGATCTTGGAAATCAAAAATTACACAACATTGTTCAAGTTTTTGTTGAAATAACGCATTCTTTTCATCGTTGTTTATAGTGTCTAAAATAATTAGCTTTTATAACAACAATAGGATTTTAAAAATTTTACTTTTAATTAATGGTAGTCTTTCAAGTTCTCTATTTTCACTAGCATACAACCGAGAGTTACGATGACGACGATTTGATTTTGCAATTGGTATAGATGAAGGGGCGGTATTTTTGATCCAACCAAGGGGACCGCCAACATGGGGATTTTGGCCCATCTCATGAATATTCATATGCTCATTGTTTCCCTTTTTTAATAGTATATCAGTATCAAACAATTATAAGTTGGATAACTAGATTACCATATTATGAGAGTCCAAGTCCATTCCACCCCTATTTTCTACTGGATAGTTGTTTACTACATTTGGATTATTATTGTTGGCATCGTTTGGAAAAGCTCCGTTTGAAGCAAAGTTTTGGTTGGAAGGGGTATTTTTTGAAGTATTATCGTTTGAGTTTTTGGTCCTTAAAAGCTAAAAGCGGTTAATATTTTTTAATAATTTACAAAAAGTATATTCTAAAAAAACAAGCCTACCTTATTACGAAAGCTTTTCATCCTGATATTAAATTATAGCTTTAGTATATATAAATTGAAATTGTTAATAGCGATATATTTTTCTGCTTGATGTAAAGAGTGGCAAGAAAATTGTAAGGATTTACATTTTAGCTTAACTGCTCCTTTCTATAATCCAACAATTAATTGGCTCAATTTGCTTGCATTAATCATGCTGATAAATTTTAATATTCGCTTATTTGTGTTGATAACTTACCTTTCTCGTCTATATTTGGGAAAATTAAGCAGTTATGAGCTCAATCTGAAACGTCATCCCTTAAATGGAAGCATTTTGTTGTCATATCTTTTGGTTGAATATTTATCTACCCGAAGTTTTTATTAAAAATATTTAAATATAATAAATTTTAGGTATAAGATTTAAAGATAAGATAGGGACTATAGACACATCAAATATTTTTGTATAATGAGCTTAAACGAAATATTTTCGTATATAAATTTTACTACCAACTTTAACCCTCATAACCTGATACAAAAATAAATAATTCTCATCTCTTATTTTTACAGTCACCAAAAAGTACTGTTTAAGTTTATGCTTGCTTAAGTAAATAAATAAAAAATTTGATAAGTAATATTTGTAAAAAAGCCAAAAACTTTAATATTTATTATATTACTTTAAGGTAATTATTATAAGTATACAATTATTATAAAAATCTAGTATAATAACTTAAACCGCAATAAAATTCACTTGATTAACTTGTTTCGTTTTTTATTGTACCTAGTATTATCACTTTTAATAGGTTTCGTTTTTTATTGTACCTACTATTATCACTTTTAATAGGTTTCGTTTTACAGCCTATTTTTTATTTTAGAAATTATATCCAAAGGTTGTGAAATAAACTACACCTTTCTATGCTTTACTTAGAACAAAAGGTACCAACAGAGGAGGAGTCCATACTCCCTTAAACAACCTAATTTTAGTATTGAGTATTCTAAGGACATCTAAAAAAGGGCTGGGTATTTTTAGTTAGTTTTTTGTTCATTGAATTGTCACTTTGTATTTGTATCAATTTTTAAAAATGTAAGTGATTTTTGAACTAGATTATGTTTTTATATCAACATAAGCATACACTATAAAAAATCTAAACATGAACATAGATAGGAAAAATTATAAAAACAATGAAATTGAGATTACATTTTATATCTATTTTTTATATTGTAGTTTCAAAGATATATCTAACATTGTCTCTATACATAAGTTTTTTCATAATAATATTTTTAAATGATCTTTTAGCCCATTACAAATGTTGTAATTCTATTACGACTTAATAAACTGTTCATTTAAGAACAAAATTTTGCTAAAATTATACCAAAATCTAACGATTAATGTATTAAAAAGACCAAATAAACAGACAAAAGATTCTAAAAATCTTGCAAAATCATTTCGGAATAGAATTGTAGAAGCTTTATTGATACTCAAATATTTTGGTCACTTTTATTTTACTAACATCTACCTAGTAATTATTACATTTTGTATAAAATTTGCTGTCAAAGAATATGTTCCATTTGAAACCAAGATGACATAAGTCTAAGAATTAAATTCTTACAATGTGTTATCTTATTGGTTCAAGGATCATTTTTTAATCCCTTAAAATATTAAATTAAGCCAAAGGATGATTGGCTTAAAAAGGATCATTTCAGTAAAAGAAACTTACCATAAAAACACAAAGTAATTTTTAAATTATTCCGATTTTTGAATAAAAAATGATAGAAAGAGCAAGTCAAGTAACAATGTTCAGCAAGCTCAGTCCAAGAAAGATCCGTGGTAATAGCGGCTCAAGACCTGTAAAACTTACTTCAAAAGCTGTAAATCAAAGCAAACAACAAAAACAAATAGTTAAACAAAATGGCAACTCAACTCCAAAACAGCCATTTCGTGTACCAATACGCCAATCAAAACCAATTACAAGTGCAACATCGGAGAGCAATGAACCAGGCTCACCTTATATACCATTGGCTGAGAGAATGCGTAAAATAGTTAACGAAGTACCTCACAGATTTTTATCTAAACCGAGAATAAAGCGTGATGAAAATACTACTACTAAAAAACCGGAGAGAAAAGAGTTGACTCAGCCCAGATCACCACGTTTACAAACAAGACTAAGAGCAAAGGTACATCACCATAACCCAATCATCCAAGAAGTCAAACCATTTAAAGCACTTCCCCTTGATCCTAGAATCATGAATTCAAGTGGCGATTTTGGAGTTCCTAAAGTTAAGAAAACACCATTGACAGTAGTTAAAGAATTTAGATTTTCAGAATTACACAGTACAGAAAGAAGTCGAAACGAACAGTATCATAACAGACAGCCAAATAGAAATATTAAAGTCAAAACTATCATTAAAAAGAGATCTAAACAACTCACTAAAACTATACCATTTAAATTCCCTAGTGATGAAATTACAGCTAGAAAAAGAGAAAGATTCCAAAGAAGGCTTGAAAAGGAAAAGGAAGAATTGGAAAAAGCTAGAAAATTTAAAGCTCTACCTTTACCAAAAATAGTTAGAAACGTAGGTTTAATTTGATTGTTTAATATTATGATATTAATAAAATAGTAGAATATTATTGGTGTCGAACCACGTCCACCTACAATTCCAGAACCATTTAGATTTCAATCTGAAGAAAGAGTACGATATCACCAATCATTACAACAAATAAAAGATAATGAAGAACAAACTAGTTTTACTGCCTTGCCAATGCCAAAATTTAAACCTATTCCAATCAAAAGATGTAGTAAACCACCAACTAAAATTGAACCATTTATATTACATTCAGAGAAACAAGCTAAAAGAAGACAAACATTTGATTTACAAGTACTTGAAAAAATGGAACAAAGAGAAAAACGTAGAAAAATGGAAGAGGAACTCCAAAGGGTAAGTAATTTAATTTTTTATAGCATGGGAAAGCAAATATTAATATTAAAATTTTATATATAATAATATTAGTGTCATTCATTTTAATTTAAAATGATAACAACTTTAGGTAATTAGTTAAGAATATTACTATTAAGTCTTCTTTGCCCAGCTTTTACGTATATTTCTATTAATTTTACATATTAATTAATGTACTTTTGTTTTATAGAAAACGGAATTGAATCAATATTTAGCAGAAAAAAAATTACATGAGTTTAAAGCGAAACCAATGCCAAAATATCATTTTTTTATTCCAAAACCATCACAAAAAGCACTTACTATTCCACAAACACCTATATTTGCTAAACCAAAATATTTTAAAGGGTACAAAAATTGAGCCCTATAATTATTGTTTTTATTATATATTTTCTTTCTTATTAAATAAATATCATTATTAGTACATCAAATTTATATTCTTTTTTTAGGTTTATTTATTTTTTTTAAAATAAATATTTTATAATTGACAAAATATAGAGTAATGTAATTTCAAAATAAAAGTAAACATTGAATTATAACTGATTACAATTCTAATTCTTTAATGTATTTCAGCCAAATAAGTAATTTATTCCAATAGGAATTAATTATGCCATTAAACAAAGCAAAGTCAAACTCATCATCTTTAAAAATAGATGGAAAAATAAATATTTAAAACATACAAAATATATATTTACCCTTTAATTTTCATATACGACTTTTACCAACAACATTAATCAATTATTTGAACCTTCAAATAAATTTAATTATCCCTAATTCTTCAGCTAAATTTTCACCCGAATAACCCTTTCACTTTTACTTTTATTATTAGGTGGATAAAATGATTTAAACAAAATCCTCCAATCAGCTCTCGTGCTACAGTCGGCTGGTTTTCCACTTTACCAATAAAACACTTAGTTAATTCTTTCTAGATCAATCATTGGGTTAACTAAGTGAAACCTGGCTTTTACTTTCGCTTCGATTTGGAAAGCTTAATTAAGAAATTTCTTCATACATTGAATTTTGGTTTTTTTTCAAAAAGACAGGAATTACGAGGCGAGAGTAACTTGAGTTCCAACAAAATCGGATCATAGAAGAGTAGTAAATAGATAACTTTCATAAAAAAATCATACCGTCATATAGAACCATTAACACCATATACTATCACGAACAACAATGCCACCAGAGATGAGTACCAAGCCAAGTTCCAAAAATAAACCACCAGTTGCAGCTAGTCAAGTCAACTTACAAAAATTAAAAGGAAACATATTTGAAGATGCTATGATCTTGAAAATGTTACAAGAGAGAAATTATGAGAATATTGAGTTACATAAGACATTAAAATTGGCTAAAGAAAATTTGAATAAGATGATGGTGGAATATAGTAAATTAAAAAGAGAAAGGGATGAAATGTTTGCTCAAGCTTCAGTTCTTCAAAACCAATATTTCACTTTATTGGAAACATCGGCTAATGCTATGGCTAGTTTGAATTTAAAAGTTGAGGAAGTTAAGACTCTCAATGTCAAGATCACGTCATTGGAGGTACGATGATTTGTATTCTTTTTTAAAGTGACGGTGTTTAATGGAATTCTTTTTTTTAGAACATTAAAACTACGTTGGAGTCTAAAGTGAAAGAGAACCAAATTTCACAAGCAAAAAATTCCTTCCAAGTTAGGGAGATCAATCGACTTAATAAAGAACTAGGCGAAAAGTAAGTAGCTAATATTAAATTAATTTAAAGAACAAAAATTAACTACCTTCTATTTTTTTATAGAGACCAAAGGATCAAAAGTTTGGAAGCAGCCTTATTAAATAAGGGTAGCATGAGTAAAGAGAGCCATTTAGAATTACAAAATAACTATTACAAATTAGATAAAAATTATATCCAAATTGGTAAATATCAGGAAGAAGTGACTATCTTAGATAATGCTTTATTGAATCCTACTCAGATATTGAATGATAAAGAAGCTATACTTCCTCTTGATTCCCCACTCTTTCCATTAATTAAAAAATTAAAGATATTAATCTTATCTGTTATTGGCACCCCTAGTATAGCAGGTAATAGCTCCACTGCCACTAATACTATTCCGCAACCAAACGTAGGATTCCCTTATAAAGTGAAACCAAAAACAAGAAAACAAAAGTCATATTTAATTAAGAATTTAATATTAAATATTGATATCAATAAGAATATTGTGATTAATTGCTTTCAACAATTGATTGAAGCAGGATTGATTAATAGTGATCAAGAAGTGAGTGAAAGCATTAGTAATTTAATTACTAAAGTTAAAGAAATTAGTGAAAATTTAGAGTTGATTAATAAAACAAAAAACTATTTGGAAAGTTTAGCAATTGCTCATCAAGAACAGATCTCTAGTATGAAAGCAGAATTATTAGTTAAAGACACTAATAATAGTAACAATGATAACAATAATAATAATAGTAATAATACTAGTACTACATCAAACGACAAAGATGTTCAAAGCATCATGAGTAGTAATGAGAGTACTTTAATTGAACGAGAACCAATGAAAACCAAAAGAATGAGAAGTGAAGAGTTAATTTGTAGTTCTGAATTACAAACACCAATGAATGAAATGAATGTTGTAGGCTCACCACGAGGATTTACTCAATCAAATTCTGAATTTGATTCTGCTTCTACCACTAGCAGTTCATTACAAATATTTAATTTTATTGAACCTAACTTATTTGAAGAAGAATTATTTCAAGATCCTATTTTATTTAAAAAAAATAGTTTGGAATTTGATAAAAATTTTACATCCGATTGTTTATGGAATGGTAAATTCGAAAAGAAATTTAATCAACAAATAAGCAATTCACCAAAAATGTATATCTCAGATGAAGCCTCTATCTCCCACGCATTGAATTTAATTTCGGATGGCAAAAAAGTTATGAATTCTCAATTGTTTTCACATTTTACTGATTTAAATTCAACAAATTTATTAACTTTTTTTAATTCTTTATTGACGATTATTAGATCTTTTTCTATTCAATCACCCATCCTTGATTCTACTTTACCTTCTACTTGTTCCGATTTAGAAACTATCATTATTGATGAAAGTTATCGTAGAAATATACCAACTCAATTATTACTCTGGGAAAGAAAAATTAGTATTTATTTACTTACAATGTCCATTAAGTTTCCAAAGGTAAAAAATATTAATATTTTATTTAGAGTTAAATATATTAATCATTTATACTTAGTTACCTATCTTACCTCAATTATTTCAACTTACAAATAATTTGATTGTTATTGGTTGTCAAACGAAAGAAGATAGAGGATATACAATGTAAGTTTTATTTTTTAAAATTATTTTTTATTTTTTATTAATTTATTGTAATTTTAGTTCTTTAACACGTATCTTTTCTGCTTTAAGTTTAGCTACTCAAGATATGTTTTCAATAAGATGCTTAATTTATGATTTATTATTTTTTTCCATCAAAGGCAAAAATTTATTATCTATTTTAGCTAATATTGCACACCTTTATTCTGATGCATTTACTCATGCTTCTAATAGTTCTGGTAAGTTTATTATCTAATATTTTAATTTATAAAACTCATTTTCATTTCCCTTTAGATCATGTTTACCTTCAAACGATCCGAGCAGTCACAGCCTCTCTCCATGCTAAAATCAGTACCGATGAAAACTCATCCAAAGCTAATTTATGCTATCGTATATTAATGGAAAAAGCCCATTTCCCAGGTCCTAATTTAGCATTACCACTAAATGCTATCTACTCTTCTCTATTGGCTCAGTTAGGTTCTGAATTTACAGATGAACAAAACCATCCCATGTTATTGCGTTGTATTTCGCTTGTAGCTAATACTGCTGGCTTTGATCAACCTAGTTTAACGGGATCTCCAACAACGAGTAATACTACTACAAAGAAAGTACAACAGGTGTTAACGAATTAAAGAAGAGAATGTCTCTGGATGTAATAAATAGAATTGAAATAAAATTGCGTGGCGTTTATAAGATTATTTAATTAGGATAGATTATTTATTTAATAGTGTATAATAACCTTGAATTAAATTTTTAGTAGTTGGGTTAGGATGTTCATTGTCTAATATAATGAAAAGATTAATATTAATTTATGTTATTATTATTATTATTACCTAAATAACCAATCAATCTAGCATAACTAACTAAATGTTGAATATGGTCCCATTGTTTTAATTTGATTGAATAATATAACATAGAATTTAAAGTATAAACATATAAATGATAATGATCATTATGTGATGAGTTTTTATCAGTTACATTAGTGATACTACTATTATTCCTAATGTTATTATTAACATTTACATTGATTTGTTGTTTTAAATATTCCCAATAAAATTCCCAAGTTTTTGAATATTGATTCAAAGATAAATAAGCTAATAATATCCAATTGAAAGTATTATTATTAATTAATTTATTATCAATTACTTGATTTATAAAAGGTAATAAATTTTCATTTTTAGTTAAAATATAAAATCTTAGTAATTGATTATTAATACCAATGTTGTTCGTAGGAGTAACAGTTGTAGTTGTAGTTATAGCTTTAGAGGATGGGGTTGATGAATTGTCACTAGTGTTAGTAATACTATTGTTTTGAAGGATTTGATTTTCAAACTGATAAGCAAATTCCCAATCATGATTTGAAATAGCAGTTGAAAAGGATAATTTAATACTTTTTATATTTAATAAATAATAATAATCTTGATAAAATAAAATTAAAACTCTTTTAATTAAATCAATGTCTTTCTTTTTATAACTATAACTAACTAATAAATTTAAAACAGTCTTATCGTATTTTATATTATTCATCTTCATTTGCTCCAACAATTGAAAAGCTAATTCGGTTTCTTCGTTAATTAAAGCTAATTTAATTAATAAAGTATAACTAATAATATTATGTGATGGATAATTTTCGTTATAAATTGAAACTACTTGATGGTATTGTTTACTTTGTATAAAATAATTAACTAATTTACTATGAATTATCGGATTAATATTAATTTGTGTTAATAATTCATTGACTCTATTGAGATCTCTCTGTTGTAATAAACCATGAATTAATTGACCTTTAATTATTGTTAAATCTTCTTTAGTTAGATTCTTGTGTTGTTGAATTAATTCCTCATATTCTTCATAAGCTTTATTAATTCCGTTTAATTGTATGCTTCGTAATATATAATATCCAAACAGTTTATTACTTAATTCAAATTCGTATTTTATTATAAAATCATAAATTTCATTTAGTTGAATTTTATATTGTGGATTACTATTATCATTTATTAAGGGATGTTTATAAAATATTGTTACACTATTATTGTTTATATTATCTTCATTATCACTACAAAATCTAATACATCTATATAAAATATTATTAATGATATTCAAATTAATTTTAACTCCCTCTTTAAAAGCAATCTGTGTCAATTCAAATGCTAATTTAAATTCCAGTATTCTTAATTTAACAATCAGCATCCTCAGTAATTCTGAATCTAAATGTTCAAATTGATTATATAACTTCACCACCAATTTAGCAGCTAATTTAAACTCTTTTTCTTTGACATAATAATTTGATTTTTGAATCAAATAGTTTTTATCCCATTCAACTGATCTATTATTTTTTTCTAATATTGAAACAATATAATTTGCTTCTTTTACGAATCCTTGTTTATTTACCCATAATCGAAATAATACTGGATGCTCAATTATAGCTTGTATTTGCTTATATTTCTCAATATCAATTATCTCTTCAAGTTGAGTATCTAATTCTATTTTATCTGGTGCTGTATATTTTTCTTTCGGATATAATTTTAGTAACATCTCTTCAGCTAATTTCCATTCCCCTTTTTTAAAATATCCCAAAAATGCAAATAAGCAATAAACAGATAACTGTTGACATAAATAATTCTCTTTTCCTTTCGACTTTATACTTTTTAATTCATTTAATGTATATTCAATTAATTTTGGATATTCTTTATTTTTAAAATAATTAATTAAAGCTTTATTAGTTGAAATTAATTGATTAATTCGTTCTTTTTTCTTTTTTTTTACTATTTTATGTTCAATTAAAAAGTGTAAGTTACTGGGTTTATTTGAATGTCTAAATACTTGTGGTTTCAATAATAAAGGGGTTAATCGCATCTTTCTTGAAGGTGAGATTGATATGTAGAAAATAAAGTTAATTTTAAATTTCGAGTTTTTTTGAGTTTTTTTAATTTGATTTTTTAACTTTTTTTGGATTTAATTTTGGGATCTTTTTTAGTTCAAAATTAGTACTTGTTTTTTGTAAAACACTTTGAGTAGCAATATTTTTCACTTTTGTACTATAAAAAGTGAGCAAAATAAAATAGTTGCATAATTCTTAATTCAAAGTCGCTTAATAAATTCTTACTTTAAATCAATCTTATTTTAAAATCTTATTGCTATCTTTATTTCAATGTAGTAAATTATTAAAAATATTTTAGCTTTAACAACAGTATAATTACATATCTTTTTATCTAATACTCAAAATAAAATGAGTGACTTATGCTTAATCTTAATTTAACCAATAATTATCAATTTCATTTTAAGCAACGATTTAATTTTTTATTTTTTATTTTTTTAAAATTTTTAAGATAAATGGAAGCTAGAGAAAGACAGGTAATTTTATATTAATATCGATATCAATATTTTAAACAATGAACTAAACAAATTTCATAGCTTGCTATCAAAGAGATTAAAAAAGAAGAACAAGAATTAAATGATTTAATAAAAAATAAAAATCGTATACTGCTTTCATTGGTAATTTCATATTCTAATTTAAATAAAACTGTATAAATCTAACAATAATCTTTCTATAGGAAGAAATTGAGAACAAAATCTATGGATTAGAAACAAGTTATTTAGAAGATACTAAATTCAGCGGTAATGTCATTAAAGGGTTTGATCAATATTTATTAGAGCCAACCGGTTCAACGACTACTACTTTTAATGGGTTTAATAATTTGAAAAAACAGAAAAATGGGATTGAATTGGAAGATAGAATATTTACATTATCTGGGGCAACAGATTTAGAGGTAAGTAAAGAAGTAAAAAAAAGAACTTTTGAAAAGAAACTAAAGATATTGATTTTTTTAGAGTCGGTTGGATAAGGAAAAAGTTAAAATGGAAAAAAAGATTAACAACGTAATGTTTAGTAATAGTCCAAGGAAAATGAAAGAAAATACAAAGATTAAACTTAAATTAAATGATAAAAGAGAAAGAGAAACTTCTCAAAGTTATGATGAGTTTGTAGATGTTTAAAGATTGAATTCGTTTATCATCTTGTAGTTCGCTTTTATTTATATATAGCTTTTTTATTTTTATTTTATTATAAAATAAAATTATTCATTAGTTACACAAATTAAATAAAATGGTTAGTAGCAATAATTTTTAAATAATAATTGAGATAAGTTTTAATTATAATTTACTTTTATTTATAATAACTCATTTATTTTTATTGTAATAAAATGATAAAGCTTATAGAATAAATGAATAATTAAATATCATTAGTGATTTTAAATTACATTATAAAAAAAGTAGAAAATATTAAAATAAATCAAATATATAATTTATTAACTAACTTTTATAATACAAAAAAAGAGAATAGAAATACTATATATATAGCTATAAACCTCTATACCTAACCCTTGATCTAGGTAATGTATAAAATACGGGAGAAATCCTAAGGTCCAAATCATCAGCAATATTGGCCGAAGATTGTAAAGTATCAACCCAAGCTTGAGCTTCCTTTAATTTGTTAGCACGAATTAAACAACAATCCCCATTTTTAAATACTACTCTAAAAGTCATTCGATCATTAACATCAGGTGCAGCAATAACTTTCATACCCTCTACATCCCACTTCTGTATATAAGAAGGTTTATTTTGAGGCACTGGAGTATCATCATTAACCTTATCTTGTTTTGAATTTTTATTATTTTTAAAAATTCCAGTTAACCAAGACTTAGTAGGTATCCATTGAGAAGTAATTAAAGTCCCAGTTACTTTTAAATTAGTTGTATTCCAATGTTTATTCATTTTTTTCGATTGAATTTTTTCCCATTTTAATAACACAATACCTTCTTTATTTAAACTACATTGATATAAAGGAAGTACATCTTCTGGTTCTAATGTGGAGTTATAAGATTGAATTGTCATTAAAGTAGTTGAATCCTCCAAAGTTGGCGAGGAAGTCGAATATACTTCAATTTCCTTTTCACTAAGTTGAGAAATACTATTACGCTTCTTTAGTTTGTTACCAAAATTGAAGATATAATTTAAATGACTTTGAGCACTCATACTAGTATGTGAGACTGTAGTTGATATATTAGAGTGAGATTTTATAGTGAATAAATTCATTTTTGCTATTATATGAAAGTTATTATTTATTTGTTTGTTTGTTTATTTATAAATGTTGAAATAATAATTATGAAAATAGATATGAACAAGAGGTAATAATAATAATAATAATAATAATAATAATAATAATAATAATAAAATTAAATAACAAAGATGAAAGTTTAAAATTTAAAATTAATTGTCAATATTGTTGATATTTATACTTTCTATTTATTTATTATCTAATAATTTATAATAATAAATATTATCAATTATTTAGTTTAAAGATCAACTTGAAGTTTACCAATTAAATAAGTAAGATTACTTTTTATGGTTCTAACACTATCATTATTTTCAAATATATTAATTATACCAGTTATAAATTTATGCTAAATATTTTCAAAATTTCTTGAATAAGTGGTTAAAATTCAATTTGACGTTATTTCTAACATCTTTTTAAACACATTTTTAAATTCTAACTACTAAAATTATATCAAGTAATAATATATTTAAAACTATCTAAATAAAGTTTCTTCATTAATAATTTTTTTGATTTATTTATGATACTGGATTTTGTTAATTATTAATTAAACTACAATTTACAGATGACTAAAAGGTTGCAATTTGACTCATTATTAAATCACTCAATAGTTTTTAAATATCGTATTTCGATAGAAGGTTGTGACTATTCATCTTATTCATATTGATTTTATTCCATATTAAAAAACTCATTTATTTATTGCTCATTTGTTCATTATCTAGAAAACCCAAAAAAATCACATAAAGTTAATGAACCACTATTATCTAAAATGGCCTTAAAATAGGTCGTGTAAAATTAAAATAGAGGTTGAAATTCATTAATAGTGCAAAAAAAGTGGATATTTTTGCTTTAATGGCACTCTAAATTTTATAAATATGAGTTAAAGCTCACTACTAATTAATTTGGTTTAAAAGCCATTATTATAAATAAATTAAATTAACAAAAAATCAAACCCTTAATTTTATTATTATTATTATTATTGTTTATTAATAACCTTAACTATTCTATTTAACTTTTATCAAGAATATACATTATCATCTCTTCCCAAAAATTATCTTTTCCATCCACCTAACTTCATCACCGATAGATCTCAATTTATCCTAAACTTAACTGTGATTTTCAACTCCTTCAATTTTTAGAATTAATTGTTCCATTCTCCCGACGCACACTAATTTGGTTAGTCTAAAGTCACATTAAAAAGTTTTTATCCCAACTTTATTGATTTTCAAGTTTTTCCAATTTTTAAATATTAACAATTCCATTCTTCAACACAATAAACTATTAATTCACAAAATTATTATAAATAATTTATCCTAATTAGAACATTTAGAGATCATATAAACTAGATTTATTTATCTCTTTTAATTAGCAATTGTAACTAATCTTCTAGGCTCCGTTAGCTCAGTTGGCAGAGCGTGGTGCTAATAACGCTAAGGTCATAGGTTCAAGCCCTATACGGAGCATTTTGATTTTAAACTAATTCTTTTTTTGAAAGTTGATTACCATTACTATTTTTTAATAAATAAAGCAATTTTTGTATATGGGGATGTTCAAATTGGTTTCGTTTTTTTAGCCAATTTCTAAATATTTTATAGTAAAAACTTTGCTTAAAATTCTTTATTGAAAAGCAAAAGTACCCCCAACACAGTTTTAAATATTTTATTATAATTTATATTGTTAGAGGAATTTCTACTAAGTTCAATATAAGTTTCCAAATTATCATGGCTTTTGCTAACATAGTCTATATATTAGTATTGATCAAAGTCGTAGTATATAAATAGATATATATTTTTATAAAACTTCATTGAGAAATATTTATTATTGACTGCTCTATACCCAACGTTGCAGATTTGCTATCAAACAAATAAATAATTTTAATGTTATAATTACATCATTAATATATTACTAAGCTAATAAACAGCTATATGGGAGGGAGTGGTTATTCCCAAAACTAGAATCAATTACTTTTATATAATATAACCAACATGATAATATTTTTATTTACTATATGAAATATCGCTTTGTTGGCTCTATGATTGATTATAATATAATAATCATCTAAACCATTGTGTTCTCAAGTTTAAGGACAATCAATCCCAAGCTCTTATTTTGATTTGCTGTGAAAATTTCTGTCATGGATTCCGAAGAACATTATCTCCCCGTTTTGATATCCATACTTATTGGAGTATAAAAGAGATTTTAGAACATAGTAACTCGAGACTTTTCATTAAGCTATTCCTTAATACTGTACCTTTAATAAAGTCACTAAATCTTTCTCGTAATATTTTATGTAGATTTTAAAACACTGTTATCTATTCTATTTGTCTTACATAGTCTGTAGCATATTACGTACTATTCTTCGTAATTCAAATCTATCTTAGTCACATAAGCTCAGACTTCTTGACTTACAGCTAGTCAACCAAGCAAGAACTGTTTTTGATTACAACCACTAAGTACCAAGTTTACACTTTTTCCTATTAATAATAATCAAATTAATGTTTTAAAATTGCTTTCCTATTATAAAGGATTTTTTTAAATATATAATATAAAGACTTTTAAAATTTAAAATAACTTCCTGTATTTGCATATATATTAATTTTTATAAACTTTTTAAATAAAAGCTTTTTAAATATTAAATTAATTAAACATTTTCTTACATATGGGGGTGTTTTTTACTTCATTATTTTTTCTATCTTTTAAGCGCTATTTGAGTGGAAAAATTATTAGTAAAATTCTTATACAGAAAGTACATTTCCATATGGTAATTTTGGTTTGCTTGTTTTTAATTTCTTATAAGTTTTTAATAATAATTTATGATACTAATATCCTATCATTAGTTCTTTTTAAATAATTATATTGATTTCCATTTATATTAAATCTAAAACTTTTATATTTACTAAAAAAAATATTAAAATTATAGCTCAAAATAATGTTATTTGCTGGTTTTTGCTTATTGTTTCTTATTTCTTATTTCTTTTAAAGCACTAACTTTATATATTATTTAGCTAAATTCATTATTATTAATAAATTCTAATAATCTTTGTTTTATTTTATTACAAAATTTTAGGTTATTATAGATAGTTATTTTAGTTTAATTATAAAAGCTTCTATTTTGTTCTTATCTTAATAAAAGTTATAAAATCTAGTAGTACTCAGTGGTTGGTGAAAAGCAGTTCTTGCTTGGTTGACTAGGTGTAGGTCAAAAGGTCTGAGCTTATGTGACTAAGGTAGACTTGAACTATTCCCTGATATATTTTACTTTTAGTAAATCCATTAAATTTTCCTAATATTATTTTACATAGGTTTTACAGTAGTGTTATCTATTCTATTGTCTTAGATAGTATATAGCATATTACGTACTATTCTTCATAATTCAAGTCTATCTTAGTCACATAAGCTCAGACCTTTTGACCTACACCTAGTCAACCAAGCAAGAACTGCTTTTGACCAACCACTCAATACCAGATTTCACAAAGCTTTTAAATTTGCCCAATTATATAATTTTGAATTCCATTTATTTGTTTTCGATTTAATTAATAAAATTTAAAAGTTGGTCTAAACGAAGTTATTGGCTTTGGCTAAAGTTAATATAGAATCATTTTGACCAATCATATGGTCTTTTTTGATAATGATTGACGAGTAAAAAAACAAATATCGATTTGTTAACATGTAGCCATAGAAAACTATCAAACTCTACCCCTAGCCATCCCTAGCACTAATCCTAACATTAGCAAAAATGATTTTATTCTTTAAATCAAAACAAATTAGATTTATCAAATTCTTAATTTCCTACCCTCTAACTGATCGGTCTGCCATAACTATGAGGCTATAACTATATTTAGATTTTCCCAAAATCTAGTTTATCCATTGTTTAAAGCGCTAACAAGCATTATTGTTTGAGCTATATAAAAATTAAGCTAAAAAACAGCATATTAAGGTTACTACTCATAAATAAAAAAACATGGTATTTATTACATATATATATATATTAACAAAATAAAAGAAAATAAAAGTGTGATTAAAGTTTAAGAACTAAAAATAAAGTTGTTTTCTATGCAACTAATTTATAAAAGCTGAAATTTAAGAAATTACTAATTTTAGGAACCTCAAAGCATTCCAAGTTAACAGACAAATAATAGTTTAATGTTTGTGTGCTAGAAATATTAGTATTTCTGAATATTTATAAGATAAATAATAATATATGTGCTTATCCTTTAAAAGATATAGCTTTGGAAGGTTTGTTTTAATTTTATATTATATATCTTCTATCCACTTCCTTATTTTTAGTTATATTAAATGATGTTACATATATCTTCAGGGGTAATATAAGTAAATTAAAATTACATGAAATTCTCATAAATTAATAAAATCCTAAAATTTAGTAAAGAAATGAACTTTAATATAAAAGATTCCTACAAAGTAAAATAATAGAAAGAAGAAACCATGAAATTATCTAATTCCAACATTAGAGTGTTGGTAAATAATATTTAATACTTTGATCTAAACAAGTAATAGTTTTTTAAACAAAACAACGATTTACATATGCTGAAATTATTTAGCATACTATTCGGCATAGTTCAATAAGGTAAAAATGCCATATAAGGCTGTTATATGTCATTTTCAATATTTTATTGATAATAAGTTGCTTTTAAAGGACAAGGAAGACTTTTCTACCATTTATTACGTAATTTTATTTATCATGTATACAAAAGTAACCAAAAGAATAATGAAAAATTCTTATAGGGATAGCTCTTTATTGGCTAAAAGTTCAAAATGAAATAGTAGAAATGTTAGGTAAGAACCCTCGATTAACTTTGGCTCTCGGATAATGCCTTTCGGGACTTAGAAGTCACGCACTTCTACTTAGTATAATAACGGCTTTATTTTAAATAAAAGTATTAGATATATTAAACTATTCATTATATTTAATAACTAAAATGAGTGTATAAAAACAACTGAAAATTTTATTTTAGAACATCAAATTTAATTAATAAACATGTTTAGAACTAAGAAAAAGAAGGAGAATGAAAATAAAGTCAATGAAAAGAACATTGAGTTAGAAGAGAAAAATGAAAAAACTCCAAATGTACCATTGGTTAAACTGTTTAAATTTGCTACAAAAAATGATAAAGTAATAATCGGTTTAGCCATATTAGCTTCTATTATCAATGGTCTATCTCAACCTTTCTTATTTTTATTATTTTCTCAAATTATCGGCTTTTTTGGTGATTATCAAAAAAATTATCCCATCAACCCAGATCTTGCTGATGCAACATTGAAAGGCAAAATTAACTTCTTATGTATTATGTTTGTTGTAGCTGGAAGTGTCACAGCAATTGCTGCTTACTTACAGCTGTCACTTTGGTTAATGGTCGGTGAAAGTCAAGCTGTGAGGATTAGGAATGAATATTATCGTTCAGTTTTAAGCCAGGAAATGGGTTGGTTTGATTCTATCTCCTCAGGCGACATTGCTTCACGCATAGCTGGTGATATTAATATGGTACAAGATGGCATGTCCGACAAAGTCGGGATCCTTATACAAAATATCACATGTTTTATCGGTGCTTTTGTTATAGCCTTTATGAAAGGATGGAAATTAACTTTAGTAATGTTAACTTCAGTACCGCTGGTAATATTTTCTGGTATGTTAATAGGTAAAACGGTGGCGCATTCTTCTAAAGGCGGACAAGGGGTATATGGTGAAGCAGGATCAATAGCCGAAGAGGTGTTATCTGCTATAAAAACAATCTATTCATTTAACACTCAGGAAAAGGAACAACTTAGATACGAAAACAAATTACAGATAGCTCGTAAAAGTGGCTTTCGTAAGGCCTTTTTTGCAGGCTTAGGTAATGGCATCTTTTTGCTTATAACGTTTTCAAGTTACGCTTTAGCTATGTGGTATGGTGGTAAATTAATTTATGACAAGGAGCAGGAGGCCGGTGATGTGTTAACAGTATTCTTTAATGTGCTAACTGGTTCCATGGTATTGGGTATGGCTTCTCCTTATATTAGTGCAATTGCTACAGCACAAGGTGCTGCTGCTAAATTATTTGAAGTCATTGAAAGGGAGTCAAGCATTGATCCATTTTTAATAACAGATGAGCATTTAAAAAATCAATCTAAAATATCATCAGTTAAGGGAAACATAACATTTGAAAATGTACAATTCAGTTATCCATCTAGGCCAGATGTTCAGATCCTTAAAGGTATTACTTTTGAAGCATCAAAAGGACAAACTGTTGCTTTAGTTGGTCATTCTGGTAGTGGTAAAAGTACATGTGTTGGATTGATAGAAAGGTTCTATGCACCAACATCTGGAAGAGTTTTGTTAGATGGAATAGATATATCTAAAATCTCAAATAAATTCTTAAAAGAACATGTTGGTTTAGTAGGTCAAGAACCATGTTTGTTTGGTACTACTATTAAACAGAACATACTATTTGGTTTAAAGAATGACGATGAGTTTAAAGCTGATGCTAAACAATTACATGATCGTGTTGTAAATGCTTGTAAACTAGCTAATATTCATGATTTTATCATGAAATTACCACAACAATATGATACTATGGTTGGTGATCGTGGCTCTCAATTGAGTGGTGGACAGAAGCAAAGAATAGCTATTGCTAGGGCTATAATTAAGGATCCAACTATATTATTACTTGATGAAGCTACCTCAGCTTTAGATACTGAGTCAGAAAGAATTGTTCAAAAAGCACTAGATAATGCTGCTAAAGATAGAACCACTATTGTAATTGCACATCGTTTATCTACTATTAAAAAAGCAGATAAGATCGTTGTCTTTGACAAGGGTACTATCATTGAAGAAGGAAGCCACAATGAATTAATTGAGCTTAATGGTGCTTATGCTAATTTAGTTAAACAACAAGAAATTAGAAAAAGTGGTGAAGAAGAAGTAACCAAAGACGATGATATAATTATTGAAGACACAAGTGAAGAGGAAATATTATTGGATATTGATGGCATTGAAGAGTTAGATGAGGGCTTATTTAAGATGGTAAGTCGAGTCAAGACCCTTCCAAAGGAACTAATTCAGAGCAAAAAGAACAAAGGAAAGGTCTCAATTCCATTGACGAGATGCTTAAAAATGGTATCACCATATTGGTATTTCGGGCTTGTTGGTGCTATTGGCGCATTGTTAGATGGTATTACATTCCCTATGTATGCGCTTCTTCTAACTAACGCAACGCAATCATTCTTTGATTTAACTACTCCAGGGTTAATAGAAAAAGGACAGAATGATATTAATTTTTGGTCCCTTATGTTTCTAATATTGGCTATTGGCTGCTTAATTGCTGGTTTTATGAAATATGCTGGTTTCAATACGTTAGGAGAGCATCTTACTTATGAAATACGTAGAAGGTGCTTCCGTTCTTTATTAACTCAAGAAGTTGGTTTTTATGATGCTCCCGAGAATTTAGTTGGAATTATCACTGGTAAATTATCAACTGAGGCTGAAAATGTTCAAGGTTTGGTTGGGAAATTTTTAGGGCCAATTTTTAGTGTTTTATCTTGTGCCATTGCTAGTTTGAGTATTGCTTTCTCTAGTGGGTGGAAACTTACTTTGGTTGCATTAGCCACTGCTCCACTTACTGTTTATGGACAACTTGTTCAAGTTTCTATACTATCTGATGTCAATGAGAAAACAAAGCTCGCTTATTTAAAAGTATCACAAATTGCTATGGAGTCTATTCTTAATAAGCGCACAATAAATTCGCTCAATAGAGAGGCTATATTTTTTGAAGATTATTTAGAAAGAGTTGAAAAAGCTCATAGAATTTCTAGAGAAGGTTATCTTAAATCGGCGATAGGATATTCATTTGCGATGTGTATTCCTCATTTCATCAACGCTCTATTGTTTTGGTATGGCACCACTTTAATTATTAGTCAAGAATATACCTACAATAATATGTTTCAAGTGGTCACTTCAATTATGTTTATGGGAAATTCTTTTGGGATCGCTTCTGGTGAACTGACTTCTTTTGTTAAATCCAAAATTGCTGCCAATGATATTTTTGCACTTTTAGATCGTACACCTAAGATTAATCAATCAGATGCTTATGGTAATAAAAACAAGCAACTATATGGTAACATTTCAAGTAAAAATGCTCATTTCGCTTACCCATCCAGACCGATACTAAGGTCTTAAATGGCTTAGACTTAGAAGTACTTAGAGATAAAAAAGTAGCTTTAGTAGGATCTTCTGGATCTGGAAAATCAACTATCATTGGCCTTATCCAAATGTTCTATACTCTTAATTCTGGAAAGCTTGAAGTCGAAGGCCAAGATATCAGTGAGTGGAATGTACCTTATTTAAGAAGTCAATTATCTACCGTTGGTCAAGAACCTGTGCTTTTCAATCTATCAGTTATGGATAATATTGCTTATGGAGTAGAAAGAGATGTCACAAAAGAAGAAATTATCCATGTAGCTAAAATGGCTAATGCACATGATTTTATCATGGATCTTCCAGATGGTTACAATACTTCATGTGGTGAACGTGGTGGTAGACTTTCAGGTGGTCAAAAACAAAGAATAGCTATTGCTAGAGCACTTATTCGTAATCCAAAATTACTATTGTTAGATGAAGCTACCTCTGCTTTGGACTCCCAATCTGAAAAAGTTGTGCAAAATGCTTTGGATAAAGCTTCAGAAGGTAGAACTACAATTACCATTGCCCATCGTTTATCCACTATTCAAGATGCCGATATAATTATTGTTATGAAAGATGGTAAAAAAGTAGAAATGGGCACTCATGATGAGCTTTTAGCGCTTAATGGTTTCTATACATCTTTGGTTCAAAACCAATCACTTTGATTTAATTAAAAATTTCTTATATTTTGATATTTGAAATCATTTTTTTTTTTGTTTATCATCACTATTAAAAAGCTATCAATTAGAAAACTTATTTATACTTCATATGCTGTTATCGCTATCATATTCTACTGTTTCAATGATTGCTTTATTAAACTGATTTTATATTGGTTACTTGTTTTAAGAGTTCTTTTAGAACTTTAAAGAGAATTCCATAGTTTCTTTTCGTATTCATAACCATGATAGTGAAGTATACATATTAATGTAAGATTTTAATGAGAGATTTTAATTACATAAAGCTTTTATATTATATGGGGATATATTTTTTTTAGTATCTTTTCCATTTTTTAAGCGCTATTTGAACAGAAAAATTGTTAGTAAAATTCTTAAAAAATACATCCCTATATATTAAGTACTATTTTTTTACATCTAGTTAAAGAAAAAAGTATTAAGGCGAAGATCAATAAAATCCATACTATTCTAAAAAAACTCATTCAAATATAATTAAAGAGAAAAGCATTTAGATTATGAATAATATTTTATTAAAAATAAAGAATCAAAGCATAAAATCAACGATCAGTGGTTAAAAAAGTTATCCTACATGTTTCTTTCATCACATTGAATTTACTGTATACACTATTTAGTTTGTGAAGACAGGTCCTTGTGTTTAAGAATTTTACTAACAATTTTTCTGTTCAAATAGCGCTTAAAAAATGGAGAAAGTAATGAAACCAAAAAAAACATTCCCATATACTAAATAAAAGTAGAAGAATGATATACAGTAAATATTTTAATGATTTAAAAGATAAAGCAGTAGCTAGGTCAAATTTTTTAAATATATACCAAGTAATTTCAAAAATCCAGCAAGAAAAACGGATTTATGTCATATATGTACTCAGTATACAGTTAGAAAAAAGCTATTCGAAAATAAAATAAATACAGCAATAAAAAACAAAGTAGAGATTGAAGAAATTTTCAATGAAGAAAAATTATGCAAATTACATAAATTCTGCGTTGATACTTAAAAAAACACATTTAATGAAACTATTAAAAAATTAAGCAATAAAAGTTATATAATAATTTTAGATTTTAAACAAAATATGGAAATAGGAACAAGATCAGATTCAATAATTTAGATATTATAATAAACAAGCTATATCAGTATTAGGTTTTGGTGTATTATATTTAAAAGATGATGAAACAATAGGCAAAGTTTACTTCGATTATTTATCTGGAGTATTAAATCATGATTCAGCATATGCAGGAGATTGTTTAATCGATTTAATCTCTATAGAGCTTTTATTTAAAAAGTTTACAAAAACTAATATATGGGCAGATACAGGAAATCATTTTAGATCACAAGGGCTCCTACATTATATGTTCAAAGAAATTCATAAAATAAATAGCAGTTTAAATATTAACCTTAATTTTTTTCTTGAGCATCATGGAAAAAGTATAGTTGGTGGACATTTTGGAAATCTCTCAAAATGGAAAAGTAGTTTTGAAGTGTTAGGTAAAATAGAATATATCAATGTTAATTTCAAGATTTGAGGCTTTTATTTGCGAGCATAATAAAATTAATAAGCTGTTAATAATGGAAAAATTAATTTTTAAAAAGTATAAAAAAACAAAAATACAGAATCAATCAGAATTTCAAGATTTGAGGCTTTTTTTGCGAGCATTAATTTTCCATCTTTTAAGCGCTATTTGCGTGGAAAATTTTTAGAAATTCTTAAACACAAAAATAGATCCCCGTATTAAGAAGTATTTACACTTTATCAAAGATAACAATAAACTACATTGTTATCCAATATCTGATACATAAAAAAAAAGCGATATAGTTCCAATTAAAGTTATAGAGTCTATAGAAAATAGAAAAATTAAAAGATCAATCCCAGCTTACCTTACGAAGATAACAGAGAATTTAAAATTTTCGATATTTACTAAGCAAGTAAGTAGTTTGTTGAATGATAGAAATATATTATTAATAGTTAAGTTAATAAATAGTCAAAGAACAAGTAGCTGTAATAATATGTAAAAACTATTATTACTTGTACTATACAGAGATGGTTAATCATAGTTTTGGGGCTAATCACTCCCTCGTATGCAGCTATTTATTAACTTGGCAATATATTAATAATGTAATTATGACATCGGAATAGTTTATTTGTTATCAAACAAATCTACAATGTTGGTTATAAAATGGTCATAATAAATATTTCTCAATAAAGTTTCATAAGAATATGTATTTAAGATCTAGTAGAAATCCAACTAACTTATAGTATAAACTATAATAGAATGATTTAGAACTGTGTCCGGGTACTTTTGTTTTAATAAAACATTTGATTTTATAGAATTTTAAGTAAAGTTTTTAATACATATTTTTTAAAAATTTGATAAAATAATGAAGCTAATTCAAACAACCCCATTGTTAACAAAATTATCAAGTACAATTTGAGTTATTATCTATACAATACCATTTCCAATACCTCAGGCGGAAACAAATAATTGAACAATACCAAAGCACATTTATTATAGAAAATGGACCAATGATGAAGCATTTGAATTTATATTTAAATGTAAATGAGTTACTGGATAGCTTTCCAAACATAACTTCAGTTTATTGTTTATATGACTTCCTACGTGGTGACCATGAGGAAATCCCCCAACACTTGATCTTGCAAATTTAAAAAAGTTAAAATCATGTCCTATAAATACTTTTGCTGGACTAGTTTAGAATTTTTCAAAAATTAATTAAACAATTTGAATTTGCAGAAATTGAAAGAACTAGGAGAATATTTTTGATATTTTTGACATGTTAAATTCAGAAAAATCAAAAGTATTCAAATTGTACTTAGGGTATTATTTGGAGCTTGATGAATTAGATAGAGTTAAGAAGATTCCATAAATTAGAACTATTAAGCTTAGATTCAGAATTTGTTGAACTGCTATTTGGGTTTGATGTTAACTTGAATTTCGATTTACAATTGAAATTAGAATTATATGGATGTATTAAGGTCTTTTTGATTTTAATTGTTTCGATGACGTAAAAAAAATAAAGACACGAAATAATAGTATAAGGTATTATTATTAATTTAACTCTAATATAATTATAAAAGCCAATTTCTTTATCTTAGATTACGTTATCTCAGAGATATATGACCATAATTTTAGAGAATCATTAGAGTCAAAACACGTTTAGTCAGATATTATCAAAAGAAGCATTATTAGCTATTTCATCAACATCAAATATTAAAAAAGTTTATTTCAATCATTTGGTTTTTGATATGGAGAGTTCTCATAATACCTTTCGACTCAAATTTTTTGATTTAGATAATAGTAATTTTACAAATCCTCAATATTACAATAATATTGGTAAGCGTAAGTTAATTCAATGTGAGTTTGTAAAAGAAATTGAATTTTGTAGTATCAAATCATTAATTCAAGATTTTATATACTTTTTGTTCCTCTTTTCAAACTTGAAAATATAGGGACATTTTTTGTGTTTAATAATTTTACTAACAAATTTTCTGCTCAAATAGCGCTTAAAAAATGGAAAAAATAATGAAGTCAAAAAAAATACTCCCACATAATGTTTAATAGAATAATATTTCATAATATATATAAGCTATAATTTAACTTATTAGTAAATCAATAAAAAAGTATAGGAATTTAATAATTTTTTTAATCTCTCAAAATAAAATGCTTGGGGTCTTAAACTATCTTAAAAGTTTAATGATTCACCAACAAACTATTAAATATATAGCTTATATGGTTATTTTTATTAATTATAACAAAAGCAAATTAAAACTTACAAAATAATTTGAAATATTTATTGATATTTACATCTACAGATAAGGCTTGGGAAATATAGATTAGAGTAATCGGGTAATTCTTATATCTCTCTTTGAATATAAAATAGTAATAGTTACCATTTTAACTACCTACCTATTATGTAAGTCGTATATAGTAAATCATTATTTTAGAAAACATCGTAGTAAAGAATTACTATATTAACTTTGGTGAAATTCTATTGAAATATTGCTCACAACTATTATTATACACTTTTTCAAATATTAAAAATCTGCATTAATTCCGTGTTCATTTTCTTTTCGTTTGTTTTCTTGAATTGATTAACACATTAGTATAAATTTTGCAAAATTTTGTATCTCATTTATGACATCTAATTAAACTTCAAATTCCAATATAATGTCTATAAATAACATTTTAATTTTAATTAGCTTCTTTTAATAAGTTATTAATAGTTTAGAAACGAAGCTTGGTGAAGAACCACTTGTTTTTACCACTCTTGAAACTATATAAAGATTTAAACATGTATAATTATAATAGCTTAGCAAACGACTTACCGTTCTTGGAAAGCTTTTTGAACGGCTTTCTTAGATTCCTTACGCTTGGTTGGTTCAGCAATAGCATCAGCGTTAACAAGCTTCTTAAGGTTATCAAATTCAAGTCCATAACTATAAGGTATTAGTGAAAGTTAAAATTATACTCTTTTTTTTTTTTACCGAGTTGGCATAATGTGGTTGTAGTTAACAACTTTAACAAAAGCTTTGACACGGGTACGTCTGGCGATCTTCTTTTCGCTCATATATTTGGTAACGGTGAGTGGGGTTCTTTCAACTCCAGCAACAACGGCGTGACCGTAAGGATGTTCTTTAGTTCCATCGTCGTTATGTGTTTATATAAAAAAATAAAAAAATCGTAGTCATATGGAACTCGCAATTCCAAATAAATAAATAATAATAAATAAAAAAATAAATGAAATGCATCCATCAAATAATTACCCGGAATTATAAGTTGGATGCATTAAATTTTGAGTTTCAAATTCAGCTTTTAGCTTTTGTGAATAGTTCATATGGTATTTTTTACAATAACAACTTTCTTACCGGCATAACGTCCTTTGAGAACAATGGCGACCTAGTTGATTAATTTTAGTTCCAATTTCCTTTTTGATTATTTTTTTAATAAGTTTCGACTTTATTTCTTCAGTTTTATATATTGTTATTTTATATTGATTGTCTTTTGTTTTTCCTCCATACCTTTCCTGGTTTAAGAAACTTCATTTTTATTAATCCTTTAGCTGCTAGTTTAACAGTTTCTTCAAAGAGGGAGATATTTCGTGTCCCGACAATTCTTTAGTTTTACTTGAACATAATTAAATCTTAAGATTTTACCTAATTTAATTTTTCTGCAAATCAAATGGCTTAAGACTCTACAATTAATAAATTTCATTAGTTAACTTTTTGTCTAGCAAATAAATTTAATGTCCTAAAGCATTCTAGTAAATATTAGGTATATAAAAATAAAATATATCTTGATGTATATTAATATAGATACCAATGAGAAATTATATTAAAACATTATTTAATAAAGTATATTATAAAGTTATTCAATATTTATCTATGTTTGGTTAATTTCAAACTCTAAATAAAATTCATCTCAAAAACTTTGTTCTAGTTTATATTTTTTATTATTAATGTTAACAATATACATATATATTATGTATTGGTATTTTTCGTAGAGTCGACGTTTTTCTCTTCATTTTCGTTTTCTTTTTCTGCTCTTTTCTTTTCCATTCTTTTGAATTGTTCAGCAACCAATTGAACTTTTTGAGCTGCAACTTTCCTATCATACTTACATTTTTCCCTATAAACTTAATATTTTATCTATATAAACTTATATCATAAATACCATGAAAGGATTGATACAAACGCAAAGCCACCAACCGCTCTATGACATGATGCCATTACTGTTTTAGAATTTATAAACTCCTTTAATATTGCTCCTTTACGTTTCCAACTAATCATAAAATGTAATAAACCTAAACTCATACCACCTCCTACTCCATATAATAGACCTGTCCTTGTACATGGTATTTGAAATATATTTTTAAAGTCTGAAAGTTTAATTTCCTATATTATTAAAAAATAAACTAATAAGGCTTTAATATGTCTTAATAAATAAATTTAAAGACTTAATGTCAAAATGATATATTGTTATATTTAACAATAGCTTAGCTTACCTTTAACTGGTCGAATACATTTACTTCACTCTTATTATTATCATTATTGTTATCTTTTTGGTCTTTATTAGTATTTTCACTCATTTTAAAAAGAGAATTAAAAATTTAAAAAATAAATTATTTAAATTTGGTGAAGCCACATTTTATTGGTTAAATTGAATTTTAAATAGGATGGCTAATAGTTAACTAATATAGTTGTGTTCAATAAAATATGTCATTTAAGGCTTTGCACGGAAAACGGTTTTTCTAAAGTTACGGAATTGCAAAACCTCTTGTCTTACAAGGTTGTTTATGGTTCTATCAATTACAATATCACTATATTCGCCTATAGAACCAATTTCATTCTTAAGTTTTTGGACCGAAGTGGTGTTTCCTAATGGTACTATCATTCGAATTTCTCTATCAATTTTCTGCATTTGTTCCAATACGTCCTTTCTACCAAGACCTTGGTAACTATTAGCCTCTACATCCCCTCCAATTGCTTGCATTGTGGATGCTTGGAATAATCTTACTGCTTCTTTGACGTGATCTACTGTTGCTAATGGTGATAAAGTCATTTTAGCTAATGATTCAGAAATTCTTACAATAGCTTCCAATTGACTAAAAATAAATAAATTAATTAATCACTTTAATTGAATAAATATATTACCGTATAGTTATTGGAATAGGTGAACGCTGCTCTAATTCAGCTTCATGCTTTGATACTGTGCTTCTAAGCTCTACAAAATTTGTAGCCAATGCATCTGCTGCTTCTGGAGAAAGCCTTGGAGAGCATCTGGTTTTAGCAAAAGCGATATATCTCTTCATCTTATTGATATCAAAAACATCGCCATCTTGGTTATTTTCTTTAATACTTTTGTTAAGATGAATGTTCATCACATGCTTAGCGATGGTAATATCCCTTTCCCTATCTAAAAGGTCTCTAACGATAAAAATCATATCAAATCTTGATAAAATGGTTGTTTGGAAGTCAATATTTTCTCCTGGTGTCCTTAAATCATCGTATCTGCCATAAATTGGGTTTGCCGCTGCTAATACTGAGGTACGCGAATTAAGCATAGTAGTAATACCTGCCTTAGCTATGGAAATGGTTTGTTGTTCCATAGCCTCATGAATAGCAACTCTATCTTCATCTCTCATTTTATCGAACTCATCAATACATACTACACCGCCATCAGCTAAGACCATAGCTCCACCTTCCAAATAAAATTCTCTTGTACTAGGGTCCCTTACTACAGAAGCTGTTAAACCTGCAGCAGAAGAACCTTTACCAGAAGTATAAACTGAAATGGGTGCTACCCTTTCTGTAAATTTCAATAACTGAGATTTGGCAGTCGATGGATCACCTAACATGAGTACATTAATATCACCACGTAAACGCATGCCATCGGGCAACCTTTTTAAAGAGCCTCCAAATAACAAACATGCAATTGCTTTCTTGATGTCTTCTGACCCATAAATAGAAGGAGCGATAGATTTAGCAAGCTTTTCATAAAGATTGCGCTCGCGTGATATTTCTTCCATACTGCTGATTTCTTCATCAGTAAAGCTAATTACACCGCGATTTAATCCTTTTATATCGGTACTCAAACCAACTAAACGCAAGTAAGGGGTACGGGTGGCCGACTGCTTGCCGTTATTGTTTTTTGAAAAAGAATCAAATGCGGAATGAATACCGATAACTGTGGCTCTTGTACCAGGAACAACTTGATTTACTAAACATCTGTCAGCTGATAATAATAAATATTTTGGAAGTTCACCAACTGGGACCATGTCAGGAGCTTCTTGTAATTTTAAGGTTTGCTGGTCCACAAATAAAGATCTGTCATGGTCAATTGTAAAAGGATCTAAAGGACATGCTTCTTGATTAGCTTCTTTGGCTTCATTGTCGCACTTACGTGGTATCTGAACGCCGGAAATACCTGCTCTAACTGGTAAGCGCTTACTATGGCCACAGGATTTACATCTGATAAATAAACTAGTTGCTTTTGAGCTTAAAGATGATGCTGAAATTACAATACCAGTTATCTTAACTAATTTACCAATAGTGTTTGCATTAAGATCTCTAATATATTGCATGGTGCTAGTACTTTTTAACACAACTTGAAATTGCGGTACTCTAACAGGCAAGTCAATTTCATCTGAATACTCTTCATTTATTTTTAATTTTTTTGCAGCTTCAGTTACTGCTGCCTCAAAACATTTTAAATACTCATTAGGATCATCTTGCATTTCTTGTGCAAGTTTATCATTGTGGCTAATAATATCAGTTATGTAGACATTAAGGCCGAAATATCTCATTTTGATATTGCTTACTAATTGGTCTCTATTTAGACATATGAAAATTAAGTCAAATATTAATATTAAAAACATTAAATTACCTATAAACATAAAGATTATCTTGCCTAAAGCCTTCAATAAAATTTAAAAATTTTTGTTCAATTTTTAAAGCATCTGAGTCATTCTCACTGTAATCGCCATTTTGTTTAGTTGAAGTACTAAAGATTTGATTTTTATCCCATCCTAATGCAGACATTTTTTGTTTATAAAATAAAGGACACATTTTTCTTGATCCTTTAGTTTTATCCCTTTGTAATCAATCTCTCCCATAATAACGGTTCTTTGATTGGCCTATTTTTTATGTTCTTATTATAGTAGGTTGTTTAAAATTGAAATTTTTATCCAGTGTAATGTAATGTAATGTAGAAAGCTATTTATCAACAAATACGACGATTACTTATAAAAGTAAGCATAGCATAGCTCAATTTAAATACAACTCTATACCATTTATTTAGCTTACCTTGGTCTAGTTTAACCATATAACTCATTCGCTTACACAGGTAGGTAGAGTTACTAGTTTTTTTAGCTGAATTTCATTACTGCCATACCAAAGGTGTTTAGCCAATGAAATCAATCCTTGAAAACTGATTAAATGCTAATAAAGTTTAAATTTCAATGATTTAGATAATGTATTAAAACTATTACAAGGCTAAGGCATCAAACATTATAGTGTATATTTACATATTTTAATTAAAAGACCAAGCTTTAGGTAAAAAAAATAGTTATATAAATGTTATAAAATATTAAACGTTGGGAAAAATTGAAGTTACTAGTAATTATCCCTTATTTTTGAAAGCTAATTTATTGGTTGAGATATTTTAATATAAGCTATTTAACGTCAACAGCTGTTGAATTCAAAAATTAGTTTTTGCCCTAAATAGTCAAAGTTGCAGCTTGGATCTTTTTTGGGGAAAAAAAAGTTATGTTTAACAAATTCTGTAAACTTGTTGGAAGTTTCATCATAGAATTACGTAATATTTATCAGTTAATTTTTATTCAAGCTGGTAATTTAATTTTTATGATTTTAAATTTCAATGACTCCTGAACGTAAAATCTTGGAAGAATCAGTGCAGCAAATAAAAGCTAACATGCAAGAGTATGAGAGGAAAATCGCCGAAAATAAAAAAGAAACTGATATATTTTACGTTAAGTATAAAGAAATGCTCGATAAAGCAAACCAACTTTACGGCGTATATGAATATTTACTTAATAAAACGACTGAAGAAGAAATCGAGTATAGACTTTTAAATGGTCGACTTAAAGAGGAGCAAAATAAGCTAGATGTTGTTGTTAGTAAAGAAGAAATGGGAGAACAAGTTGAAAGTCCAAGTAATAAATCAGCCAAAAGCTCAAGTAGTAAACTAGTTAAAAGCTCAAGTAGTAAATCAGCTAAGAGACAAAAAGTTGATCGAGAAACATTAAAAATAGCAGTTGAAAAAGTTACTCAATGTGAAATGACTCAAATAGAAGCGTGTAAACTTTATAGTCTTAACAAATCGACTTTAAATAGGGCACTTAATGTGCAGGGTATCGCTAAAGGATCACGTCCTCCTCCTGTAAACAAAATAATTAATAATGATATGGTAGTTGAAGCCGGTATTTTTGTCGAAAATAGTAGTAGCTCAAGTTATAAAAAAATCCACCAGCATTTATATGATAATAATTTTGGTGACTTAAAAGTAAATATTATTTCTACCATTTTGAAAAACTTAGATACAGTTTGGAAAGAAACTAAGCTAATCCCAAAGAAGTGGAATACTCAAGATATTATTGAACAACGTTTTGAATTTGCAAATGCTATGGATAAATACGCAGATTTTGAAAAAATTTGGGTTGACAAGTTGTTTTTTAATTTAGATTTAGTCCGAAAATTTGGGATTTTGGAAGATACTACTGTAGCTTATAAAACTACACATGGTAAATATTTAACTTCATTGACTCTAGTAACAGCAATTAGTAGTAAACGAGGTGTGATACACTACGAGCTTGATAATATAGTGGGATTGAGGAAAAATGGATATAACAGTGAAAAATTTCATAATTTTTTAACTAATCTTATAGACATATTCGAACCTAATTCCAAAGCGGTTTTTATTATGGGGAATACTTCAATTTATAACTTATCAGACGAAATCAAAGATAGCATAAACAAAAAAGGGATTGAATATATAAAATTACCAGCTTACTCTTTATTTCTTAACCCAATGGAGCGTTTTTGGAAAATTATAAAAACAGAGATTATAAAAAATGAAAATAACAAGTTAGATACATTAGTTGAAAACGTTGAAAAGGTCGTAAACAATGCTACTTTAATGGATCGATACAAACAATATGAAAATAAAACTTTGAAATACTATCCAGCCTGTATTCAGCGTAAGGAGTTTACTGGGGTGATTTTAAGTCCAGATATAAAACTGACAGTAATCTTGATGATGAAGTAAACTAAAAATAACTTACTGGAGCTATTAAAAAATTTCCGAGTCATAACTAAATATTTCAATAAGGATAGTAAATTCAATGTATTTTAGTTTAAATAAATAATAGGCATTATTAACTTTATATTCTTATGCTACATTTTTTACGAAATCCACAATTCCTTTGATGACTCATTTTTATTGAGTTGATATTTATTGAAATGCTGGCTAGCCATTTTCAAATAGCGGAGATGTTTTCGCCAACTGATTGATTTTAAAATTAAAAACAGCAAAAAAAAACAATCAGTTAGTATGCTGCTCAAGTTTGGATGTATACTAGCTAGCTGTTCATTTTAAAATAAAAATTAAATAAGTCGCAAATCAGTATGATGGAACAAATAATTGGCTATAAAATCCATCATTTGTCAGGACATATTCAAACTTGAATAGTTGGGTTAGTTAATCTCTAAATCTTAAAATAGTAGAGAAAAAGGGTAATGGTAGTAGATGAAAAGATATTCCCTAACATTTTAATTTAATTAATTTATAAATCCTTGAAAATCTACTAAATTTTTAAAGTTGATAGCGCTTTGTCTCAACTAATAGTGGATGAATGAAAGGATAAAGTTTAGGTATAGGTAAGTAGATTTATGCTGGAGAGGTTATGTGGTTTTAGAAGAAATAAAACTAACAACTCAGTTAATATTTAATAGTAAATTTTTTGTTTGTTATGTCTGGATTTTTATTTCTCTTAAAATCACATAACCCTCTCAGCATAAATCTACCTATCTATAATGACCAAAGTGAAATATACAAAATAAAAAGTTGAGATCAAACTATAGCAATGTATTCGTAAATTTAAATCATAAATAGAGAGAAATTTAGCTATGCAAGAAGCTTAAAGTGTTAGGATAAAGTCCTTTATTAAGAAATGAATAAAATTTTAAATCAGTAACCATTTTTGAAAAAAAATAAAATTCATATAAGAATAGTTGTATAATCTCAAGAAATTGCCACATGCTCCTTTGATTTTATTTGCTTTTTCAATTAGAAGCCAATTATATTTATTTTTGTAATCTCACCTTGATAAATTTTAACCAATGGTGATTACAATTTCGAAAATATCATAACTTAAGCTAGCCAATTAAATTTACACTTTACAGCCACATTTTTTGATGATAGGTTCTTTAACGTTAGTGAAGGAATAGAGATCAATCATATTACTATACTAAAATGGGAAAGATAAAGTTAGCAAAAAGTCGTAAAAACTTTTTTGAGAGGAACGCAGTACTTGTTATACTATATCAAGGTGATAATAATAAAGTGAAATTTTGAAACTTTTAGAATTATTTGAATTTTCAGATTTGAACCTGAGTGCTTTTTCGATAATATAATTAAGGATCAAGGTTCAATAAAGCTAAATATTCGATAGAATGAAGGTAGTTCACTTTCTTTTACCTATAAGCTGATTTATTTATTTTTATTAGTTCGGAAAGCAAATTCAAGACCAAGCCTTTCCCGAATGGTCTCACCATTATATGAATTATAAAGGTTTGAAGAAAATCATCGGAAAACCAAATCAAATAAGTCATGGTGTAATAACTATTGCTAGCTTAAACAGTGAAATTACTGAAGATGAAGAAAAGAGCAGCCAATCAGCTACTTTTTTTTTTAGATTGGATAGAGAATTGGAAAAAGTAAACTATTGATACTTTGAAGTAGTAATAATTAATATCTATTTACTTAGGTAAATTCATTTTATTTGAAAAAAGAGAATGAACTACAAGTACGTTTGCGAAGTTTATTAGACAAAAAAAAGGTGATTTCAAACAAAAAGGATTTTTCTAAACAATTAGGTGTATGGAAAAATTTACAAGAGGCATTTATAAAGTATCAACAAGATTTAGACAAATTGCAGGTAATTTGTATGCTGAAATTCAATGATTTTTATTAAAAACGATTACTATAGCAATTTGTTGAGATCAATGGTACTGGATTCCGCAAGATTTTGAAAAAATGGGATAAAGTAAACCGTCAATCAATGAAGGATAGTTATTTATCAAGGCAAGTAAAAGTGCAAAAATGTTTCAACAAAGAAGTGATGGCCGACTTAGCAGATAGTTGTAGTTTTAATTTAATGGAAATCCAAAGTTATATAGAGAACGGTAGCTCTAGCAACAACATAAACCAACAAGATGAAAATGAGATTGAAATATTAGAGGGAGATAATGATGAAAATACTGATAATTTAGAAGAAGAATTATTCCAAGCAATATTAAGCGGTATCCCTAGTTTACTTGAAGAAAAACTCAATGATATAAGCCATTTACAAACTAATAAAGAATTTAATATGTCTAGTATATTTTGGAGAGCTTGTTCAGAAAATAGTTCAATGGAAATAATCACCATTTTGTTAAAATACAAACAGTTAATCAACTTTAATTATGTAGATGATATATCTTATAGAAGTTGCTTACACGAAGTTACTATCAATGGGAATTTAAATTTGATACCTATAATTATTAAGCATCAAACAGACCTTAACTTAGTAGATATTTATGGTAGATCTGCTTTACATTATTCTTCTATTTATGGAAATTTAAATTCTATGAAATTGTTGTTGAGTTCTGGAGCAGATGCACATCCTTTAGATCATGAAGGCTTTACCGCCTTATTATATGCTGTTTCTGGGGGTTTTACCGATTGTGTTGAAGTTTTATTAAACGAAATTGGAGAATTAAAAGAAGACGTGAATCAGGCTTTGTCATTAGCCAGCCAACATGGACATAAAGACATCCTAATACTTTTACTAAACAAAATTAAAAATATGTCAACATTATTAATTGGCGATCAAAATGGGCTTCACCCTCTACATTTAGCTTGTCGTGAGGGCCATCAGGAGATTTGTTTACTGTTAACTGAGCACGGAGCTGATTTGAATGCTATTGACTCAGACAAGGGTTGGACACCTTTATTTTATGCTGCTTCTGATGGACATCTATCTTGCTTAAAGATATTGCTAGAGGCTGGTTGCAACAAAGATGTTTATGATGAAAGTGGGTTGACCCCAGTTTATTATGCTGCATATGAAGGCCATTCAGAGTGCGTTGAATTACTCTTAAGCTCAGGCTGTCCCAACTCTATGCAGGCAAATCAAGTTAATACCAATATAAATGGTGAAAAAAATCAAAAAGAGTTCTCGATAGAAGAACACACGAATGGTAATGAAATCCTTGATGAAATACCTTCTCTTTTGTTACCACCACCGCTGTTACCATTTCGTATTTACGGTCATAATTACTTGGATAAAAGGTACTTAGTTCAAGTTAAACTTGGTTGGGGAAGCAATAGGCCCGCAGTTCATTTGTATGGTAACAGTAAAATAACATCTCTAAAGTTAATCATGAATCCAAAACAACACCATGTAGAAAATAACATAATAAATGAATCGCAGTCTGTAATCTTACCTTTAGCTGAAGACCATGAAACTATCAACTTCGAGGTAAATAGTCTAGATAACTTCAGCCTGGAGTTTAGTATTTTCCCTACTTTTGGTTCAAAGGTGATAGGCAAAGGAGTGGCTTTATCTTCTCATTTCAATTATAAAGAAAGTAAATCCATGTGCATCCCACTGTTTGATTCACATCTTAAGGTTGTTGGAGAAGTCAACTTTTCGTTTAATTTAGTCAAACCATACAATAACGTAAATTTGGAAGTTGGTGGTAAAATCCAAACATATTGGAAAGCCCCGGTACAAGAAACATTTATTGGTACTAATGGTTCTATAGCTTCTTTAGTTACCGCTTCTTCTTTAGCTCAAGAATATATTCAATTAGGAGTCCAACTAACTAAGGATTCAGTGCCGATTGTTTATTCTGACTGGACTGTTTCTATTCAGCAATTAGAAATTTCACCATTTACAATGACTTTTGAGCAATTTAAAAATAGCTCAAATAATACTAGTAACAGCGACGAGTTTATAAATCAATTGAATGAAATGGATAGAGATACAGTGATTAAAAACATAAATGACCAGCATTTATCTTTAAGAGAAATCATGGGCATGCTACCCCATGATTTAGGTTTATGTCTAGATATTAAATATCCACATTTCATGAAGGATATCCATTTGCCGGATATTAATACCTTTACTGACACAGTATTAGACCAGATTTATGAAATGGCCAATAGTTCTAAAATTCAACGCTCTTTCATCTTTTCATCTTTTTATCCACCTATATGTAACGCTCTCAATTGGAAGCAACCTAATTGTATGCTATTTATTTATTTATATATATAATATTAACAAATTATAGATGCTGTATTTATATCTACAGGAGCAGGTTTTTCAAATGAAGAGGATGCTAGAGAAATTAATAGTATCAAATCAGCAGTACAATTTGCTAAACGAAATAACTTATTAGGAATTATTGCTGAAGCTACGCCTTTAATTAAAGTGCCTCTTTTAATACAATTCGTTAAAGAACAAGGGTTCCTTTTAGCATCTTACGGTAAAGTAAATGATGCTGAGAAAACAGAAGTTGATAGTCAAATTCAATCTGGAGTCGATGCCACTATTAGAAAAGGGTTCTTATATTATGCTAGTACCAATTAGAATACAATAAATTTATTAAAAATTACAAAATAAGTTTACAATCAATTTTCTAATCAACCATCTGTTTTTAAAATTAATCAATTATTGATGTTCTTTAAAGCATTTGAACTAAAATCTGTAACCATATCAATAATTTAATTTTAAAGTATAATTTTATAGTTTGTATCAAATGTAACAATCCACCTGATAAATAAAAAACAACAACAGTATTATATAAAAAAACAAAATAGCTTATATATAAATATGCTTTGCCACAAATATTAAATCAAATCATTCATTATTGTATATGGTTTTCTTATTTTTTTATGAGAAAGTATTGTTTTTTAATAATCTGGTTTCTTAACATGATTTTTTAATATTATGTATACGATATAGAATTTTGATTAAACTTTTTATGGTCTTCTAGCTAAAATTAATAAACTACTTTACTTTTTATAACAACTTGTATATATCAAATAAAAAAAATGTTGTATCAATTATAAACGTAAATATTTTTATTGTAGCTATATAGTTTTAACATAACATGTACTTTAAATTTATTATATGGGGGTGTTTTTTTAATTTCATCACTTTTTTCTTTTTTTAAGCGCTATTGAGCCGAATAAATGTTAGTAAATTTCTCAAATAAAAAGAGATATCCCCATATCATTTACAAATTTATTCAGCATTTAACAACATGTATATAAAATTCAGCAACCAAATAGTTTAAGTTTTTAGCTAATAGCATATTGATAGCATTACTATTTTTAAGATATATTAATAATTTAAATTGAAATGCTTAAATTTATTTTAGCCAACTTTAAATCATTTCATATTTTACTAATAAACATTTCAATTCAAACCAAAAATGACAGTCAATGACTCTAGTATCTCTAATGTTGCACAATTACCAGCTAATCAGATTCAATATATTATTATGATCTACTCTTTAAATAACTTCTCCTGGTATATAGCGTCATTCGAAGGATAGCTTTATCAACTTTCAACTTAGCTAGCTATTCCTCAAATTATTAAAGAGTGTGTGATTGATCGGCTAAGCATTCGCTAGTATAACAATTTTGCTACCAAATGAGAGCTAGCAGCTTCAATGTTAATGTATAAAGCCTCTCTAATTGGTACCATTAGGTATATACTACTGTTATATACATATGAAAAAAAGCAAAGTAATGCTACTATATAAAATTAAGTATTTTAATAACTATATATTAGGGTTGAATCCTTTAATATTTAGCTTAAGAATTGGTTTATTTTTGATTTAAAAAAGGAAAGTTATATTATTTTATTGGATACTAAAGCAGCAATCTTTAAATTTTAATATAGAACTACTGGGGACTATTGAAATATGCTAGCATAGTCAATTAGTTAACAAAATTATAAAATAAAGGAACAATGATAATTCCAATCTTAAGGTTAGTAATGTATAGTTAGAATGTGAACATAGAAGTGTAGTTAAATTGTATAAGTTTAAATATCATAGGTTTTAGATTTTGAGTTCATGTTGCTTAAATTTAAATGAGGTAAATATAGCTAAATTTAACAATACATGTATGGCCTAGTGAATCATATAGTTTATTTATAAGTAAATAAAATAGTATAACAACTTAAGTCATATAAAACTTAATTTTATCTTAAACGTTAAAAATATCTTAATAATTAATTTCTTTTTAAAATTTTTAAAATCAATTTAGACCAATGATTATTCAACGATTTAAAACTTTTTTTAGAACCAAAGTATTCTCACTTTAAAATCACAGGTATAAAAACAACCAAAAATAGCATCACCATTTTAAAAAAAAATTACGCTTTATTCCAACTAAAACAAACCCAACATCAACCTCCTTTAATTAATAAATATCGCACCAAGCTACTTATTTAATGGTAAAGAGAAAACAAAAATCAACTAAAAAAGTCACTTTACAATCCGATCAAGACCCTAGCACACCACAGTCCATCAACAAGCGTAACAAACCTGGGAGAAAGCGAACTCAATCTGAAATTCAACCTTTACCTTCTAGTGTCACTAACGATAGCTTAAACTCAAAGCCAACTGAAGTTTATACATCGACCGCTGTAACAAATGAAGAATTGAAAGAGTTCATTAAAGAGAGCTCATGGCATGGTATAAATAATTTGGAACTAAAGATGGATGGTAGTGAAGCAGCATCTTCAGATAACCATTTTAAGCTCGAAGAAGTACCCACTTTCTACCCTACTGAAGAAGAATTCAATAACATGGGTGAACTCATTGGTGCTTTAACTTTGAAAGCGGGGCGATATGGGATGTGTAAGGTTGTACCGCCAGCTAACTTTAAAGTGAATTTCGGAATCGAAGTCGAGGTTTGTTAATAGTAGAAGCTAGTGAAACTGGTTATTTATAATTATTAATTTTTAGAAATATCAATTCAAAACGTACACTCAAAAGATTAATTACCTTGGAGCAAAGTCAAGGGAACAGCTAAACTTCAATGAAAAGTTAAAGACTTTTAATGAACAGTTTGGTAACTTGTTTCGGGTACCTACAGTTTATACTAAGACTTTAAACTTATTACATTTAAATAATACGGTACAAGGGATGGGTGGGTTTGAAGCGGTAAAGTTCAGCCTTTTGATACATCTTTTTGCGTTAAAGTTAATATTTAATTTATTTTTTAGGTTGTAAAGTCCAAAAAATGGGCACAAATTGGTAGAAATTTAGGCTATAATCCGGCCGATTGCACCTCACTCTCTCATTCTTTAAAAAATATATATGAGAATTATGTATTACCATACAACAAATATATGAATTTAGCCGATAAAATTCAAGCTATCAAAGATAAAAAGAGAGTGAGAAAGAATATGGGTAAAAAATGTGAGCTCTGTTTAGGTGGCGAGCTTAAGACTGATGCAATGGTCCAATGTGAAACATGTCAAGATTATTATCATTTAGGATGTTTTGAGTTGAAGATAAATGTTGTATTTTTACCTCCTTTCTTTTGTCCAGTATGCCTTAAAAACTATGAGCCAAGTTTTGGGTTTGATAGTGGCAATGGGTATTATCTTAATGAATTTATGACGAAAGCAAATGACTTTTATCAAGAATATTTAATACAAAAATTAAGAATAACAGACTCTCAATCTAACAAAAGAAATAATAAAGTGTTACCATTAAACAAAGAAAAAGAGTTTTGGCATCACATCGATAACCCAGTAGTAGATTTACAAGTTGAAACAGCCAATGATTTGCAATCTTCTTATCAGGGCTCTGGTTTTACCACAGCTGAAATTAATCCACATGATCCAATCGCTACTCATCCTTGGAATCTTAATAATATTGGCAATAGCCCAAGCAATGTGTTATCAAATTTACAAGATAAACATTCAGGCATGAATGTCCCATGGGCATATATTACCATGTTATTTTCTACCCATTGTTGGCATACAGATGATCACTTTGCTTATTCTATTAACTATCAACATTGGGGAGAGAGCAAAAGGTATTATAGTATACCCTCAAATGCAGCTTATGAATTTGAAGCTTTCTTTAAACAGTTGGCACCTTCTCTTTTTAAAAATGATCCTGAATTAATGTACCAATTAATAACAATGGTGTCTCCCCAAGACATCCAAAAAGCAGGGATTCCCATTTATACATGTGAACAAAAGGCAGGTGAATTTGTTATTACTTTACCGCAATCTTATTCTTGTTGGTATTCCAATGGGTTTAGTTTTAATGAGTCAATCTATTACGCGCCTTATGATTGGATTTCATTTGGATTGAAATCCAAAACAGATTATCAACTTCAAAACAGAATGCCTGTGTTTTGTTTCGAGGAATTGTTGTTGTATCTAAGCAACAATAACCTTACTGTTTCACAAGCTAATCACCTATTACCTTCACTAAAAGAGATAACTCTTCAAGAGTTGGAAGCTAGGAAACAAACCAAGCGCATTGGACCAAAAGAGATATTTAAAGAGGCTTTGAGAGATCATAGACAAGTTGAGATTCCCCAATGTGCTGTATGTAATACTTTTTGTTATCTTTCACATGTTTATTGTATGTGTGGAAATAATACAAACAAGATTGTTTGCCTTTCGCATGCTACCACATTATGTCAGTGTGAAGGTAGTATAAAATGTTTGGTTATTCATGTTACTACTGCTCATTTGCAAAACACGATTGTTAAATTGGAAAGAATGAGTTTACCTTTGATGCGGTGGAAGGAAAAGTATCTTAATTTATTTAAAGAGAACGACAGGATCCAGTATTTTGAGTTGATGAATCTGATTGATAGTGCGTCTAGTTTACAATGTGTTATTCCAGAGAGCATCAATTTGAAACATATGCTGGATAAATATCAGGAGTGGGTTAATAAATCATCGGCGATTCTTAGAGGTATGAACCAGACAGGAAATAAGAATCAGCTTAAATTTGAGTATGAATGGGAGTACTTTAACTACGTAAAGGAGTTGGCAAACGAAGCACTGAGCTTTAAAATTGCTTCAACGGAAATTGATGGGTTTTTGCATTTTTATGAAGCTTTAGCTAATTATACAGATCAATTGAATCAATTACTCAATCAGAAGGAAATGGATTATACGAAAATACTTTCTATCAAAAAAATCAGCCAGAAGTATAATTTTAATATGGGGAATGACAAAGTGAAACAGTTATTAATTAAATGGGAATGGAACCAAAGAGCTATTGCTCTATTAGAAACCTACTATCCACTTAGTGATTTGGTATTGCTTTGTAATTTAGCAAGCGAATTTCAAATTCCAAAAGATAATAAAATGCTCATTAAATTACTAAACAAGATCAACGAAAGTCTTGATTGGCAATATAAAGTAGAATTACTATTAAATCATAATAAACCATCACTTAAAGCAATTATTGAGTTAAAAGAAGAGGCTTGTAATGTTTATTTTGAAGATAGTGTGATGAGGAAATTGATTGGGTTGAAAGATAAGCTGGAAAAAGAAAACAGAAGCAAAGTTGAAATGGATGTGCATGAGCCTATTGATGTTGAAACTTATGAGTCAGGGGAAGCACAATACTACAAACCTGTAAAACAGAAAGATTATAGATCTGATGAAGTACAAATTTGTGATACTATCAAATCAGTTTATGATCCAGTAAAACTAACTTATGATCCAGTCAAACCAAACTATGTGCCAGCCCATCTAGAAGCGCGTAAATCAGACAATTTACAAGCTTATGAACCAACTCGTTTAGAGAAGTATAAATCAGACCTGTCAAGCAATTTTTATTCTATTAATAGTCAAAAAGTACATCCAGTTTATTCTCATTCTAATAGTATTACCCATAACTTAGTTGAAGAGCCTGCTATTTATAATCAACATCGAGTTAATACCGAAAGACAACTTCCATTTAATCTGACCAGCCCAAGGAATAATCAAAACCGAGATAGATTGACTGTCTCAAATAATGAACCCCATAATGTAAGTACAATAACCCTAAGTAGCGAGCATAATGAAAGCTTACCTAACCTAAATAGTGAACAGCCTAATGAAAATTTACCAATCTTAAACAATGAAAAAGATGAAGGGTTGCCATTTGTTTACTCAACTGATAAACTAAATTCCTTTTCGTCTTCCTTCATTGGTACTAAACCTAAAATAAAGTTCGTTAATTACCATTTAGATGAAGCGAAAAAATTAAAAGGTGAGCGAGTAAAGCAACAAGCTAACATAGAAGAGACAGAGACTATTTTCGAGGCATCCCCATTACCCATTGCAAACAATGCTCATGTACCACTTTTACCAGGGGGATTTGTGAGTGAGTCTAATATATCAATCCCAGATATTGGTTTAGGACGAAAGCTGTCATCAACTAATTTAAATATCATTGAGAGTAATGCTACTAATTCATCTCAAGCTCGAGTCAAAGAGTGGTACGACCAAAGCTTACGTTTACTAATTACACCAAAGGGAAGGCATGCGCCATTTTCAACTAAACTAACTCAGATGAAGAAAAAGGTCGAAAAGGGACATAACTTAAAGTATTCTCAAGGCGCTTGTTTTTGCTTTCATCATGCTAAAGAAAGTAATCTATTATGTCAAGTATGTGGGGTCAATTACCATTCCAATTGTATTAAAGGCTTTGAAACTGATACTGATTACTGCATCTGCCCAGTATGTGACGCTAGTATCAAGGGGAATATTCGACCAAAACGACCCACTTTGGCTACATTTATAGAAGTGATTGATGCAGCTACAGATATCCAAGAAGCTCAACGGTTAGAAGAGTTTACATTGATGGAAGATATTGTTAATTTATTGCTTAAGTTCCGTCATGATATTTATACAGAGATATTAGCTACTGGAGTGAACAAAGTTGGTATTAAACGTTTAAAGGATCTATTAAGGATTGTACAAAGCCTGGATATTAGCTTACCTGATGTAATCACTGCGCTTTATCTTCTGATCCATACCAAGGTGGATGAGTGTGCTTATGTTGATATCGTCAAACATAAGCTTGGATCTAGGCTTAGAGATGACTATTTAGTATTTTCAGTTGAGGAAGAAAAGATACCAAAGTATCCAAAATATAGAATAAAGAAATTTAATACAGAATCAAAAGAAAACAAAGTAGATTCTAACCCCTTTAGTTTAACGAATTTGTTGGGTAGAGAGCCTACCCCACCTAGTTCTAAGGATATCTTAAGCCAAAATACTGCTAGTGAGGTTGGGTCTGCTATCCATGTTAAACCTAGAGAGCCTTATTTTGATAAGTGAGAGGATACACTATAAACTCTGTCGTTCTATAAAATATACGTTGAAAAACTGTATTGTGTTTTACGCTTTCAATATACTCTTTAATAAAAATCAACACTCAATATTTAGTTTTATTGTTTTTTGTACTAGTTACTGAAGATAACTTAAATACCAATGCTTAAAATTAAATTAAATTAAATTATTATTATCATAGTATTTTTAAACCATTTAAATAAAAACGAGAATGATAAATGAAATGTCCATATTTTTAAAGAATTAGATAATCATAAGTATAAAAAAAATACAACTTTGTAAAAAATGTATGAGGGTGGATTTTTTAGAAAATTTTATTAACTGTTATGCTCAGATAGCGCTTGAAAAATGGAAAAAGTGATGAAATTAAAAAAAAACCTCAATATATTGTTTAGATTATTTTCATTATATTAAAGGAAAGGAAAGCACTCATTGATTGAATCAAAGAGATTGATTTTGAACTAAAGATGTGTAGAATCCATTAAGTGTTAAAAGATTATCATGAGTGCCCATTTCTACTTTTTTACCATCTTTCATAACAATAATTATATCGGCATCTTGAATAGTGGACAAGCGATGGGCAATAGTAATTGTAGTTCTACCTTCTGAAGCTTTATCCAAAGCATCCTGTACGACTTTTTCAGATTGAGAATCTAAAGCGGAAGTAGCTTCATCAAGTAGTAATAGCTTTGGATTTCTAATGAGTGCTCTAGCAATAGCTATTCTTTGTTTTTGACCACCTGAAAGTCTACCACCACGTTCACCACATGAAGTATTGTAACCATCTGGAAGATCCATGATAAAATCATGTGCATTAGCCATTTTAGCTACATGGATAATTTCTTCTTTTGTGACATCTCTTTCTACTCCGTAAGCGATATTATCCATAACTGATAGATTGAAAAGTACAGGTTCTTGACCAACGGTAGATAATTGACTTCTTAAATAAGGTACATTCCACTCACTGATATCTTGGCCTTCGACTTCAAGCTTTCCAGAACTAAGGGTATAGAACATTTGGACAAGGCTAATGATAGTTGATTTTCCAGATCCAGAAGATCCTACTAAAGCTACCTTTTTATCTCTAAGTACTTCTAAGTCTAAGCCATTTAAGACCTTAGTATCTGGTCTGGATGGGTAAGCGAAATGAGCATTTTTACTTGAAATGTTACCATATAGTTGCTTATTTTTATTACCATAAGCATCTGATTGATTAATCTTAGGTGTACGGTCTAAAAGTGCAAAAATATCATTGGCAGCGATTTTAGATTTAACTAAAGAAAGCAGCTCGCTAGAAGCATACCCAAACGACATTCCCATGAACATAATTGAATTAATAATTTGAAAAACACTTTTATAATCATATTCTTGAGAAATAATTAAAGCAGTACCATACCAAAATAGCAAAGCATTGGTAAAATGTGGAATACTCATAGCAAATGAATACCCTACAGCCGATTTAAGATAGCCTTTTCTCGAAATTTTATGAGCCTTTCTAACTCTTCCTAAATAGTCTTCAAAAAATATAGTCTCTCTATTTAGTGAGTTAATAGTGCGCTTATTAATAATTGACTCCATAGCAATTTGTGACACTTTTAAATAGGCAAGCTTTGTTTCTTGATTAACATCAGTTAATGCAGATACTTCAACAAGTTGACCATAAGCAGTAAGCGGCACAATAGCTAATGCAACTAAAGTGAGTTTCCATCCGCTTAAAAAAGCAATAATCAAACTGATAAGAGTGCAAGATAAAGCACTAAAAATTGGCCCTAAAAACTTACCAACTAAACCTTGTACATTTTCAGCTTCAGTTGATAGTTTACCAGCAATAATTCCAACTGAGTTCTCAGGAGCATCATAAAAACCAACTTCTTGGGCCAATAACGAACGGAAACATCTTCTACGTATTTCATAAGTAAGATACTCTCCTAATGTGTTGAAACCAGCGTATCTCATAAAACCAGCAATGAAACCAGCAATAGCTAACACCAAGAACATAAGGGACCAAAAATTAATATCAATTTGAGACTTTTCTACCAATCGTGGAGTGGTTAATCCTATAAAAGAGTCTATGGCATTAGTGAGAATAATTGCTTCAAGGGGGTAAGAAACTCCATCTATAAGTGCACCGATAGATCCACAGAGTCCATAATACCAATATGATATTACCATTCTCAAACATCTTGTCAATGCTGCTGGTTGATTTTTGTCTTTGACCAAAAGTTCTGGGAGTGGTTTGACTTGGCTTGCCACCTTAAATAAAACCTCATTCAACTCAATGTTTTCAATATCTAATACTGCCTCATCTTCATTTGTATCAGTGCCTATTACAGCATCATATTTGCTTTTTTCTTCATTCGCGCCTTTTCTAATTTCTTGTTGTTTAACTAAATTAGCATAAGCACCATTAAGCTCAATTAATTCATTGTGGCTTCCTTCTTCAATGATAGTACCCTTGTCAAAGACAACGATCTTATCTGCTTTTTTAATAGTAGATAAACGATGTGCAATTACAATAGTAGTTCTATCTTTAGCAGCATTATCTAGTGCTTTTTGAACAATTCTTTCTGACTCAGTATCTAAAGCTGAGGTAGCTTCATCAAGTAATAATATAGTTGGATCCTTAATTATAGCTCTAGCAATAGCTATTCTTTGCTTCTGTCCACCACTCAATTGAGAGCCACGGTCACCAACCATAGTATCATATTGTTGTGGTAATTTCATGATAAAATCATGAATATTAGCTAGTTTACAAGCATTTACAACACGATCATGTAATTGTTTAGCATCAACTTTAAACTCATCGTCATTCTTTAAACCAAATAGTATGTTCTGTTTAATAGTAGTACCAAACAAACATGGTTCTTGACCTACTAAACCAACATGTTCTTTTAAGAATTTATTTGAGATTTTAGATATATCTATTCCATCTAACAAAACTCTTCCAGATGTTGGTGCATAGAACCTTTCTATCAATCCAACACATGTACTTTTACCACTACCAGAATGACCAACTAAAGCAACAGTTTGTCCTTTTGATGCTTCAAAAGTAATACCTTTAAGGATCTGAACATCTGGCCTAGATGGATAACTGAATTGTACATTTTCAAATTTTATGTTTCCCTTAACTGATGATATTTTAGATTGATTTTTTAAGTGCTCATCTGTTATTAAAAATGGATTAATGCTTGACTCCCTTTCAATGACTTCAAATAATTTAGCAGCAGCACCTTGTGCTGTAGCAATAGCAGTAAGTGATGGAGAAGTCATACCTAATACCATAGATCCAACCAAAACATTGAAAAAGACAGCTAGTACATCAACAGTGCTTTGCTCTCCATCGCGAATTAATTTACCACCATACCACATAGCTAGAGCATAGCTCGCAAATATAATAAATAAATAGATACCATTGTTCAATCCTGTAAAAAAAGCTTTACGAAACCCTTTCTTACGAGCTAATCTTAGTTTATCCTCATATCTATTCTGTTCTTTTTCCTGAGTATTGAATGAGTAGACTGTTTTGATAGCAGATAATACCTCTTCAACTATCGACCCTGCTTCGCCATATACACCTTGGCCATTTTTAGAGGTATCTGCGATATCATGACTTATGAACATACTAACAACCCCCATTAGTGGCACTGAAGCTAACATTACTAAAGTTAATTTCCACCCTTTTATAAAAGCTATAACGAAAGCAGCAATAAAGCAGGTAAAATATTGTATAAGAAGACCGACTTTATCTGATATGCCATCTTGAACTAAATTAATATCACCGGCTATGCGTGAAGCGATATCGCCTGAAGAAATAGAATCAAACCACCCCATTTCTTGACTTAAAACCGAATGATAATATTTATTTCTGATTCTTACAGCCTGACTTTCTCCAACCATTAACCAAAATGATAATTGAAAGTAAGCAGCGGCTGCAGTAATAGCTCCAACTATTACAAACATAATACACAAGAAATCAACAGTCTCTCTTAATGTTTTATTAGCGAGATCTGGATTCTCAGAGTAATCCTTTTGATAATCACCGAATAAACCAATGGCTTGAGAAAACAACAAAAATAAAATTGGTTGAGATATACCATTAATGATAGAAGCCAATGACGCAAAAGATATTAGCAATCTATCTTTAGTTGTAGCAAATTTGAACAATTTAAGGAGAGGTATGTTTTGCACATTTTGTACTTTTTCTTCTTTTCCCTCTAAGCCAATATCTTTTTCGTTCACTCCGTTATTATTATGTTTCTTATTAAAATTAAACATATATTTATTAAGTTGTTATTTCTGAGATACCCCAATCACCCTTTTATAGTTTTTGATTTAAATATAGCTTATTTGTATAGCTTTACAAGAATCATATAATAAAGGGGATATTAGATATTCAATAATACTTCGAAATTAAATGTACGTTTTTACATCGAAGTATTATCCGGTGACTATATATTATTATTCTAGTTTAAACATGAACTAAGCATTTTTAATTTTGTACTATTTAAATTAAGCCGTAAGTGTTATATCTAGTTTTATATTCGCCAAATACAAAATTAAAATGCCCAACTCACGTTTAAATTAAATCAGTAATAATAGCTATTTTAATTTATTTGGATAATTCTCGAGGAATTCATATAAAGCATTGAACTTATTTGTTGAGCTCTATTCAATTAAATCATACATATGTTTAGTAACAAATATTAAAAAGTTAGTTCTTTAAACAAGCTTTATTTAAAGGTTGACTATAGCTTTGGTTTTGGCTAATTAAACTTTTATTAGTATTTTCTGAGCAACGATTTACCGAAATAATAATATGAGACTGTTTTTTTTATTTCACTACTTTTTTATTTTTCAAGTGTTATTTAGATGAAAGGATTGTTGGTAAAATTCTTAAGCAAAAAAATACATCCTCATATTATCATTTGCTTCAAAATAATTTTGTACATTCTTATAGGTCCAGAAAATTTAGTCTTAAGCTTACATGAAATGTGTAACTCTTTAATGAGTAGGGATGTTTTTTCTGATTTTACTACTTTTCCATTTTTAAGCGCTATTTGAGTGGAAAGATTGTAAAATTTTTAAACAGAAAAATACATCCTCAATTGGTAAAATTCATATAAAATGTTTACTATTTTTTATGAAATAGTAAATCATAAGTGAAAATAGTAGTATATTAACATTCTAATTTTTAGTTTCATTGATTTTTTTATTAGTTTACTTAATCGATATTTTAGTTTAATATGTAATTTCAAAATGCTTCCTCATTTTATTTACCTTTATCATACATCGGAGAAAAAAATATAACAATAGATTTTTACTTTTATATTGCTGCCCTTTACTTCTAAAAAGGCAAATAATATATTAAAATAATAACATTTTTATAATCACTGATAAAATTTATATACTTTTATTTTTATAGACTCTTCTTTTTGCCTCTAGAAATAGTGGCGCAGGTATTCAAATCCTTTTTATAATGCCTATTAAGAGCATCAAGTCGGGCAAAAGATTTATCACAAGAGGGACACTGAATGGTTTAATGCCAGTATGAAGATTTGAATGTCTTTTCATATCATGCAGCCTTGAAAATGAAAACTGACAAATTTCACAAATAAATGGTCTTTCTTTGGTGTGGATCCTAAAATGTGCTTTTAAATTATAGGGTCGTGTAAATTTTTTACCACATCCAGTAAAGTTGCATTCAAATTTTCCTTCCTTCTTTTTCTTGATTGGACTATTGCTATGGTTAAGTAGTTTCTTTTTTTCTCCCTTTCTTCCCTTTTCTATATCCGACTTGTTTTTTGATAATGACTTATCCTCTTTATTTAGGATGTATATGTTTGGATTATAAACTATATTGTTATTGTTATAAGTATTATTTATAGAATGCTCGTTATAATGCTGGTGATTAGTATGATGATAATGGTTATAATTATAGTAATTTAAATATGGATGATGGTGTTCATTTATGATAAAACTTGTATTAGAAGCTTCATTAAAGGTGTTGTTATCAGTATTCTCTGTGTTTCTACTATTACCACTACTGCTACTATTATTCGTTGGATAATTCCAGCTTAAATGCATATCTGGATTAAAATAATCTACGAATTGATTTAAAGGTGGTGATTCCGATGAAATTTCATTCCCCCATAAATCATGATTAGGTTGTAATTGAATTATTGGGGTAGAGTAATGAGTAAGATAGCCTTCATCCAGGGTGTAATAATAAGGCTCTATGATGTTAGAATTGCTTATTGAAATGTCGCCTATTTCTTCGTTACTCATACTATTTATTAAATCCATTTTGAAATAAAAGTGAAACGCAACTAAGTATAATTAAAAGAGTACAGCCAGGTATCTTTTAATAAGAGAAAGTGTTAGTAATAAAAGAAAAAAAGTAAACCAAAGGCGAAGGAAAATGAAATAAAAGTTAAATTTATTCTCTGATTTTAGTAGATCATAATAGCAACATAATAAAATAACTTGAGATTTATTGTTATTATTCTTGCTCTTTTTTAAAAAAATGTTTTATTCTTATTTTTATTTTTACAAAATTTAATTATTTATTTCTAACTCATAAATTAGTTTTAGCACAATTCAATTCATTTTAATTTCAATAAACTTAAATTTTTTATTTTTTACTATATTTAGTAAATTTTTATTTCATAGATCATCATAATACTTAATATTAAATTTGAGACCTTATTTTGAAATTATTTTATTAGCGTTGATCAAAATTAATTATTTTCGTGTAATGCCTCTCTTATAAATCATTTGAAGTTTTTCATTAAGATAATTTTAATTTAGATCCATAAGTTAGTAGTAATCTATCTTATTTACGATTGGATAATGTTATGTAAAAGTTTATAAATGAGTGTAGTACGTAGCATTGACCTTTTTAAAACATATATTAGACTTGGATAAAAATATATACATATATACACACTTATACTTTTTGGATAGTTTATATTAGATTACAGATTTCAAATCAAAGTTGAGTATACTTAAGAGGTTTAAAAACGAATGTATAAAGGATAATTTCATTGTTTTAGTATATTTTTATAATAATTTGATCAACAAAGGTACAACTCAAATTGTTTTAAAACTCCAAAATGGGTGAAAGGTGGAGAATGTTGCACGAAATTCTATTTATATTAAACAAAATAAAAAGAGTAAACGTTTTAAATCGTTTAATACTATAAAATATTTAGCAAAATCCTAATTTCATCACAGTTGTTTTAGTTGATAAAGTTTAAATGTGTTTGATGTTTTTGAATTTATTACCAGGCTTTTTTTTAATTTGTGGGTTTTGATGTCATTTTTTTAATAATTCTTCTCTCAAAAATATATTTTATAAATTGAACAAGCAGCAAAAAAAGGCTCCGTTAGCTCAGCTGGCAGAGCGTGGTGCTAATAACGCTAAGGTCATAGGTTCGACCCCTATACGGAGCAACTATCTCTTTTTTAGAGTAGTTAAGAAAACATTTAACATTTCAGAAATGTATAAAAGTGTTACCAAACCAATAGTAAAAGTATTTTATTTAAATACATATTAAGTTTGTTTAGTTATTCAAAAATTAAGCCTAACAAATAAATTTAATAGTTAATTTTAATCAATATCTTTCATTTCATCTTCTCCTAGGTGGTAAAGAGGGTGGTAACTTGACTCCAAAATTATTATTTTCGTCGTTCCTTTTAGGTGGCAAAGGTGGCGGCATCATAGGCGAATTGGTGTATTTAACAGAATTAAAACTACTAGTGCTGTGTAATGGTGTATTTGAATAATTAAAATTTTGACCAGTAGCATTACTCTTATTGGAGCTGTTTACCATATTATGATTTGGAAAAGTAGAAAATGGTGGACTGAGATTAGTGGGAGATAAAGTAGTTTGGGGAATAGTATAAGGGGATGGATTTAGATTTGGACTATAATTCGAAACATTAGGAAATGGCATTATTGGCATACTATAATAATTGAGATTGGGATTTGTTGGTGGTAATTGCGGCATTGATGAGATATCAGCATTTTGAAATTGAGGAGAAAAGAAATTAGAAGGAGAAGGTGGTAATTGAAATTGGGGCTGTAGGTGATATTGTTGATCTGGAAGGATGAGATGGACTGGCTCGTTTAATAAACTTAATAATTGGTGAGCATTTGGTCGATTTTCTGGCTTTGGATCCCATGTACGATCCAATAACAAATGATATTGTTGATTTATTAGATTCTTGTTTGGTGTTATGTTATTTTTCATATTATTATAAACTTCTTCTTTGGTTAATTTATCGTAAGGCAGTGTTAACGAAAATAAACTAAAAAATAATAAACCATAACTATAAATATCATAATAATAATTTGATATGATTTGATTAGAACTGTTAACGTAATATGGATCCAACCAAATTAATTTACTTAATGGTATATTATTTGCATCATTTTTATATAGATTAAATATGGAATAATTGTTGACATCATTATTGGTGCTGTTTAGTTTTACTGAAAATTCGAAGCCTGTAATTTTTCCTCGATTACTTTCAGTGATTAAGATGTTATATGCGTTTAGGTTATTATGACTGAAATTACGAGTGTGATGGAGATAAACTAAACCGTGTGCGATGTCTTCCATCAAGGTTAAATTGAACTCCACTCCTTTATTTTTGCCACACTTTATATAATCATATAAACAACCACTAGAAGTAGTTTCAACCAAAACTGAGTAAGGATAAAAGTCAGGCATCCCAAAGCTAGAATCCGTTATTCCAAATAAACGAACAACATAAGGGGATCCCTGTAAATTATGTAGATTGGCTATCTCTTTTAATATCATTTTTAAATTATCTTGATATTTATTTACATAACTTTTTTCTTCAACCAACTCTACACATCCTGGAAAATAGATTTTATATTTTTTTATTTTATAGTGCTCAAACTCATTAACGCTTTTATCTTTGTTTAAACTGTCTTCTTGAACTAAATTACCACCTGGAATATAATGGGTTTTCAGAAATGCTTTGAACTCCTCACTTAATATACTATAAGGCTTTTCTATTTTCATTTCTTCTATCCCTTGTGTTAGTTGATGTACCTCATCCTTCTTAATATTACTAATGACACTATTTACGTTCAAACTTACTTCTTGCTGCGTCTTTGTATCTTTGGAACTGACGTCATCTAACTTTTGGCACACTTCTTGTTGAGTATTAATGTCAGTTGAATTAACCCTATTCTCACTTTTTGTTCCAATCATATTGGATTGTTCTTGACCAACAACCATATTCTCTGACTTTGAATCATTTAGAATACTAATACTACTTTCAGCATTATTAGCATTTAAATCTGAAGATGATGGTATGCCATTTTCTGGTTGATTTAAAGTTAATTTAGATGGCAAAGCTTCATTTTCTTTCTTATTTTTAGATTCAGCGCTAATTTCTGTTTTTTTGTCTTCATGGTTCATATCTGTAGTTACTATACTCTCATAAAATAATTATAATTACTTCTGATAAAAATTTACCTTTATTGTCAACCTTAATTTCATTTTGAACAACCACGGAATCTAATACTTTATCCTCTTCAAGCATGGCTTGCATGCTCTTCTTGGCCTTTTCAAAGTTTAATCTTTCAATTAAGCATGCTTCAGTGTCTAATTCAAAAATGGCTTGTTCGATATCATTTAAAATAGAGTAAAGTGCTTTTTTATGATTTTCTGAATTTAACATATTAGTGATTGCATATTTTTTATTCAATGCTTGCACAAATTCTAAACAAGATGCTAATATTGATAAATAATTCTTAACTACAATCCCTAATCGTTTTGTACTGGGCTCTTCCTCGGCGTCAAAATTCTTTTTAATATCCTCAATTATTAATTCGCCTCTCTTTACTTTACGGGTAATTTTACTCATTTGTCCAGTAAGTATTTTGGTTTCTTCTCCTTCAGATATTAGCTCCCTACCCACCTCGATGCATTGACATATATCCAGTAAGACTGTCATTGTCTTGTTATATTCTTACAATAAAAGATGTTTAAACCTTTATAACTTGTATTATCTAGTATTCAAAGATTTAAATGAATACTGAATTTTTATTGGCTGTACTAATTATTAAATCATTTTTCTTATTAAATTTTATTGAGAGTAATTTTGCTTTCAAACCACTGTGAATGTCATCAAAATTAAAACTTAGTTTCAACGCAACTATTTAAAATAAATTAATATTTGAAGTGAAATAATGAGCTAAAGAAGCCTTTATTGTATTTAATATGGCTATTAGATAAATTTAAAAGTGATTTATATTAAAGGATAGAATTGTTTTATCATTAATAATTTAATTTAATTTAATGTTATGACAAATATAGGGGAAAATATAACTGTTTTTGAACCTTGATATTTTCCAGAAATCAAACTTCATAGATAGATTTGAAATTTTTTATATCAATTTTTATTTATTGTTTATATAAATGCCATTTTTCTAACTCTAGAGCTTTGATTAAGGATGTTAGATTTTCACTGCTCAAATATATAAGGGTACTGATTCTTTGTTAAACTACCAAGTCTAAGAGGCATGTGTTTTATTTAAGGTATTATTGAGTTTGCTTAAAGTATGGTAATCTTGGTAGATTGGAAAACTATATGAGCATGTGTTTTAGGGATTTTACTAACAATTTTTTCACTCAAATAGGATTTAAAAAATCGAAAAAATGATGAAATTAAAAAAGACATCTCCATATGGTTGTCATTCGTTCTGCAAATTCTATTTCATCTTATAACTATCCATATGCAATAGTTATATTGGATGTTATATGTTTTTCAAAGAGTAATTTCTAATGGTGATGTTTTTTTTTGCTTCGTTATTTTTTTCATTTTTTGAGCGCTATTTGAGTGGAAAGATTGTTAGTAAAATTCTTATACAAAAAAATACATCCCCGATATTAATTTAAATATTCAGCTTTAAAATTATTCCAACCAATGGCTCATTTTTACATTTCAATAGCATTTGCTGAATATTTATCATTATATAGGATCACTTGAAACTAGTATATGATATATAACAATCCACTTAAAAATTTAAATGGTGATATACAGTTCAAACTTATATTTATTAATATAATTCAAATTTTTTTAAACTTAAAATATATACTTTTTTTATTTAATCTATAAACCTTTTGCAGAATTGTATAGGGTAAAATTAAAAATCTAATGACTTCATGATATAAACTTCATAATAATGTCAATATCATTATTAATAATAATTTTATTTAGAATTTTCCTTTATAAAATCAACAGCGGCTGAAGCCCGAGTATACACACCTGGTTTGCCTTTAAGAGCACAGCCTTCACCCCATGAAACAATACCGACTAATATTGGAGTAGTACCTTCTTCAATGAACATTGGGCCTCCAGAGTCGCCTTGGCACGAATCTTTACCACCTTCTGGATAAGCAGCGCAAAATTGAGATTCAATATCCAAGATTGGATAAGCTTCCTTACAATCACCGACATTAAATACCGGTGCTTTTACCTCTAAAAGAACTGGTGAAAGGCTACCGCCATATGAGGTAGCACCCCAACCAATGACTTTTAGGAGGGTGTTATCAGCATTAGAATACGTGCCAGGATCAATTTTAATACCAGTAGACGGTCCAGAAGCATTGTCAAGCTTCCAAATAGATATATCATAGGCTCGAGTGCGTAATCTATAGTATGGATGAACAATGCGGGATTTGATATTGTAAGTTTTTCCTTGTTCGGAAGATTCAATAGCACTCAAATTGTGACGATGTATACGAGCAGTCCATAGTAAGATATCTCTTTTTGCACAATGAGCAGCTGAAATAACAGTGTTGGCATTATATAAAGTACCACCACAAAAATGGGAGTGATCATAATCAAGGGATACTACCCAAGGGTATTTAAATTTGGGGGATACCTCATAGCCACCTACAATACGGCCAGGTGGAATTTCTGGAGGAACACCAGCAGGAATAGCAGCACTAAGAAGAGTAAAGATAAGGATGAAGATAATAGTAAATTTCATTAAGTTATCATATAAGTTTTTAACAATTTTGAGTTAGTTTTTATAGCTATATTTTTAATTTGTTTTTAATTTTTATTTGGTTGTATTTGTCATACTTATACAATGTGATTTTACTTGTAACTTTAATTGGCAAGTTATCTAATTTGTATATTGAGTTTCCATTTATATGTTTACTATATATATTTTTATTCTTTATCGTAAATAAATCACTTTCGGTAAGTAAATTTATAACCTTTTATAATATTGCCCTACCAATATATAATAACAAGTAAACCTTAGCAGCTAGATTCTTCTATTTATATTTCCACATTTAATTTCACAACTAATAAATATTTAGTATAAATAATGCAACTTCATTGTTGTCAAAGTATTTTTTTTATAGTTACAAGGTTGCTAATATTTTTTATTGAATTTTATAAAAAAACCACAATTGCAACAATAAAGATGTAGCGGAATAACAAAACAGTTTTATAAATGAATGTTAAAAGGGAACAAAAAACAACTTGCTTTTTATTTTTCTATATTACTGATATATTAGAATATACGAAACGGTAATAGTCCTTTAATTAAATTAAAGGGATTGATTTTGAACTAAAGATGCGTAGAATCCATTAAGCGTTAAAAGATTATCATGAGTGCCCATTTCTACTTTTTTACCATCTTTCATAACAATAATTATATCGGCATCTTGAATAGTGGACAAGCGATGGGCAATAGTAATTGTAGTTCTACCTTCTGAAGCTTTATCCAAAGCATCCTGTACGACTTTTTCAGATTGAGAATCTAAAGCGGAAGTAGCTTCATCAAGTAGTAATAGCTTTGGATTTCTAATGAGTGCTCTAGCAATAGCTATTCTTTGTTTTTGACCGCCTGAAAGTCTACCACCACGTTCACCACATGAAGTATTGTAACCATCTGGAAGATCCATGATAAAATCATGTGCATTAGCCATTTTAGCTACATGGATAATTTCTTCTTTTGTGACATCTCTTTCTACTCCATAAGCGATATTATCCATAACTGATAGATTGAAAAGTACAGGTTCTTGACCAACGGTAGATAATTGACTTCTTAAATAAGGCACATTCCACTCACTGATATCTTGGCCTTCGACTTCAAGCTTTCCAGAACTAAGGGTATAGAACATTTGGACAAGGCTAATGATAGTTGATTTTCCAGATCCAGAAGATCCTACCAAAGCTACTTTTTTATCTCTAAGTACTTCTAAGTCTAAGCCATTTAAGACCTTAGTATCGGGTCTGGATGGGTAAGCGAAATGAGCATTTTTACTTGAAATGTTACCATATAGCTGCTTATTTTTATTACCATAAGCATCTGATTGATCAATCTTAGGTGTACGATCTAAAAGTGCAAATATTTCATTAGCAGCGATTTTAGATTTAACAAAGGAGGTTAATTCACTAGAGGCAAACCCAAATGACATCCCCATAAACATGACGGAAGAGATAATTTGAAACATATTTTTATATGTGTATTCTTGATTAATCACTAGAGTGGTTCCATACCAAAACACCAAAGCATTAATAAAGTGCGGAATACTCATAGCAAATGAATACCCTACAGCCGATTTAAGATAGCCTTTTCTCGAAATTTTATGAGCCTTTCTAACTCTTTCTAAATAGTCTTCAAAAAATATAGTCTCTCTATTTAGTGAGTTAATAGTGCGCTTATTAATGATTGACTCCATAGCAATTTGTGACACTTTTAAGTAAGCACGCTTACTTTGCTCAGTTACATCAGTTAATGCAGATACTTCAACAAGTTGACCATAAGCATTAAGTGGCACAGTAGCTAATGCAACCAAAGTGAGTTTCCATCCATTTAAAAAAGCAATAATCAAACTCGCAATAGTACAAGATGAAGCACTAAAAATCGGGCCCATAAATTTACCAACTAAACCTTGTACATTTTCAGCTTCAGTTGATAGTTTACCAGCAATAATTCCAACTGAGTTCTCAGGAGCATCATAAAAACCAACTTCTTGGGCCAATAACGAACGGAAACATCTTCTACGTATTTCATAAGTAAGATGCTCGCCCAGTGTATTATAGGCAGCATACCTCAAAAAGCCTACAATTAAGCAACAAATAGCTAGAACTAAGAACATAAGGGACCAAAAATTAATATCCTGTAGTCCTTTTTCTATTAATCCTGGTGTGCCTAAATCAAAAAACGATTGTGTGGCTTCAGTAAGAAGAACTGCATAAACAGGGTATGAAATCCCATCTGATAATGCACCAAAAGATCCTAAAAATCCGTAATACCAATATGATGATACCATCTTTAAACATCTCATTAATGGCATTGGAGCTTCATATGGTTTATTCTTATCCTTGACCAATTCTCCTGGAAGTGATTTAACTCGGCTTGCCATTTTAAATAAACCATCTTCTAACTGCTCATCATCTTTTATATCTAGTACCACTCCATCCACATTTATGTCACTACTAATAATGTCATCATCTTTGTTCTTTTCTTCTTCATCACTTTTCCTAATTTCTTGTTGTTTAACTAAATTAGCATAAGCACCATTAAGCTCAATTAATTCATTGTGGCTTCCTTCTTCAATGATAGTACCCTTGTCAAAGACAACGATCTTATCTGCTTTTTTAATAGTAGATAAACGATGTGCAATTACAATAGTGGTTCTATCTTTAGCAGCATTATCTAGTGCTTTTTGAACAATTCTTTCTGACTCAGTATCTAAAGCTGAGGTAGCTTCATCAAGTAATAATATAGTTGGGTCCTTAATTATAGCCCTAGCAATAGCTATTCTTTGCTTCTGTCCACCACTCAATTGAGAGCCACGATCACCAACCATAGTATCATATTGTTGTGGTAATTTCATGATAAAATCATGAATATTAGCTAGTTTACAAGCATTTACAACACGATCATGTAATTGTTTAGCATCAACTTTAAACTCATCATCATTCTTTAAACCAAATAGTATGTTCTGTTTAATAGTAGTACCAAACAAGCATGGTTCTTGACCTACTAAACCAACATGTTCTTTTAAGAATTTATTTGAGATTTTAGATATATCTATTCCATCTAACAAAACTCTTCCAGATGTTGGTGCATAGAACCTTTCTATCAATCCAACACATGTACTTTTACCACTACCAGAATGACCAACTAAAGCAACAGTTTGTCCTTTTGATGCTTCAAAAGTAATACCTTTAAGGATCTGAACATCTGGCCTAGATGGATAACTGAATTGTACATTTTCAAATGTTATGTTTCCCTTAACTGATGATATTTTAGATTGATTTCTTATATGTTCCTCAGTTACTAAAAACGGATCAATGTTTGATTTCCTTTCAATAATTTCAAATAATTTAGTAGCAGCACCTTGAGCAGTGGCAATAGCAGTAAGTGATGGAGAAGTCATACCTAATACCATAGAACCGATTAAGACATTAAAGAATACTGTCAATACATTATCAGCTTTTTGCTCCCCATCGCGAATTAATTTACCACCATACCACATAGCCAAGGCATAACTTGAAAACATGATGAGTAAAAAAATACCATTGCTCAATCCTGTAAAAAAAGCTTTACGAAACCCTTTCTTACGAGCTAATCTTAGTTTATCCTCATATCTATTCTGTTCTTTTTCCTGAGTATTGAATGAGTAGACTGTTTTGATAGCAGATAATACCTCTTCAGCTATAGAGTCTGCTTCGCCATATACACCTTGTCCGCCCTTAGAAACATCTGCAATAGCTTTACTTGTTAGAACACCAGCAAGTGTCAGTAATGGTACTGAAGTTAACATTACTAAAGTTAATTTCCACCCTTTTATAAAAGCTATAACGAAAGCAGCAATAAAGCAGGTAAAATATTGTATAAGAAGACCGACTTTATCTGATATGCCATCTTGAACTAAATTAATATCACCGGCTATGCGTGAAGCGATATCGCCTGAAGAAATAGAATCAAACCACCCCATTTCTTGACTTAAAACCGAATGATAATATTTATTTCTGATTCTTACAGCCTGACTTTCTCCAACCATTAACCAAAATGATAATTGAAAGTAAGCAGCGGCTGCAGTAATAGCTCCAACTATTACAAACATAATACACAAGAAATCAACAGTCTCTCTTAATGTTTTATTAGCGAGATCTGGATTCTCAGAGTAATTCTTTTGATAATCACCGAATAAACCAATTACTTGAGAAAACAACAAAAATAAAATTGGTTGAGATATACCATTAATGATAGAAGCCAATGACGCAAAAGATATTAGCAATCTATCTTTAGTTGTAGCAAATTTGAATAATTTAAGAAAAGGTACATTTTTTGCATTTTGTATTTTTTCTTGTAACTCTACATCTTTTTCGTCTCCTTTGCTCCCTTGTCTCTTTCTCTTTAATTTAAACATTTTAAATTTTAGTATTTTAAGAATTCTCCCACTCTAATTTATAGACTGGTAATGGACTTAAATTTGGTAAAGATTCGCAATGTTAAGTGCTTTGAGAATAATTAAAAAGGATACTGCGTGTTATTTATTATCCATAACTGCGTACTTTACGAAGACTAAGAAATTCTTTTTATGCATTTTATCCACGAATGTTGTCCCGAGCTGGTATATTTATAGAATATGAGGATGTTTTTTTGATTTTATCACTTCTTTCATTTGTTGAGTACTACTTAAATAGAAAATTGTCAGTAAAATTCTCAAACAAAAAATGTCCACCATATAAGGATGTGTTTTTGTGTTTAAGAATTTTACTAATGATCTTTTCACTTAAATAGCGCTTAAAGAATAGAAAAAGTAATAAGGCCAAAAAAAACACCCCCATATGTTCTTTTTACCTTACAAATCATACATAATTTAAAGGTCCATTTTTGGTAGTACTTGCTAATTAAAAAACAGAAATTCTATAGAAGAGCAGCTTGCAGCTAGATGTCTTCCGTTATTTTTAGTTTGAAGTTAAAATATATTAACATGAACTCAAGAATATAAGGAAGCCTGTGGCTCTTAACTTCGTGTTAGAAAAAATTGATTATAAACCAAAAACAACAAAAGACATCTAATTCTGAGTTAATCTAACAATACTGTTTATTATTTGGATTTTTTTGCTTAAGAATTTTATTAGCGATCTTTTCACTCAAATAGCGCTTAACAAATGGAAAAAGTGAACAAACTAAAAAAAAACACCCTCATATATGTGCATAAGCAATCCTCCTAATAAACAATTTTTCATCTTTGTTCTAGTTTTAAAATAAACATGCTTATTTAAAATCCTGCCTTTAAAGCATTTAATTGCCAGTTACCATCTAATATTATTCAAAGCTACTCCTAAAATCCATAACTTTTTACTAAAGGATTGTGGCACGGGTAACTAATTACAATATTCTTCAATCCAAAACAATTTTATTTTCTACTATAAAAAATATTCGTTGTTATAGTATTGATAGCCTTGCCTTACCCTTATTGATCAGAAAATTACCATTACTTTTGATATGGCCCTATAATATAAATAGAGCATGTAACTACCACAAAGTCCCCATACTCCCAACCAAGTTTTTCAAACAATTCATTCTTTAGTTTTTAAACTATTCAAGCCACATTAAACAGAAAGACCCCTTACATATTATAATAAATATTGAATTAACTGTATTCCTTGCTTAATTTTGAATTGAGTTGTTATATTATCATGACATTACATTTATATTGTTTTTATTTGAAGTCAATATTATATATATTTTTTAATATTATTTTCAAATTATCTAATGTTTGTGTTTTTTAGATTTTAAAAAATCAATAAGTTAATTGACTATATATTTATATATTGACTTTTAACGCTATAATACCCATTCAAACTAATTTTAGTATATTCCAAAATCAATTTCTATATACAACTATTAAAAAACTAAAAAAGTATTTTAGCTGAATAAAAAATATATTTTAAAATGGTAATTGTTAATATTTTATATCTATATTGGGGTTGTCTGAATTAGTTTCATTATTTTATCCAATTTTTGAAAATTTTGTATTTTAAAAACTTCGCTTAAAATTCTATAAAATCACATCTTTTATTAAAACAAAAGTACCCAAACACAGTTCTAAATCATTCTATTATAGCTCATACTGTAAGTTAGTTGAATTTCTACTAGATCTTAAATACATGTTCTTATAAAGCTTAATTGAGAAATATTTATTATCAACTGCTTTATAACCAACATCGTAGATTTATTATCAAATAAATAAACTACTTTAATGTTATAATTACATTATTAATATGGGAGTGTTTTTTTTGACTTCATTATTTTTTCCATTTTTTGAGCGCCATTTAAGCGGAAAATTTGTTAGTAAAATTCTTAGACACAAAAATACATCCCCATATATTGCCAAGTTAATAAATAGCTGCATGGGAGGGAGTGGTCAGCCCCAAAACTATAATTAACCATCCCTATATAGTACAAGTAATAATAGTTTTTACATATTATTACAGTTACTTGTTCTTTGACTATTTATTAACTTAGCTATTAATAACCTGAGTAATCCTAACATTTAACAATCTATTTCTATCATTCAACAAACTACTTACTTGCTTAGTAAATATCGAAATTTTTAAATTCTCTGTTATCTTCGTAAGGTAAGCTGGGATTGATCTTTTAATTTTTCTGTTTTCTATAGACTCTATAACTTTAATTGGAACTATATCGCTTTTTTTTGATGTATCAGATACTGGATAATAATGTAGTTTATTGTTATGTTTAATAAAGTGTAAATACTTCTTAATGCCCTGCATCTCTATTATTCTTTTTGTATTTTTGTTTCTTTTATACTTTTTAAAAATTATATCTGTTTTCCCATTATTAACAGTCGAGTTATTAATTTTATTATGCTCGCAAATAAAAGCCTCAAATCTTGAAATTAATTGATCGATATCTTCTATTTTACCTAACGCTTCAAAACTACTTTTCCATTTTGAAAGGTTTCCAAAATGTCCATCAACTATACTTTTTCCATGATGCTCAGCAAAAAAATTAAGATTAACATTCAAACTACTATTTATTTTATGAATTTCTTTAAACATATAGTGTAGAAACTCTTGGGATCTAAAATGATTTCCTGTATCTGCCCATATATTAGTTTTTGTAAACTTTTTAAATAGAAGCTCTGTAGAGATTAAATCGATTAAACAATCTCCTGCATATGCTGAATCATGATTCAATATTTCAGATAAATAATCAAAGTAAACTTTGCCTATTGTTTTATCATCTTTTAAATATAATACACCAAAACCTAATACTGATATAGCTTGTTTATTATAATGATCTAGATTTATTGAATCTGGTCTTGTCCCTATTTCCATATTTTGTTTAAAATCTAAAACTATTATACAACTTCTGTTATTTAATTTTTTGATAGTTTCATTAAATGTGTTTTTTTGAGTATCAACACAGAATTTATGTAATTTGTATAATTTTTCTTCTTCGTTGAAAATTTCTTGTATCTCTGCTTTGTTTTTTGCTGTATTTATTTTATTTTCAAATAACTTTTTTCTAACTGTATACTGGGTACATATATTACATAGATCCGTTTTTCTTGCTGGATTTTTGAAATTAGTTGGTATATATTTAAAGAACGTTGACCTAGCTACTGCTTTATCTCTTAGATCATTCAAATATTTACTATATATCATTCTTCTACTTTTATTTAATATATATATTATCTGATGAATATTTACTATCGTTATTTTTTTTATTAAATCTTGATGAAATAGTTGAATCATTTAGTAAATATTGTATAATAGTTTCAATTTGGTCATCTTTAATTTTTTTTGTATTTTTAATAATAGGTTGTAATGTTGATATTTTATTATTATTACTTGTTTTTGAATAATCATATTGATTTCTATTTATATTAAACACAAAACTCTTACATTCATCAAAAGAATATGCTGAATCTATAGTTGATAACAATGCTACTTATTGATTTTTGTTTCCTGTTTCCCTCAAAGCACTAATTTTATACATTGTTTGATTAAGTTTATTATTATTGATAGTAAACTTTGATAATATATCTTTTCTTTGTTTTGTTTTATTATAAAATTCCATGAACCTTGGGTTGTTATAAGTAGCTCTTAAAATTGATGTAAATGAATTACAATGTTTATATTGTGTACTCCTCCCTATTGTATTGAAGTTTTCAAAAATTCCATTTCGAAGTTTAGTTATGAAAGTTTGCATTTTATTTTTATTTCAACAAAAAATAAAGTCAAATAAGTGTATTTATATAATTATATAATCATATAGTTATATATTATATATCTGATAAATATCTAACAGAACTAACATAAAATATATAGTTAGGAAAATTAGCTATTTAAGAAAAGGAAACAATTAAAATAAGTTTTAAATAGAGACATTTAATTTTAGGCTTTTTAGATTTAACCGTTATATTGAACACAAACTTGAAATTTTAAATTTGGATTAATTTCTAAGTAGATTCTGAAACCAATTAGGACAGCCCCATATATTAATACGGGGATGTATTTTTGTGTCTAAGAATTTACTAGCAATTTTTTCACTCAAATAGCACTTGCAGGGTGGAAAAAGTAATGAAGCCAAAAAAACATCCTCATATGTTAAGATATATTTATCGTTAGTTTAACAAGTTTATTCCGTTTTGTTATCTTAGATGATTTACTAAAATTCGATAGATAAACATATATATTTCAGCCTTCTATTTGCTTTTTTACTGAGCTATATATATTTATATATTATAAACTTTTATTAATTTTAATTTAGCTTTTGAAATCAAAATTTTGCTAGCATAGAAATAATTTATTAAATCGATTTGTTACTCCTGTGGTTTAGGATTCCAAAAAAATCTAATCATAAAAATAAACTACATTTTTAGAAAAGCCAAATAAAATGAGAACTGATTACATAATTATAAAGCTTAAAACCAACTGTATTATAAACCTAGTTTTGTCCATAATTATAGCTAAATTACAATACTTATAAATTAAAAGAATCATCGATTTGACGATACTTCTACTTCAAACCTTTCAAAGAATAGCGAAGTTTAATAAAATTGGAAACAATCAAAATTTTAGTAATTTCCTACGTTTATAAAGCAGTATTGAATAGTTTTAAAGTAATTTATAAGTTTATTAAAATTTCAATGTACTCTCATTTGGAGTTTTTTTTAATAAAATCAGTAACAGCAGATATACGAGTATATACCCCTGGTTTACCATTTCGAGCACAACCTTCACCCCATGATACGACACCAACCAATATTGAATTCGAACCTTCTTGAACAAATATTGGGCCTCCAGAATCACCTTGACAAGAATCTTTACCTCCTTCTGGATATCCAGCGCAAAATTGTGATTTATTGTCTAAGTTTTTATAAGACTTTTTACATCTATCAGCGTTCAATACTGGAACCCCAACCTCTAAAAGGATTGATGAAGAGTTCCCCCCTTCAGTGGTATCACCCCATCCAATAACCTTGAGAAGAGTATTATCAGCATTGGCATATTTTCCGGAATCAAGCTTGATTCCAGTTAATGGTCCAGCTGCAGTATCAAGTTTCCAAATAGCAATATCATAAGCATTTGTATCAGCTTTATAGCTTGGATGAGAAATACGAGATTTGATTTTGTAAGTTTTTCCTTGTTCAGAAGATTCAGTAGCATTTAAGTTGTGACGATGTATACGAGCAGTCCATGATAAAGTTGGTCCAATAACACAATGGGCAGCTGAGATGACAGTATTTCCATTATACAAAGCACCACCACAAAAATGAGACCTTTCATAGTCAAGTGATACCATCCATGAGTATTTAAACTTGGGAGATACTTCATAACCTCCTACAATGCGACTGGGTGGAGCTTTCAAAGGAATTTCACCAGCGATAGCAGCACCAAAGAGAGTAAAAATGAGAGAGGATTTCATTGAATTGTTTGAACAAATCTTGAATATTTCGATTAGCTTTTATAGTTTAATTTTAGACTATTTTTTGTAGTCTGCTTACTTTATATACTAGTCACACGTATTTAATGTAATATCACTTATTTTCATAATCTGTATCCTGTCTAATTTGTACATTGACTTTCTATTTTAATATTAACCCTTATTATTTTTTATTATTTTTTTCAATTATATTTTTTTTTGCGCACATATTCATTAATCTTTATCATGCTATCATTCATTATGTAATATCAAATATGTCTTGCGAGATATTCTTTAGCATTTAATTATACATATAACTGTAATTTTAATATAATTTTTACAACTTTTGTTTTCATCAAGGATCTTTTTACTGCCTTATACAACTATGTTTTTGTAATAGGGAGGAGGTCAAAATAGCTTGCTAAAAAATCATTTTAAGTTTGTTTTTTTTAGTCATTATTCTTGAACTTGTTAACTAAATTGTTAAAGGAGAAGATTTTGGGTACTCTAAATATATTAAATTTGTAGTTATTTAAATAAATTTAGATAAATTATAAAACTATATGTTAACTCTGATAACTCTGTTAAGTCACACTTACATTTTAAAATAATACGAATGTGCTTTTTCCTGGTTAAGGATTAAAGTAATAGATTATTAAATTATAAGTTATATAGTGAACAAAATGTTGGAATAAAAAAAAGATATTTCCAATATTTGGTTGATAAAATTGAAAAATGTAAAAAAGTCAAGTGAAAATACAAATGATATTAAGGGATTTAATATATATTTAAGTAACTGAACCATGAAACATGAATTATCTAGTTTAATACATAAATTTGTTATTTATTTAGATAGTTATATGATGCTAAAATTGAAACCAAATTTCTAATATGATATCTATAAACTATTAATTCAAACCTTAAGACAAGTATCACATCAAAAAAGTCATTCTCCTTACAACTTAATCTTCTGTTTAATATACGATAAGGGTTAATAAAACCAGAACACAAGTATTATTCAATAATATAAAAATATAAAAATATAAAAACTAATGCAAAGCTTGTAAAAAAGTAAATTCGCAACTTAGTTTTTGGCACTATCATCAGTCCTTTGCATTCGATTTAATGATATGTTTGTACTTTTGTTTGAGAATTCAACTGGTGATTTTTAAATTCCAGGGTACTTAAAAAGTGTACAAAATACTGAAGCAAAAATAGATATTCCTAATCCCATTGAATAAAATAATGAATACATCTCTTAACATTTTACAAGAAAAATGTCCAAAGCTATACAATAATTAAATTAAATAAATTAAGGTCTTCTCCTTGGTTCTTTACAATATTTAGATATCTTAATTCTAGATGCACCTTTAGGTTTACCAGTTCCAGTACGATACTTCCCTCTTCTAGTATCCATTTTAACAAAATTAGTTGAAACTAAATCTGAATCTTTTAACCCTGTTTTAGGTTTACTCTTTCTAGCATCCGATGTAGCTTTTCTTGCAATTCTTTTAGCTTTTGCTTCTTCTTTCTTCTTCATTTCTTCCTCTCTTATCTTTCTTTCTTCTTCTTCTCTCTTAGCTTCTTCTTGAGCTAAAATTTTATTAGTTAAAAGTTTTATAATATGATATAAGTTAGCTACCTCGAATTTTTTCTATAATCAGCATATATCGAGGATCTTTTTCTTTTAATGGGAATTTAAACCTATAATGTGTAGGATCACCTTTGGCTGTATGTTCATCCTCAAATGTCCATGGATAAACAAGTGGTATTTCATTACCGTCTTCGTCTTTTGGCCTTGGTTTATAAGTAGTAATGTTTTTCGTATTTAAACGTGGATTATTGAACCATCCCCTTAATTTTTGTCTTTCAAATATAAATCCTTTTTCTTTTTCTTCTAAAATTTCTTTAGCTGTTTGATAACCTCTGATACGTTGAATTGGTTTTCGAAAAGAATAAGGTGTAAGTGGTTTAGCATACGGATAAGAAGGTAAACTATTAATTCTAAATTTCGGATCTTCAAGTATATCGCCAAAGTGTTTAACTAACATATATTGTGTCCAATCACAAATTCTTTTTGCCTGTTTCATTAATTCTCGATCCATGTATTTTGGATGGCCTTTTGGTACAATAAATTTCGCCATCAATTGTTGCCAATAAACTGGGGTTTCTACAAATAGCTTACTAAAAGCAGTTGGTGGTGGTATTTCCATAGATGATGTTGCTTCTATAGAATGATTTCCATGTATTTCCTCCCTATCTAAGATTCTAGATTCATTATCAACTGGAAGTTCATCAATTTCAGAACAATTGTTTTCCGGGGTAGGTGGATAATAAAAATCTTCCTTATTTTCATCATATTCTTTTAAACTTCTTATCTCTTCTTCTTTTTCAATAACTTCCTTTACTTGAATATTAGCTTTTTGTTCTTCAATGTCATCTTCTTTCTTAAATTCTGGGAGTGACGCGGACCTCATTTCTGAAAGAGCCTTAGTTTGATTCAAGAAATGAGTTATTGATGTTTCATTACTTGGATTCGCCAAATTGCTCTTTTCAGGGGAAATGAAAGCTTTTATTTCTTCAATAGATGTATCTTTGATTTCATTAATGTTGTTCTTTTCTTCTTTATTTTTAATCATAGATTTTTCTTTCGATCCCCTTTTTATCTTTTCTACATCTTCTTTATACCTTTCTGTAAAATTCCTCATGAGATTCTTTTTAATTTCGGCGTACATTTTATAATTCTTAACTAAAAATGTATTAATGAAAACTCAATAAAAGTTATTATCATTTACCCATAACTGGAAAGTCATCAATATCTTCAACTCTAGGATCCCTGTTATACTTCTTTTTGAAATTATATTCCCAATTCTTTATCATTGTCTTATATTTATTAAGTTTTGTATAAAGTCCATTGTACTCTTTATCTTCTTTTTCACTTGTTTTTTTCTTAGCCAAGCTATCCTGTAAATCAATTGCCTTATTTTCTGACTTGTCACACATTATACTATTTTATATAAAGAATAAGCTATTAAATTATGAGATAAAATATTCGATTTTTATAATTTTATAATTAACCAAATTAACTAACTTTAATATAGCTTAACCAATTAAAGCTAGCTAATATTATGGGAAGTCAAGCTTAAATTTAGTATAATTTTAAAACGCGAAAGTTGAAGATTTAATGAACGCGAGATTGGGAGTTTAAAATCAACCAATTAATTAACAGTTCTGAGATAAAAACTAGTTATTTCTTAAATTATAAATAGAACAATGGTTTCTAACTTTCAAGTTGATATTATCATACTTTAATTTTGTGAAATCTCCTAAATACTTTAAAACATTTAACATTGGGGCTTTTTACATTAGCTATTTAGTTTCTTTGTATGAGGCTATTTTTTTTGACTTCATTATTTTTTCCATTTTTTAAGCGCTATTTGGGTGGAAAGATTGTAGTAAAATTTTTAAACAAAAAAACACATCTCCATATAGTATATAAAATTGTCATTTCAATAAACTATAGTATATATGAGGTTTTCTAATACCCTATTTAAAGGATACTTTTCTATTATTATTTATAATAATTACAGTTAAAGTTGACATTTTGGATACCATTATTATTTAAGATAGTATATATAGTAAAACCGTTAATTAATATAAAACTATACTTATAAATTTTAAAAGATTAACAACGAAATTGAAAAGAATAGCAGTCTAATAATGAGTCGTCTCTTCTAAAATTAGTTTATTGTCAAACTATGATATTAACTTATTAGTTTCTAGTAAACTTATTTTTATGCAATTTAGGAATGAAGCAATAGTAATAAGCTTACTATACAACTAAATCAATAGAAAAATAACTTATTAAAATAATTTAAATTTGTAAATGTAAAAAGTCAATAAAATATATATATTACATTTATTATGTTAAAACTCAATATGTTTTTGAATAAATGGCAATAAACTTGAAACACGAGTATAAACATGAGGATAATGTCTAGCACCACAATCAAGACTAATAGAGGAAAGACCAACTAAGGTGAACGTATTCCCATCTTCTAAAAACAAAGGAGAACCTTGATCCCCATAGCATGGATTTTCATAACCTCCATTAGAAGCACAGAACAATAATTCTTTTTTAAAATAGGAGTAGCGTGATTTACATTTTTCATTATTAACAATACTTTGATGAATTTCCCTAAGAAGTGGTATTGAACCATCACCCGATTGAGTAGCTCCCCAACCAATAATCTTTAAAGTTAGTTTCTCAGTATTAGATAAATCACCTTGGTCCAATTGAATAATCGTAGATAAATTAAAATTACCATCCAATTTCCATAATGAAATATCATAGTAATCGGATCGAGAATATAAGGGATGAGCGATCCAACTTTTTATACTAAAAGTCTTTCCATTCTCTTCCAGTTCTGTTAAACTTAAATCATGGCGATGAATTTTGGCGGTCCATTCCGTTATGTTACCATAAATACAACCCGCGTTGGTGATGATAGTATTAGAGTTAATAAGGGTTCCTCCACAAATATGAGTATCTTGATTGTTTAAAGAGACTATCCAAGGATATTTGAATTTTGGGGATACTTCTGTTCCACCAACTAATTTGATAGACGCATCATTTGATAAAAGGTTAGCAGCACTGACTAATCCTAAAAATAAAAGATAAATCGAAAGTTTCATTTGTTATGATTTATTTTGAAGTTAAAATTTCAATGAGTTATAAACCGATTCAAATATCTTTTATTCGTTTATATAGTTTTTAATTATCTTTTTTTTAATTGTTATAAATAAACGTCAATGAACCTTTGATTTTCGGTTTATTTTATTTTTAAAATTTTATAAGACTATTTTGAGCTATTTCAATGTCAATTTTGATACTTTTTTAGACTCAAGAATATCGACATGTTTTATTTTTTATTTTTAAATTTAATGATATAATATTGATCTTTTGTTATTTTTTATTCAAGTTTTGAATGTTATTGTCATTGTAATTCTAGCAATTGAAAATTCGAATATTCCCTTATTTAGCTATTTTTTCTGTTTATTTGACTTGATTGCTAATACTTTAACTGGTTTGATAGTGTATTTTTAAACAAAATATGAGGTTCTATTAGTCATTTAGTATCTATTTAAAGATGATATGCTCTGTTTGATTCTTTGCAAAGTAGTGTAAATTTCAAAATGTTATAGGAATTGAATTTATTATTTTGTTATTTTTTTCAGTAAAAATCATATAAATATATACCTCGGAGTAGTGGTGTAAAGTCTATCGCTTTAATGTTGAATAAAGTATATTTCTTATATTTAAAGGATAAGTTTTTTTGAAAATTATTATTGCATTTTCCTAAAATTTTCGGTTTGAAATTAAAGTTAATTATCAATACTTCAACTAGTTCAATAATATGTTTTTAAATAAAAGATAAGATCATAATAATGTTGATTATTTATTCGAATATAAAAAAAATATTACTATAAATATAAGGTGCTTTAATTAGAATTTCTGAGAAATAGTTCATACTTTTTTGAAAAATAGTCAAAATCTCAAAATAATAAAATTCTGATTTATTATTATATTATTGTCTATATAATTCTTCTACAAATACTTTACTAAGAGTAGTAGTATAAAAAGATTATGGGATTTATCAAGACACCATATCATATACTCAAAAGCTATATTTTTTTTAAAGTTATTTATTGCGCTCATTATTAAAACTAGTTCTAAAAATTCATCTTTAAATCACTTATTAGGTTAGATACATAGTGATAAATTATCTCAACAAAAAATAGAAACAAAATTATTAATACTGGTAATAAGATATTGTAATAGATATTAAACAGTATTATATAAGAAATTCCATTTTGGATGTTATTTTTGTAGATTTATTTAGAATATAGAAATGAATGCTTAGAAACAAATGGGTTCATTTAAAGACTATTGAAATAACAGCTGAACTAAATTCAATAAAGTTGAGTTTATTTTTCATTTTGTTTGTAAGCTATTACTAAAATTAGTTATTATGAAAAATATATTTTTTAAATCCAATCAAATAGTATAGATTTTAATGAAGTTTAAACTATATATTTTCAATTCAAAATAAAGCTTCAAATTTAATGCAAAAGTTGATTCAATTCATAGGCTGTTATTGATTTTGATTGAGAAAAAGGCCAAAACTGAACCTTAGTGATTTAATATTATCATCCACCACTTTTAATTAATCCTAAAATAATTACATGGTGCTAAATAGCATGTGTAACATAAAACTAATAGTTGATAGGCTTGAAAATAGAACTAAATCAAACAAACCATGAAATAAAGGTATTTAAATGAAAAAGTAAGCTATGTTTTTAGTTTGAATAACTTTTATTTTTTAAACATCAATGATTTCTACTAAATCTTCAATGATTAATAATGTATTTGATAATACTATCAGCCCATTGATAATCAGCGGTCACAATATTAAACAACCTTCATTAACCATTCAAATAAAAAAAGATGTCGATCATCTCATTATAACTTCCGATTTCAAAACTTACTATTGTTTTAATGGTAATAATAACAATAAACTACTAATCGACTCCAATAAGCAAATCCTTGCTTTAATGCAATGTAATTTATTCCATTTAATCCAAGGTAAATACATAATAAAAATGGTAGATTCCAATGTTAAATCAAGTTTAAAATTAAGTTCTAAAGCAAACCATTTAAGTTTACTAAAAAAAGAATATTGTTTAAAATATAATAAGTTAGCCCTTGAATGGACATATAATAGTTTATCAAAAGAATGGAGATTAAGTCATAATCAAATTAGTTTAGTAATATTAAAGAAAATGAAGAACAGCAATGAATTTATTTTAATTACCAAATTACAATGGGATATCAATTTTTTTATTACTTTGTTTTTATCCATTAGTTGTATCATTGAAGATGAATAAATAGTATATTATCATATTTATGCTATTAAAACATCGAACTCATTATTCCAAAATAGATTCAATATTCTCTTAGCTATCGTAATCCCTAATTTTCGTTGTGTGTTGTTTACTAATTGTATCTATATAAATAAAATAAAACAAATAAATAGATAGCTTTATAGAATTTCAAACTTACATTTAAACTAGCTAATTGATTGATACATTTTTCTTTTTGATTGGAATGCATATTTTTATGAATGTTTAATTTAGTTAATAATCCATTTAATGTTTTATATTGATTTAAGATAGTAGTACTAATATTTCTAGTCACTCCAGGAATAAATTGTAATATAGCTGAAAACCAAGTACTTTCTTCTAAATGTTTTTTAATATTAGATTGCAACCAACCATATTCATATTCTTCTTCATCAATACTATTAACAATTAAAATTAAATTAAATTATTAATTAAATATTATTAATATTATTAGATATATAAAACAAAACTTACTCTAAAATTAAACATTTAGCATAATGAGTAGTAAATTTTAATGCTAATAATTCACTATCGAATTCAATAATTTGTAACTTATCATTATTAAATTGCAGCTCAAATAAATAATTGCCAATTAAATTTAAATCCCCAGTTTTGAATTTATTATTATTATTATTTTGATTATTATTAACATAATTTTTAAACTGTAAATTAATATTATATTGAATTTCTTTTTGATGTTTTTGATTTCCTATTAATAAAATATTGATTTGATGATATGGATATAATTTTTGTATTAAATTAAAATCATAATCAGGAAGGTATTTTTCTACATCAAAAATGTTAAACTTATATTTAATATAATATTATTAATAATAAGCTTACCATTTTTTAACATATAAAATAATTCAATGGCATCCCAAAGAATAAACAAATGATATAATTCCATAAAAATAGGTTTTAATAATGAATGGTTTTGATTATTATATTGAATTTTATCTATTTTTTTCTTTAAATAAATTAAATTTATAAAATTATCAATATTGTATTTTATAATCGATATTGGTAAATTATTAATCAAGCTTTCTATTTCTTGTAGACTGTATTTTTGATATATTTTTTGATGTATTGTTACTTGAATTTTGCTGTTATCGAAGGAGTTTTGTTGGATCATTGAACTATCAAATGACTTTGCTTTAGATAAATCTAATTTTATAATAAAAAGATTAATATTAATATTAATATTAATATACTAATATATTTGTTTTATATTAATTAATTACTTGATATATTAAAATCCATACTATTATCTAATAAATGAGTATTATTATCTAAATAGAATATTAACTATCAATTAATATAGCATAATAATTGATTTAAATTTACCTTCATTTAAAATGTTTCTATTGTAAGGTACTGAGTTATTTTTATTATAAGGTATTGAATTATTTTTATTTAAAGTTAATATGTTATTTTTATTTAATAAACTTAATTCTAAAAAATAATTTATAAGATGACTAATTAATTAAACTATTACTATTATTTACCTTCCATTACTTCTACGTCACTAAAATCAATATCATTTTCAATATTATTTTCAGTATTGTTTTCAATATTATTTATTTTATTATATTTTATTATATTTTCATTATCAACATCATTTAATACTAATGGTGCTATAATAATTTATTAATATCATAACTTATATTAATTAACTATATTAATAAATTTACATTTATTAACTTTCGTTTTGAATGAAGAAGCTGAATTTAATTGTGGTATATAATTTTTAATTGGTGATATACTTAAACTTAATAAATCTTCTAGGTTATTTAGAAATGTAAAAAAATTAATATTAACTTTTTAAATACAATTAACTAATAATTACCTTCACTTAACTTATTTGTTTCTATTAAGCAATTATTGACTGGAGATAAACTTAAATCAAATAGCCTGTCTATTATAAAAATATTATTATTATTATTATATCAGTTAAATAATTAGAGTTTCTATTTACCTTCATTTAATTTGTTTATCATTTTATCACTTTCTTCGTTGACTAAAATTATTAATATTAATCAAAATAAACAAATATTTAAATTTACTGATTTGTGTATTTTCTCTTGAAGACAATATAATTAAAGAATCTAAAATTAAAATTATTAGTATTATTAACTTATAAACGCTTAATAATGTTTTAATACCTTCATCAACATCCTTCTTTTGTTTAATATGTAGTTTATTTGGACTTTCAGTTAAATCAATCAGTAAATTGGACTGTATATTATCTATCTTTTCTCTATTTTCAGTAAGATTATTGATGTTTTGTTGTATTTCATTATTATTATTATTATCATTATTGTTAGTTAAAAAACATTGAATTAAATCATCGTCTAATGTATCATTAAAATCTAAATTCACATCTTCCATTATTTTAATAAAAATAAAAATAAAAACAAAAGTAAAGATAAAAACAAAAATAGAAATATAGAAATAGAAATATAAAAATAGAAATAAGAAATAAAAATGGGAAAAAAGTCATTGAAACTTAAACCAATGAAATAAAATATTAAATCTAGTAGAATTTTGAATAAAAATATCAAAATTAATAGTAACTTTTTTATTTCAGTTGATTATAGAAAAGATGAAAGTACAGTCCAAAGGAGCATCTAAATTCAATAACAAGGGGAACTCCAAAGCAGGAAACAAGTTTAATAATAAATCAAACCCTAAAGGAGGCTTTAATGGCAAAGGAGCCAAAAAATACAATAAAAAACCAGAAGAAATTGAAGAAATTAAATTTGATGAAACTTCAAGAAAGTAATTTATAATCTATTATTCTAATAAAAAGGTAGTTATTAATTAACTATATAAATGAATAGGGAATATTTAACTGGATTTCATAAACGTAATGTTGAAAAAAAGAAACAAGCGGAGATTAAAGCAAAAGAAAGAGAAAGAGTAGAAAAATTAGAATTGAGAAAAGAAGTAAGTTTTAAAATAAATTTATAAACTTGATAACCAATATTTATAATTCAATATTCATTTTTAAAATAGACTCGTAAAATGCGGTTAAAAGAATTAGGTCAAAGAATTAAAGTGGAAGATATAGGTAAGCATTTAATATCCCATTCATTTATTATAATCTTTATTAAACTTTTTACTAAAATAGATAGACAATTACTCACTGATATTCAGTCGTCTAAAGAAAAATTATCTGATCAAGAAATGAATTTTGATGGTGAAAAAGAAACCACAACAGTTACTTTAATTCAAGATTTTGAAAAGGAAATAGATGATGAAATGACTCCAGCTATTATGTTAAAAAATATTAAAGATAAAGCTAGAGTAAGTGAAATGGTTTGTTTTATTTTATTTTATTTGGTGGTGTATAGATTTGTGAAGGTTATTAGATTTATAAACTAATGATTTCGAATAATAGAAAGCAGGCGAGGAAGAATCGGATCATCAAGAAGATTCAGAAGATTCAGATAAGGAGTCTGGAAATAAATTTAAAAAGAATAGGTAAATTATTAATAATAGAATAATCATATTAAAATGAACATTTTAATTATTTACCAATTTATTTAGAAAACAAAAAATTAAATATGAAACCAAATTTGAAAGAAAGAAACAACAGAAAAATAAAAAATTTAAAAAATAAAATAGAAGTTAGAACTAATTCCCTTCTACTTCATAGTTTGTTTCTTACTAATACATTAAAAAAAATAAAAACAAAGTTATAGATAAAAAATACACTAAATTATTATGAATCTTTATCTATTAGTTACTTTTATTTAACTATAATTAATAATTTTATTCATTTATCCAACTGTCATCTTAATTTAACCCTTTTTTTTCAAAAAAACAATAATTAAAACAAAAGTTCAACTTGTTCAAAATACTTATCTGAATCAAATGTATATTCCGATTTACCACCAAAATCCTTGAACAAATTCCAATCTGGTACAAAATGACTCAAATGATTATCATCTATTTTTTTTCCATTACAAAATCGAATTTTATCTTTTGTAACTGGATCCATCAAAGGAGAAATTATTTTAAAGAAACCAGAAAATACCCAAGGAGCATCGACAATAAAAGCACGACCTAATCTTTCTGGATAATGGGAGCTTAAAATCGTCAATACTTCTTTTGCTTCACTTAAACTTACCGAATGTTTCAATGCATAATTTCTTAAATCAATAATAATAGTCAACTTTTCCATATCATTTGGTAGCATTTTGATTGCTGTTTCGATGCTAAATACAGTAAATCTTATATGTGCTTTGGAATCATTCGTATTTTGTGCGGATGGATTCATTATAATTATGGGTCGGTTATCATTATCGTATCCATTACAGTATATCTTTCCAGTTGCCCCTTCAGTATAAAATTCCTCTGGCTTCATTTCAGTTACAGCAAACTCTTGTCGCCAGTTCATTGTACTCTTTAAACCTGATAAACTATTAGTTAAAGACCATCGATTCGCTCTAAGATAACGCAATAAACAAGGATCATTGATAAAATTGAGATTGGAAGCGTTTAAAGATAATTGTTTGATGGGTTCATCACTCTGAATTAATTGTTTTAATTGTAAAAGCTTTTCACATTGTTCTGGAGTGAGGGGTTCAGGATTTGATTGTAAATCTTGGTTATATTGAGTTAAGTTAGGGATGTTTTGATTTTGTTTAGATAAGATATCGTTTTCTAAAGTCATTAAAGTTGATGTAATCGAATTTTTTTAGTTAAAGAGTGAATGAATGAAGAAAAATCAATGTTTTTTATTTAATTAAAAAATTTAAATTTCAAGTATTTTTAGTAAGAGCCAATGAAATCTATCGTGAGTAAACTTTAATTTATCAATAAGGTTTATGATTAATAAGATTATTAAAAACTGAGTTATTATCTTAATTAGATGGAGTTGGAAAAATTAAAAATAATTGCTAAAAATATTGAATTTGTTAATTTAATAAATGAAGATAGTAAATTTAATAACCTAAATATAATAAACAAATACTTATAATAGGTAGTATTTACAACATGGAAGACAGATAAACCTTTAACTAAAATAAAATCGTGTAAATTATGTAATAAAAAATGGAATAAAGAACAGACAATAAAGCAGCATACAATCACCGAATCGCATTTAAAAAGTAAATTAAAAGTAATTGATAATGGTAAAATTTTATTGAGTTTTTTTATTTTAATCTCAACTTCCATATATTCTTTTCTTTTTATAGATAAAGTCAAAGAAGGTGATAAATTTTTTAAAAAAGGTCAAAGTATCTTGAACAAAGATTTCAAACTAGCTATCACTTGTTTATGGGAAGGAGTTAAACGTAATTCTTATATTAATTGATTTTAACCACTAAGTAACTAATATATTACCCCTTTACTCAAAAATATAGGCTATCAACAAAGTCAAAGTAGTGGAAGTTTATTTAATGGATTATTTCATTTAATAGAATTATTGACTGAAAATCGAAAAAAAGAATTAATAACAATGAGTATTTCACAAATGAATCAAATGTTATTTATTTGTTATAGAAGTTTATTTAATTTGATTTATTATTGGGATTTGGAATTAGGTCTAAGAATAAGTACATTAGCATTGGAAAATAAGTTTGGAATCAAGTTAATGGAATATAGCGTAAGTAAAAGAGTTCATCTTTATTTAAGAAACAAGTAATAACGAATTATTTTTTTGTTATTTAGTTTGATATACAAGATGGGATATTATTAAAACAAAAAATGATAGAAATGGAAGAAAAAAAACAAATAAGCTTAATAGAAAGCTGTAGAAACTTAATTCTAACTATTTCAAATTATAATACTATTATAGATGAGAGATATATTAATTATTTTATAATATTAAATTTTTTACTGGATCAATTTGAAATTCAAGATAATGAAATAAATATTAATAATCAAGATCAACTGCTTATTGATAAAAAAGAAGTGGATGTAAAATTAAAGTATTTTTATGAAATATTAAAATATTGCAATAATAAGCAATTATTATGGCTATTTTATTCTATTATAGAAGATAGAAATGAAGTTAAATTAATATTATTATTGGGTACAATATTGTTAAAAGGTAACTAATATTAATATTAATATTAATATTAAATCCTTTTTATTTAGATGATATTTCTTTATTGTTGAAACTTCAAATATATTTTAATAATGATTTATGGTTTACAAATCATCCATTATTAAACGTAAGTTAACTAATTATAAAGTAAAACAAACAAATTGATTTCTTTTAATAGAAATGGCAAAGGTTAATAAATTATAGTCTAAATAATGAATGGAAACAATTACAATGTATAAAAAAAGAAGACAATAACTCAAATTATTTTAATATAATAATTACAAAATTAATAAATTTAAAATTAAATGTTTATTTTTTTCTTCTATTATTTTTCTTTTTATCTGCAACACTTGATTGAGTTTCCTATTAAATTAGTTAGTTTAATACTTAATTATTCATATTGTTTATTATTTGTTATCACTTACCTTTCTTTTATTAGCACTAATATTTTTAGTAATAGTAAAAAATGAATCCAATCTTGATTGGGAAGCCGCTTTAATATTCACTTTTAATTTTTCAATACCTTTCACAACTCTATCATTGTTGAATCCTTTATTTTCAACCAAAAATTTGATTAGATCTTCTTCATTAGGTAAATTCCATTTAAGTTCTAAATCTTTACAATCTAATACTTCTGGTTTAATAAACAATTCTCTTGCTTCTTTGAATAAAAAGTTTTCTCCCACTTTATATTTGTTTGTATCTAAATTTTCTAGAATTTTTTCAATTGTTCGGTGTTCTTTGATTAAATTATATGCTCTAATGGGTCCTATTCCTTTAATATTTTCCGTATAATCACATCCTAATAAGATACATAAATCAATAAATTCAGTTAAACTTAACTCTAACTGTTTCAATGCTAAATCTAAATCAATTTCATTAATAGGCATCTTCTTAGCTTCAGAATAAGTTAAATGACGCATTAAAATAGGGGTATTGAAAGTTAAGGTATCCATATCTTCAGAGGCAGCTGCAAATACCTATTATATTTAGTCTTTATTAGTCTTTATTTTTTATTTTTTAGTTTAATATAATTTAATTTACTATTTTGTGATATAAAAATAACAAAGACTTACTTTTCCAGCTCGAGCCAAAGCAGCACATTGAGCTTCCGCTTCACAAGGGGCCTATTATTTAATAAAATAATTTAAACCAAAACTAAAATATTAATTTCATCAAAATTTTACCTCTACATAAGGAATACCCATTAATTTTAACAAAGTTTTACATTCATCATTATGTTGTTTTGATACTTTAACTAAACGTCGTGAAAATTTATCCATTGCTTCAGTATCACCTAGAATCAATTGAAATTGAGATAGTTTATTAGTTGAATTTTTTTATTTTTTTAAAAAAGTTACCTGCTTCTTTAGCTTCATCTAATGATTTTTGGGCTTCCACTCGACGTTCTGTTCTTTTAGCTAGCTAATTTAAAAAAAATTAAAATTAAATCCTAGTCCTATCAAATAGAACAATTTACTTACCTCCCCTGACTTCAACATTGGTGGTTTACCATCGAATACATAAACTGGTTTAATACCATTTTCGACCATACGAATAGTCCTATAGAATAAACCCATTAAATGACTAGTAGTTTCTCCAGATTCATTTTGAAGTAATTGACCATCTTGTTGACGTACTGCAATGAGGAATTGATAAATACTCATACTGGCATCGATGGCCACTTTTCGACCAAAGTAGTTTTTAATTTCGTTTTGACGAATGGCTAAGGGTGCTTTATCTGCGATCAACTTGCTAAGGCCTTGAATACCCATGATATGAAGATGGAAGAAAGGAAAGGTAGTAGTGAGTTGGAGAATTAATCGATGTGTTAAATTTGGTAAATAACAAGGAATGGGATTGTAGATTGTTTGATTTTATTGGTTTAAAAAGGAGCTATTTTTTAAGGGTTAAGTGGACCAAAATTTGAATTTATTTCTAAATAATTAAATTTAGACTAAGAGATATATAGAAGTATAGAAAGATGCTACAATTATTAAAAACTTTACAATTAAAATTAAGTGAAAGCGATGATAAATTAATTTATTTACAACAAAATGACACCATTATAAAATCAATCAAAGTAAATAGTTGTCAGCCACAGTCATCTCCTAAAGAAGAAGAAGAGATAATAGATATATTAATAGAGCTGTTTATGAACTATTCAAATTTAGAAAAGAATGAGTAATTAGTCTAATTTCATTATTTTCAAAGGAACTAAAAAAATATCAATTTTAGCATAATAGATAAATTCATATATAGTTTGTTACAGATGTTATCAAATCAGATAACGGTGAGCGAAATTGGAAGAAACAGGACGAAATGGGTTATTAATAATAAAGAATTTTTGAAATGTTTGGAGTAAGCTTTAATATTTATTTGTGGTTACAATGGGTATTAATATTGCTTTAAAAGTTTATTTATTGAAAGGAATTTAAAAAAATATCTTTTAGTTAATCTAGTTTTAATTAATAATTTATTAAAGAATAAAAAGGAAGGTTGGTAAGTTTGTATTTTAACTTATGTTTTTGGAGTAAATCAGTGAACTCTTATTTAGCGAAATCTTATTATATAATGAAAATGGACGAGCTTGGCTATTGAGTTTATTTAAAAAATATACTTTAGTTGAAGAGGAGAATAGAAAATTAATGTAAGATTAAAATATTAATATTGATATATAAAATAAAAGTAAACTAATTATTTTTATAGTGATGAATTTTTTATTAATTTAATGGAGTTAAATTTAATAGAAACTTTATTTTCAAAATTAAACTTAAATAGGTAAATCAAATTCTATTTCAATAACATCGATAATAACAATCAAATACAAAGTGGTCATCTTGATGATCTAGAAATTGAAATTCTAGAAATGTTAAACAATAATGAAACGAAACCCACAATAACCTCCGAAAGTGAAACCCGTACAATTCAGCTCTTAGCACAATTAATCCAAAATATAGAGTCTCAACTCCTTACTCAACAACAAGACCGAGCTACTTATAATCAATTATTATTATGGTTAAATTATTATTACAACACTCTCCTTACTTATAGCTCAGAAAATCGTATAAAATTACTAGATGAATTTATATGCTTATTATTTTTATTAGATCAATATATATCGAAATTTAATAGTGTTAAAAATAATACACAAGCTCCTGAAGATTATCAATGTTTTAAATTTATAAAATCAAAATTAATTGCTTTGATTAATATGATTGTCTTTCATAATAAAGAAGCACAAGATAGAGTAAGAAAGATTTTATCGATTTTTATGTTTGATATTTTTATGATTATTTTTTTACTCTAGGTAAGAGAATTAAAAGCATTACCATTGATATTAAATCAGTGTAATATTGATGATAATAATCCTTGTAAGTTTTATTATTTAACATATATAATTTATCAATTTAATTTAATTTAATTTTCGATATCAGATATAAGAGAACATAGCATCTTTGCAATTAAAAATTTGGTTTACAATAATATTGAAAATAGTATGTGGTTAGATCAATTAAAGCCTAAAGAAGCAGCAAAACACCCAGTATTAGAAGAATTAGGTATTCAACATGATTTGGATCAGGATGGGAACTTAAGTTTTAAACAAAGAAAAAAAGAATAAATATAAAGGATTAACTATTTAATTTGTTTTCGTTGCTTAATTATTCGAACATTATTATTATTATTTTTCAATTTCATTTCTTTTTCTACATCAAATTTGATTTGATCCTTTTTATTTTTGATTAAATTCTAAATTTCATTCACATCTAAATTCCAAATTCCACTTTTCAAAAAAAAATGAATTTAGTCAGCACACTGACTTCCAATTACGATTATATCAATCGATTAGGAGGTATTCAGCGATCAGAACAATTGAGTGAAGTTATCAAATACCGAATCAAAAGTAATTCAAACTTAATAATTCTATTCAAATAATATCAATAATGATTTGATTTACTTTTTATAGCAATAAGAGATTTAGATCCTGAATTAATAAAAGAAAGTTATTTAATCTATGATAGTAATTTAAATTATCAGGGTTTAGTTTATGAAAACAAAGTATACATCTTTCATAATGAAGACTTAGTAAAAGAATACATTTCTCAAAGTCTCCTATTACTAACCTCTTTTCACCTTTATAGGATAAGGAACATGAATTTGAATTAAATCCAATATCAGCTACTTGTTTAGTTTGTTTTATTTATAATTCAATAACCAAGAAATTGGGATTGATTTCCATTTCAATCAATGGATACTTAAAGTATTGGTCAGATATTGAGTTGTGTTGTATTGAAAGAATTTATAATAGTACATTTGAAACTGAATTAAATTTAAATAAGGATGAAGAAGTAGAATATTTATTATCGGTTAAAGTAAGGAAACTATCAATGTTTATTTTATATTTATATATTTATTAATTGTTTAGCATTATGGCATTTTGCTTAACACAACCTTTGATTTAATTTATATTAATGTTGATTTATTACCCAATTCATTTAGTAAAGTATTATTTTCCAAGGAAATTTCAGTTTCTTTTCGAGATAAATTTGGACAACTCATTGGCTTTAATAATAAAAAAGTATTAGCTAATATTGAAGCTTATTGTATCAATTTTAATAATCAGAATAATAATTGGTAAGTTATTATCATCATTATTATTTGTTTAATTATTAATTTATTTAGTTATATTCATGTTTGTATGAATAATTTAATATTAACGTTTGAATTAAATCTTTATCAAAATAATAGTGTAAGTTTAATTATATTACTATTTTTAACAAAATAATAAATTTTAATAGATTAAATTAGTCGATGAATATAACATCAAGAAAGACATATTAAACATACAGAAACAAATCGAAAACGAATTGAAGTTAAACATCAGTTATAATGATATTATTATATTAGATTGTAGTTATAATAATAATAATAATAATAATAATAATAATCAATTTGTAATGCTAATTAAATTTTTAAATAATGAATTCCAACACTTAATTTTGCTGACATTTATTCCACAAAACAATTCATGGCAATTTGTTGGCTTTAAAATTTTATTTGAAAATGAAATTGTAAGTCGATCATATATTTTGATTATAAGTTGATAAATTAATTATTGGATTTTAGTTGAATAATAATTGTAATACTTTAGTTAAATTATTTATTCCTAATAACGAATATAGTAAGAATGAAGAGGCGAATTATAGTGTAAATAATAATATATGTGACACTATAGTTATTCAATTTTATAATGGATTTATTATAACTACTTCGTTACCTAGTAAGTGATATAATAAACTAATATTAATATTTAAATAACAATATTTGTTTTAGATTCTGAACAATATTTTGTACCGATAAAAAAGGAAGGAAATAATTTGTTATTAGAAGTCAATGATAGTAATGGAAAAAGTTCCAATTGTTTAGCTACTTTAAACCATGGGTTTTTAATTTATAAGAATATTTTAAATGGAGTTATAAAGTAAGATAATACCCTATATTTTATTCAGTATCAATATTAATTTCAGTAGTCATTCTTCTTCTTATTTGCCTTTAAATGTAAGTTTTATTTATTAAGACCTATAGGACGTTTTTGTTAATTTATGTTTTAGTTTTCTGAAAATGAACTTAAAAATTTATTAATTCAAGCCATCGAATTTTATAATAATGAAAATGTAAGTATACTATAGCATTTTAATATTATATATGTTAATGTATTTTAAATTTGATTAATAGAATTGTATCGACTATCAGTTAATAATTGAAAAATCAAATATTAATCCACATCATTTAAATTTGATTGTCTCTGATTTATTGACAGAAGTACTAGAACCTGGTAAGAATATTATAACTAATAAGAATAATTGCTATATAAACATTAATTAAATTATTTAAAATAGTTAAAGACCAAACAATTAACGTATCAAATTTACTAACATTACGATATAAATTTATAATTCAATTAATTCAATTATTGAATCAGTGTGATTTAATTATTTTGTTATCAAATTCTATTCGACAACAATTAGTATTCTCCAGTCAAAAAATTAAAGTTAGTGAATTATTATATCAGCATTATGAATATCGAATTAATGAAATTAATAAAGTACGTGCAAGTACTCTATTACCAAGTACTATTAAATCGTTTTATCAGCATATGAATATCAAAGATGAAATATTTACTTTTTTCAATGAAGATGTAAGTTAATTAATACTAATAGTATAAGAAGAATATAACAATAGGAACACGTTATTAATCTGGATTTTTTTATATTTATAGTTAGATCGTATTCCAGATTTATTAAAAAGATTGTATCGACAAGCTCAACGATTTTATAATCCTCAATTTACAAAAATGGGATTGGGAGATATTACTTTATTACTTTATGAAGTTAATTTTATTATTTTAAATTGTGTTAAAGTTATGCTTAATTTTAATAATGATCTTTTAAGCAAGTATTTTAATAAGGATTTATTAATTAATAATGATAATCAAAATAGTCAAAATAATTTAAATTTGGAGTTAAATAATAATTATTGGAATGGTAAGAGATGATATTAAAATACTTTTATTTATGAATATTAATATTTTTTATTATATTTAGTTAACAATGACAATTTTGAATTGTTAGTTGTATTATTAGAATTAAATATTAAAATATTACAATCTCATTTATTAAATAATGATACAACCATTAGCCATCAAGAAGATAACAATGAAATCAATAATGTATTTAAAATCAATGAATTTATACCATTAATTGATCAACCTAAACAAATGATTATACCATTAAAATATCAACTAATGAATTTATTACAATTGATATTATATAATAATAATAATAATAATCAACAATTAGCTAAAGATAAAAATAATATTAGTAAAGTAATTAATAATTCATTTGAGTTATTAATTAAATTAAAGTTCACTAAATCGATGATTAAACTAGCGGAAGATTATAAATTATATGAATTATTAGCTAAAAATTTACATTTAATTTATAATGAAAATCAACTCAATTATAAAGAAGCAATTAATTATTTTACAAATCAACATGGACAATCTTTTTTAAATGCGATGCTAAATCATTTATCAGAAACTAAAGAATATTCTAAATTAATCAAATTAGCTAATAATTTTCCTAATTTAGCTTATAATTTTTTAGCTATTAAGCATCGTAATTTATTATTCTTTTTAAATTTATCACAGAAAAATTGGGAGTTAGCTAGTCATCAATTAATCTCTTTGGCTGAAAGTAATCAAAAATTATTACCTAAAAAAGTATTTTATTCATTAGGCAAATTGGCTATTTTTTGTGAAAAAAATAATGAGGATGTAATAAAAAAGGAGGTAATCGATGATCAATTAGATATCGTATTAGTTCATGAACAAATATTACAATTGTTAAATGAAAAAATGACGAAATTTAATATATCTTTTTTACCTCCATTATCGTTACAAAAAATTGAACCTTTATTTCAACATTTATTACCAAAATTAATTCGAACTAAAAGAAAAACTATGGTCATGGTAAGCATATATTGTTATTGCATTATTATTATTATTATTTATTTTTACCAAATTTTTATTTTTATTTTTATTTTAGTTATTTAAAGAAGCAATATTAGATATCTTAATGGGACGCAATATTGAGTTAGAAATGTTAATTGATGTATTAACATTAAAAATTAATATAATTGATACAAGTGAATTTGGATTTATTGCATACAATGGGTTTGAGTTATCATTCGAAGTATTAAGAAGAATGGATAATTCAGTAAGTTTTAAGTTATTATTGTTAAATTAATTTTTATAATTAATTTTTATTCATTATACTACATTAGATTACGGATGATGGATTTAAATATGCTTTAAGAACATTATGGCGTAGAGTTATACTATTTGATAATTGGGACTATATTGATAAAGAAGAAGAAGAATATGGATTTGAACATACATGTGCCAACTTATACCAAACAGCTCTTTACTCTATGGTGATTATTGTTATGGATCATAGTAAGTAATTTAATAATTATTATTATTAATAGTAATGGCTATAAAGAAAGAGAATAATTATAATTATAATTATAAAGAATTTTAAACTATAAATATTAATAATAATTCTAATTTTTAATTTTAGATCCAGGTTATTTATTACCACCTAATGGTTGTGTTCATGAAATGGAAGGCAATTATTTAAAAAATCGTCATTTCAAATTAAATGATAACGAATTAGAATTATTAAAAATGGACTATGAAAGTGAAAATCAGTTATTATTAAATTATATTAATGAACATCGGTTATTAGACTATTATGCTCAAATTATTAATATGGTTAATAAAGACTTAGGGAGGGTTTAAGAAGTGATAAAAGTAAGGAAAGAGAAAAGAAAAAAAGGAAAAAAGGAAAAGAGAGAAGAAAGTTTATATAAAATAAAACATGTTATTAGCTATTATATTATACTATTGTTCAATTTTTAATAATCTTTTATTCTTTTTGATAATAGGCATATAAAGTAGATAAATTTATATTATCAATACTATTTTTTTTGACATATATTTTAGTGGCTTTTTTAAATGACTTTAATTCCGAGATTATAGAAATAGTAGAGTCTTTTTTTATTAACTTATTTATGGAATTATTAGTAATATTAGTATAGTAGATTGATTGATCTTGAATGGAATTATTAGTTGGATTGAGATCCTTATAATTCATGTTGATTTTATTGGTATTTGATAGGATTTGCTCATTTTTCTGTTGCCGTTTTTTCAGTATAATAATAATAATAATAATAATTAATAAAATTGTAACAATACCTTGTATGATTAATATTATAATTAACGGACTAAAGTCAAAACCTACTTCTTGATCTTTTATTAAACTTTCTTCTTTTGTTCTATCCAACTTACTATCCTTAAGTTTGAGTTGATTCTCCTTTGATTTAATCTCTTGAAAATCCTGCAGTTTCCAATTTTTTAAGTTGAGTATTTGAATTTTGTTATTAGTAATTAATAATACTTCATCACTATTCTTTCCCTCTTCGTTATAATTTAAGATTGGTAAATAATCCTGAGTATTAAATTGAGTTATTTGGATTATTTTGATACTTAAAGTAGACATTGTTAGTTCAATTACTTTAGTCTTATAAAATAAATAAATTTGTTGATTTTTGAATACTATGAATTCTACTTTGTCTATAGACTGTACCTTCTCCTTACTATTTTCATCAAATTTTATTTTATAGTTGGTAATAAACTTAGATTCCAATAAATCTCCTTTTAATTGATTCAAGTTAACTGATGATGGAAATCCACTACTCTTGTTTTTACTTTTTTCATTAAATTGAATTGAATTTATTTGTATTTTAATAATACTATTCCTTTCCCAATTAATTGAATACATATTGCCCAGGTAAAAGAAAGTTTCTTTTTGTAACTTAATGTTTAATTGAAATTTATACCAATCTTGATTAATTGAATTAAATAAATAAAATACATTGAAGTTATTTTCATCAATTATTACTAACTGAGTTACTACTTTATCATTTTGTATAATGATAGGAAATTGTTTGATAGAGAAGTTAATTTCCATCTTGGAACCCTGCCAAGTGTTGGAAGTTAGATTGAAATACTTTAGTATAAATCTGGTATCCTTTTTTTCTTTTAATATAGCTATTAATCTCTCATTGTTGAGTTTGAAATATGAGTTTCTATTATCAGTAGTTTCAATTGATTTCCACTTATTAGAAGAGGCAAGGTCAATATATTGAGATGCTTCTAGAATATCATATAATTAGTTAAGGTTAGTAGTATCGATAGTTAACAAATTACCTTGATTAAAGCATAATAGTCTAGTTTGATTTTTAAGTACACACTGATTGGGTTTAATACTGACAATAACATTTAACAATAATAGATAAACATAGAGGGCAATGGTAATGACCTGCATTTTGAAAATTTATAGAATAAAAATGAAAAATAAAAATTTATTTAGGGGAAGGATAAAAACATATGTGTACTTTTCTAACATAAATGCTCGATTTGCTATCATTTGTTTTATAGAAATTTAATAAATTTATTTATTCTTTTAATAGTCTATTAATCGATTAATTTGTCAATTTTGTTTATTTTCGGAATTTATAAATGACATGACTCAATCTAATGAATTAGATTACTAAATTAAGAAATGAAATATTTAATAAGTGTTGTATTAAGAACATTTAAAAAAAGATGTTTATGAATTATAATAGTGATTATTTTGTATCAGTATGTAATAGATAAATCAAAGTACTCGATTAAAAATAAGAAATAGATAATAAGATTTTATCAAGGATTTTTTTAGTATATTTTTAGTACAAATTAGAATACTAGATGAACCTTCTATTTTTTTATACAGAATAATACCAATTAATTGATTTCAAATCATCTATGCTTTTCTATTGATGTCAAAATATATAAGTACAAGCCCAAAATATACACTCAGTTTCAGATTTTTTATTAATCTTAAAGACAGTATCTATTACCACTTTTTTATTTATCCCAACTTAAATGAAGTATGACATATCTACCTATCATTCATCCAGTATAGCCCACCATATACTTATTTCCAATAGAAATGATATTAGTTTTAATCTGATGCCATCTAATTAGATGTTTGCTACTAATTTTTACGTTTCAGTCCTTGATATTATTTACAGTACACAAAAATTTGGCTTTGGAGTCCAATTCATGCTGTTCTTTAGTAGATAACTTTGTTAACAAGTACAAAATCCATTGGTACATTGATTTTGCTCATGCAATAGTGAAGTTATTATGGCCTAAAAAAGGATATTAGGTATTAGCTAAATGATTCTTTTTCTTTTTATTGTTTGGTTTATTATTTATCTAATAAAACATTTGGAAGTATACTACTTGTTCAAAAAAAATTTTAAGCTATTTTAAATATTTGACTATTGTAATATTAAAATGAAATTATAGACAAAGTATTTAAACTTTAGTAATCAATTATAAGGAATTGAAACTAAAAGGAAAAGAGTAGTAAAATAAGTAAATAAATCATTATTTAGAACGTTTTATTATCATTGAAATATAACTCATAAAATAAGCAATAGCATTAAATTCTTCAATAGTTTAATAGAATAAGAGAAGATCAAAAAAACTTTTAAAATTTAAAGTGCTTGATTTAACACTAAAGAAGCATAATACCCGCCAACGTTTAAAAGTTGGTTATGAGTACCCATTTCTACTTTTTTACCATCTTTCATAACAATAATTATATCGGCATCTTGAATAGTGGACAAGCGATGGGCAATAGTAATTGTAGTTCTACCTTCTGAAGCTTTATCCAAAGCATCCTGTACGACTTTTTCAGATTGAGAATCTAAAGCGGAAGTAGCTTCATCAAGTAGTAATAGCTTTGGATTTCTAATTAGTGCTCTAGCAATAGCTATTCTTTGTTTTTGACCACCTGAAAGTCTACCACCACGTTCACCACATGAAGTATTGTAACCATCTGGAAGATCCATGATAAAATCATGTGCATTAGCCATTTTAGCTACATGGATAATTTCTTCTTTTGTGACATCTCTTTCTACTCCGTAAGCAATGTTATCCATAACTGATAGATTAAAAAGTACAGGTTCTTGACCAACGGTAGATAATTGACTTCTTAAATAAGGCACATTCCACTCACTGATACCTTGGCCTTCGACTTCAAGCTTTCCAGAATTAAGGGTATAGAACATTTGGATAAGGCTAATGATAGTTGATTTTCCAGATCCAGAAGATCCTACCAAAGCTACTTTTTTATCTCTAAGTACTTCTAAGTCTAAGCCATTTAAGACCTTAGTATCGGGTCTGGATGGGTAAGCGAAATGAGCATTTTCACTTAGAACACTACCATATAGCACCTTGTTTTTAGTACCATGAGAATCTGATTGATTTATTTTTGGCTTACGATCTAATAACTGAAAGAGATCATTAGCTGCAATTTTAGCTTTAACTAAGGAAGTTAATTCACTTGAAGCAAAGCCAAAATTTGAACCCATAAAATTAATAACACAAACAATTTGAAACATATTTTTATATGTATATTCTTGATTAATTACTAAGATCGTACCATACCAATACGCTATAGCATTAATAAAATGAGGGATACTCATTGAGGCTGAATAACCAATAGCTGATTTAAGATAACCAAGCTTAGAATTATAATGGGCAGTTTGAGTATTTTCTAAATAATCTTCATAGAATTTAGTTTCTCTGTTTAATGAGTTGATGGTCTTTTTATTGATAACAGATTCCATTGCCATTTGAGATACTTTTAGATAAGCCAATTTAGTTTTTTCATTAATATTAGTTAATACAGATACTTGAATAAGTTGACTATATGCATTAAATGGTTGAAGAGCTAGCATTACTAACGTTAATTTCCATCCATTTAAAAATGCAATAATCAAACTAACAATCACACATGTCAATGTGCTAAATACTGGACCCATAAATTTATTGACTAAATTTTGAACGTTTTCTGCTTCAACAGCTAATTTGTTAGCTAAAATACCTACTGAATTTTGTGGAAGATCATAAAAGGCAACTTCTTGAGTTAATAAAGAACGAAAGTAGGATTTACGTAGTTCATAAGTGAGATGTTCGCCTAAAGTATTGAAACCAAAGTATCTTAAAAATCCAGTGATAAAACAAAAGATAGCTAAAATCACAAACAAAATGGACCAAAAATCAATATCTTGTTGAGCTTTTTCCGTTAGATTTGGGATACTTAAATCGAAAAATGATTGAGTAACTCCAGTAAGTAAAATAGAATATATAGGAAACGATATACCATCAAATACAGCTCCGATTAAACCACATAAGCCATAATACCAGTATGGAGATACCATCTTCAAACATCTCATTAATGGCATTGGAGCTTCATATGGTTTATTCTTATTCTTATTCTTATTCTTATTCTTGACCAATTCTCCTGGAAGCGATTTAACTCGGCTTGCCATTTTAAATAAACCATCTTCTAACTGCTCATCATCTTTTATATCTAGTACTACTTCATCCACATTTATGTCACTACTAATAATGTCATCATCTTTGTTCTTTTCTTCTTCATCACTTTTCCTAATTTCTTGTTGTTTAACTAAATTAGCATAAGCACCATTAAGCTCAATTAATTCATTATGGCTTCCTTCTTCAATGATAGTACCCTTGTCAAAGACAACGATCTTATCTGCTTTTTTAATAGTAGATAAACGATGTGCAATTACAATAGTGGTTCTATCTTTAGCAGCATTATCTAGTGCTTTTTGAACAATTCTTTCTGACTCAGTATCTAAAGCTGAGGTAGCTTCATCAAGTAATAATATAGTTGGGTCCTTAATTATAGCCCTAGCAATAGCTATTCTTTGCTTCTGTCCACCACTCAATTGAGACCCACGGTCACCAACCATAGTATCATATTGTTGTGGTAATTTCATGATAAAATCATGAATATTAGCTAGTTTACAAGCATTTACAACACGATCATGTAATTGTTTAGCATCAACTTTAAACTCATCATCATTCTTTAAACCAAATAGTATGTTCTGTTTAATAGTAGTACCAAACAAACATGGTTCTTGACCTACTAAACCAACATGTTCTTTTAAGAATTTATTTGAGATTTTAGATATATCTATTCCATCTAACAAAACTCTTCCAGATGTTGGTGCATAGAACCTTTCTATCAATCCAACACATGTACTTTTACCACTACCAGAATGACCAACTAAAGCAACAGTTTGTCCTTTTGATGCTTCAAAAGTAATACCTTTAAGGATCTGAACATCTGGCCTAGATGGATAACTGAATTGTACATTTTCAAATGTTATGTTTCCCTTAACTGATGATATTTTAGATTGATTTCTTATATGTTCCTCAGTTACTAAAAACGGATCAATGTTTGATTTCCTTTCAATAATTTCAAATAATTTAGCAGCAGCACCTTGAGCAGTAGAAATAGCAGTCAAGGAAGCGGAGGTCATACCAAGCATTGTGGATCCAATCAAAACATTGAAGAAAACAATTAAAACATCAGTAGCACTTTCTTCATTATTTAAAATTAATTTACCACCATACCACATAGCTAAAGCGTAACTCAAAAATACAACGAGTAAATTAATACCATTACTAATACCAGAAAATATAGCTTTACGAAACCCAGTTTTACGTGCTAATTTTAATTTTTCTTCATATCGATTTTGTTCTCTTTCTTGGGTATTAAAAGAATAAATTGTTTTGATAGCTGATAATACTTCTTCTACTATAGATCCAGCTTCACCATAAACTTCTTGACCATCTTTAGATACATTAGCAATTAGTTTACTGGTTAGCATACCAGCAATTACTAGTAAAGGTATTGAACTTAACATAACCAAAGTCAACTTCCACCCATTTATAATAGCTATCAGAAAAGCACCAATAAAACAAGACACATACTGAATCAGTAAACCAACTTTATCTGATATACCATCTTGAATTAAATTAATATCACTAGCTATACGTGAAGCTATATCACCTGAAGAGTTAATATCAAACCAACCTACTTCCTGAGTTAGTATAGAATAATAATATTTATTTCGTATCCTCAAAGCTTGAGTTTCTCCTACTATCAACCAAAGCGAAAGTTGAAGATAAGCAGCTATTGCTATAATGATCCCAATAATTACAAATAAGATACATAAAAAATCAGTGGCTTGTTTTAAATTGGTATTAGCAAGCTCGGGATTTTCTAAATAACTTTTTTGATATTCTCCAAGAAGTCCAATGAGTTGAGCACATAATAAAAGTAAGATGGGTTGCGACAAACCATTGATAACAGAGGCTATGGTAGCTAATAACAAGAGTAATTTATCTTCAAAAGTAGAAAATTGAAATAACTTGATAAAGGGGACAGGTTGAGTAGTTGTTGAGAGCTCATTTTGGGGATCAAGTTCTTTCTCAACCACTTTACTTAGGCTTGTATCTTTTTTTTTGGGCTTGAAATAAGCTTTTAGTTTATCCATTTTTATTAATTAGGTTTGTTATTTTAAGTTGATAGTTTCTTAGAATTATTTATACTATTTTTTGGCTTGAACCTGAGTACAGCTGCCACAGCTTTATTGCGATCTAATTTGCAAGTATTTTTATGACTAGCTATTTGTTTAAATTTTCTTAGACCCTAGAATCATAGATTTGGTCTTATTTTGACTAAATTTTATTTTAGAATGTACGATTAAATCGCAATATAGCTGTTACAGCTATAAATTTCTATTAAAATTAAATATAAATATAAATCTATGACCCATTACTGCATGAATAATAAATAATCACTGCGGATATTGAAGGAATAAATGCTGCGAAGATTAACTATGATAATCAATTAAAGTTTATTTAGTTTTGGTTAGCTTATTAGGGTATAATTATACAAAAAATCATTTTATTCTGATAAACTCTGCTCCCTAAAATTGATTGTAATGAATCAACAATTAGATTTGATTTATTTCCTATACTGAAATTGAAGCAATTAAATACAAAAATTTAGACCAACTGGGTGTCTCCGTGAGTTTTTTAAATTTCTTAAACAAACTTAACATGGTGAAAGTATGAATTGCAATGGTAGATAACTTTTGTTACAAAATCATCTCTATTTTCAACTGAAAACCTTTTTACTATAATAGTTCTATTAATTTTTTTTACTTTTACTAAAAAATTTATCAAAATATCTCAAATAACAAAAGAAGTATTTATACCTGTATGTATGCTACTATTTTAAGTTTCTATAAAAAATAGTAAAAAAATTATTACCAAGATAAAAAGTATCAAAAAGAGCTTTTTGAGCTTGAGGAGGGTCTTTTTTAAAAATCAACAAAGTTAAAAAACAATTATTGGGGATATATTTTTGTGTTTAAAAATTTTACTAACAAATTTTCCGCTTGAATAGCGCTTAAAAAATGTAAAAAATAATGAAGTCAAAAAAAACACTACCGTTGTTTTTTAAAATTACATAAAATGAAGTTCAAAAAATTTCATTTATCAAATAATGTGAGTATTGTATAAAAGTATGCTATTTATTTTTTTAATTTTTTTCAAGTTTTGTTTTCAGATACATTAATTTAAGGATTGATAGCTTTGACTTTTAAGGCATTACTAACGACACATGCTTATAAAGACTTAAATAAATGTCTTAAATAGAATTTAAAGCTATTTTTTTTCTATAATTTAAATAAACAGTATTTGGGGATATCTTTTTGTGTTTAAGAATTTTACTACCAATTTTTCCGCCTAAATAGGGCTTAAAAAATGGAAAAAGTAATGAAACCAAAAAAATATCCCCATTTTATTAAGAAAAATGGTAAAACTTTAAAGAAAAGTTCTCATAAAAAGAATATAAAAAAATAATATCCCTGAACTCAAAGGAGTGAATTAAGGAGGCTATGGCCAGGCTTGGACTTTAATAATCTAACTGATACTAACATTAAATACTCGAATATGAAAATTGTCATTTTTCGACTATACCTTGAAACAAGAGTATCATAATACTAGGATTAGAGTAACTCTAGTTAAAGTCTCAGAATATAACTGAGATTATCGTAAGAAATGTCTTTATTTTATTATTTTTATATTTTTCATAGAATGCAAAATAACAAAAGTTATTATATTTTAAGATATCACATCTACTATAATATTTGCAAATGCTATAAAACAGTAGATTACTCACTGTTTTTTAATTTCATTACTTTTCATTCTTAAGCATCATTAAGTCAAAAAATGTTAATAGATTTCTTAAACAGAAAGAGACATCCTTGTAAAACATTATAAATTGCAAGATTTAATTTTTGAATAAAATATTGTATGTTATTTATAGTATTTTTATTTTTATACATATTGTGGAATCTGGTACTCAGGGTTTGGAGTCAAGAACAGCTATTGCTGGGTTGACTACACTATAAGTCGAAAGGTCTTAGTTTATGTGACTAAGATAGACTTGGGTTATGAGGAATAGCACGTAATAGGTTACAAGCTATATAAGACAAATAGAATAGACAATACTAATGTAAAATCTATGTAAAATACTATTAAGAAAACTTAGTGGCTTTATTAAATGTTCGAGATATCAGGGAATAATTCAGTTAAAAAGCCTCGAACTACTATACTCTGTAAACTCTTTTATACTCTGAAAAGTATAAATATCAAAATGAGAGGATAATATTCTTTTGGATGGAGCTAGAAATTCTCGTAACAAATCAAACTAAGAATGTGGGATTGATTTCCTCTGAACTCGAGAACACAACAGCTTAGGCGACTGTTATGTTATAATTAACCATGGGACTGACAAAGCGATATGTCACACATATTACTATTTATAATATATGGGGATGTGGTTTTTTATTTAAGAATTTTACTAATAACTTTTTCACTTAAATAGTGCTTAAAAGATGAAAAAGTAATGAAATCAAAAAACATCCCCATATATTTAATCACTTTATAAAATTCACCTTACAAAAAGCTCTCTAAACGAAAAGCTATATTAAAAGCCTTTTTTATTTAATATGGGGATTTTTTTTGGCTTTATCACTTTTTCATCTTTTAGGCGCTATTATTTAAGTGGAAAAATTGTTACTAAAATTCTTAAACGCAAAAATACATCCCTGATATGTTTATAGAACTGTGAATTCTTAAATATCCAGAATACCAACTATACTATTTTCATAGCATAATATACTAGTAGGATATGCCGTTATTTAAACAGCAAAATAATTTTACACTTCATATGATAACTTAAAAAGTTATAACATCCATTTAAAACCGTCCGTCTTATATTTCCCTTTAGTTATTTATTATAACGTTTATATTAGTTGTTTAACTATCTTTAACAGTAGGTTATGCTCTTTTCTGTAAGAGTGAGATCAATCAAAATTTTAAACACATCTTTATTTATCTAAAACAAACTTTTTGTTCTATTAATATTGTTAAATTAATGCTTGTCAAAAATCTAGAATAAGGTTGCTACAGTTAATTAGTTCAAATATGGAAAGTAAAAATGTTTGGCACTTCATACCTTTTATAAATTAATTAAATAAGAGAATGAAATAATACTAAATATTATTTATTTTAAATTTGTCTATAGCTTATCAATTGATGCAGTTAATTAGTAAATAAATGGAACGATAAATCATGGCTTTGCCCAAAAATCTACAATAAAATGGTAACCTTGGGCTAATATTTCTCGAAAAGGTAGAACTCAAACAGAGTGGGGCTAATAGATCAGCTCATACTTACCGTTAAAAAACTGTAAATTTAAGATTGTTGAAATTTTGAAATTTTTCATGTTTTAATTATATAATGTTTAAGTATAAAACTTTACCTTATAAAACACTTGATCTTTATATAACTCAAAGTGCCTTTTATGTCTGCTCTGTGAGTCAAGATAAAAGGATAGATTTACCAGAAGATAAGGTTGAACTGAAGCTAGAGAATGAGAAAAATAGCAAAGCTGAGGATCCAGAAATAGACTCGAGAAATAGTTTCAATTTAATCAAAGAAGATGCACAAAAGTCAATAAATGAAAACGAAAATGAAACTTTAAAAACTGATAGCTTAAGTTCTAACAAAGTTTTGAAAGAATCCGGAACTAAACCTGGTATAAGAATCAAATTAAGTCAAAATTCAATCCAACTATTTGATAATAGATCTATTGCTTCAATTACAGATGTTTCTAATAAATCAGAAACAATACTACCAACCTTTTCGTTACCTAATGTATCGCCAAATAAGAACATAAATTCTATTGATGAATCAAAGCCAAATAAATATCTTAAAATTAGTTTTGATAGAAGAATTCACCCAATTGAGATCGGTAATTATATTTTTATATCATAAAATTTATTTTAAATAACCATATTTAGATAACCTAATCTTAGAAGAACCTTATAAAAAATATAGGATATATGGAATTGTTGGAAGTTTGAGGCTTTTGACTGGTAATTTAAATTTAAATTGATAACATTTTACAATATAACTATAACTACTATTTAGGTTGGCACTTGATAGTGATATCAAAAATAAAAAAAGCAGGTTCATTTAACAAGAAACCTGTTTACCATATTGAAGAAATTAATATTTTACCATATGATTACACTTTAAGTGTCCTTGCTTTCGAAGTAATAATTATTCAAATGTTTAATCCAGCCATATTAACAAACATAGGAAAATTTCAATGAAGATGATAGCGCTAATGAGTCTCCAAAGGCTGAAGAACCTAATCCATTGGTCGGTCAAGGAAAAGGCTCTGAGAGTAGTACACCGAATTTATTTGATCGCTTGAAAGCTGTTGTGCAAGCATATGATAAAAGAGTGGAAGATAAAAAGAAAGACATGAGTCCAACGCTTCATGAAAGGGTAGAAGGTATTGTTTCTGATATAAGTTAAGGATAACTAATTACAATTGTAGGACTAAAACTTGAATTGCCAAACTCACCTATAAATCCAATGTCAGATGATGATGCCACACCAATAAGTTCTCCCGGGCTAAAAAGCATTAGCTGGGATAGTGCAAGTGAAACATCGAATTTAGAAAGTCCAAATAAAGATATCAAACAAAATGATGCTACTCAAAAAACTTATGCTGAAAATACAAGGATGCTAAATTCTATAAATAATAGAAAATCATCAAGGTCAGAAGATGAGCTTTTAGAAGCAAGGATCAAAAGAGAAATACGAAAACTATTTGGAGTTGATGGTAATATGTATATGTCCTACTACTATGATCTTACCAATAGCCTTCAAAGAAAAGAGTCTATACACAAAAACGAAAATAGTTTTTTTGAAGAGTTCAATAACGAGTTTTGGTGGAATAGAACTATTCAATTGGATTTTATACAAGGAAATTTAGATCTTTGGATTATACCTATCATTCAAGGCTATTTTCAAACAGAGTTATGTGAAATTGATGGGTTTCAATTTAATCTTACTGTTGTTTCAAGGAGGAGTGTAAATCGGTTAGGAATGAGATATCAAAGACGTGGTGTTAATGAGTGCGGTGATGTAGCCAATTTCACTGAAACTGAACAAATTTTAGAATTAAAGCGCGAAAGTATAAATCATGTATGCTCCTTTTTACAAATTCGCGGATCGATCCCTTTGTTTTGGAGCCAGAGTCCTTATTCGTTGAGACCAATCCCAATCATGGAGCGAGGAGGACCAGAAAACTTAGATGCCTTCATTAAACATTTAGCAAAGTTGACGCACGTTTATGGGAACCAATTGTCACTTGTCAATTTGGCTGAGCAAAGTGGTAGAGAAAGTATCGTTTCATCAGCCTTTAGAAATTATTTGAACTCTTCCAAAGATAAAGCCAAAAGTATAGCTGATAAAGTAGAATTGATAGAATTTGATTTCCACAGAGAAACTCAGGGTATGAATTATGAGAATTTGAGTAAATTGATTCAAGTATTGGAGCCACAATTTGGTGACATTGGTTATTACTGGAAGAATCAAACCGAAAATACAACTTTCACCCACCAAGAAGGAATATTTAGAACCAACTGTATGGATTGCTTAGATCGTACAAACGTTGTCCAAAGTGCCCTTGCTCGTTATGTTTTAAATACACAGTTATTTAGATTAGGAGTCCAAGAGCATCCTGATAAAGGCTTAGGATACCATGAAGCATTTGAAATGGTTATCAATGATTTGTGGGCTAATAACGGCGATGCTATTTCTCAAGCATATGCTGGAACGAGTGCACTTAAAGGAGATTTTACGCGCACTGGAAAAAGAAATTTACAAGGATTAATGAATGATGCAACTAACTCATTATCCAGATTTTATCTAAACGCTTTTAAGGATTTCTTTACTCAAGCTGTGCTAGATTATCTTCAAGGTCATCATAGACTTGAAAAATTTAGAGAAGTTGCAGAGACTCATATTGCTACAGAACCTGGGCTAGAAGAACGATTGAAAAAGATTCGCGTGAATGCAGTAGAAGTTAGCGCTTCTATTATCCTCATGGATAATGAAACCAAATTAGCGGGATGGACTTTATTATCCCCTTTGAAGTTAAACAGAGTATTTCATCTAAAACTAGAGGAAAAGATTATAATTTTAACTACATGTTCCATCTATATATGCTCCTTCCACTATGGCTTAGAAAAAGTGATCCAATTTACACGTATCCCGCTTGAAAAAGTGGTTAAGATTAAGGTTGGGGAGTATTTTTTAACACCTTCTGATTTAAAAGCTGCTGAGAGCCCAATGAACGGTTTCCCTCCAGTTTCTACTGATGACCCAAGCTGCTATGGCATGGTTGTATACTATCTATGGAATCAACAATTAGATAAAGATAATAATAAATCATTAAGGAGCCGTGAACCATCGAAGCTTTTCCAAATCATGTCTGGAACTAATGGGACTAAAAAACAAGAACACAATAATACCAAAGCTTCCAATAGTCCGTTTAAGCTTATAACGAATAGTAAATTGGAAATGAGATTCATTGCATTAAAAGGTGTACCAAATTTAATCCCATCCGCTAAGAGCAACGAGTCTGATTTTAAAAATGTTAATCAAAGCACAACAAATATCATTGAAAATCTAATGGATAAAGAATGTGCGCCATCAAACAACTCTTTCTTTGCTGGCCATAAAATAATTAGTACATTATCGACCGAAAAGAATGATAGTGATTTAGGCGAGACATTATCTCCTTATGGTGTTATACAGCTGGCTAAAGATAAGATAACTCTTGCTTATTGGAATCGAGTTTCTGAAGTACAATCTAATTCTGACTTAGACCTAGGTGAAGGTCTTCAAATTGAAGAAGAGTCTATCCTTACTGCTGATGGGTTACGTAAACATTTATATCCAACCGGAAGTACTTTATTAATGACGCCAAAAATTATAAGCGATCAAATTGTGAAAAGACTGACCCAACAATGATAGGAGATATAATACAGATAAATAATGATTTATCAAGTCATAAATCTAGAATTTGATTAGATACATTATTTTTTAATTTTAATATAAGTTCGCTAATATAATCTACTAGTAAAGAAGCAAAATATATTGCTACTTTTGCTTTTTTGCTATAAATCCATGATGCTATTATAATATCAAAATATTACTATCGCTCTTTTAGCATTGTATATTATCTAATTTTTTTAATACGTTTTTTTATAGCAATTAATAAATAGTTAATAAATTTATTAGATGCTTATCGTTTTGATCTTTATAAAATAATATGCATATCTGTTAATAAATTTTCATAGTGTAAAATAATGCTCAAAATATTTTGAATGAGTCAAATATAGGCATATGGTGTGATGAAATATGTCGATGATATTTTGGATATACTGGATTTGATATTAAATTCGTTTGTAAATGATATTTAATATACATCATATTTGATTAAATAATAAACATTACTATACAATGCTAGATGAGTTAATTTATTCTCTGCTAAGTTAGAAAATCAGAAATAAAATAAAATCAGTCTTATTTTTTTATTTATATTAGCTTAGATAAAAACAAGTTGTCTATAATAGTTGACTAATTTTTCGATTGAAAATTGTAATGATTACCCAATATTATTATTATTTTTCTTGAACAGCAATTTCAAATCCTCCTCTTTTAAATGCTTCCAAACTGCCAAAAATTCAATATCATGTTCTGCATTTTTCCAAAGACTTTCTAGCTTACTTTGGCCTCTCTCATAACGATAAAGTTCAAACAACTCCCTTACATTATATTGCAATTTATTTTTGTAATTTGGAATAGGGAACTGGCTTACTTCTCTTAGTGCTTTTCGATAGAGATGTATACTTTTTAATTCCTTTGTTTGAGCTCTTAGTTGAGTTAAAGACTTTGATTTATTTTCTGATCCTCGAAACGTAGCTGCTCCTTTTGATTTAAAGCTATTAGCCGCCTTTATAATTTTTGACGAAAACATGAAAATATTTAAAGATGCAAAAAACAATTTTTTAAAAATAGTCAATAAATTTTATAAGGCAAGCAATAAAAATAGGTTTAAACCATTTTATACCTAAAATGGAAGCAAGTCTAGATAAAGATGCTTTGTATGAATGCTCATTGTATGGTTTGTTTTCTAATGGGGACTATGAAAGAGTAAGAGAGTTAGTAATTGCTTTATGTGGGGAAGATTTTATTGAAATAAGGCACCATGAGTTGGTGCTATTTCCTACAAGTAAGTAGATTTTTACTATTAATTTTTAAATTAAATGAATATTAGTAACTACTCCTCTTGGGCCAAGTAGAAATGATGATTTAGCTTTGAGGTTGAGAAATGGCTATATCAATAGGTATTCCAAAGCACGTTCCAATAAATGGTAAAATAAAAAGACTCTTATTGGTATAAGTAATCTAATGTTTCTAAGGCAACTTTACATGCAAGGGAAGCCAGATTCAAGACCGGATAGAAGTGTTACAGTCAGGCCAGTTATTTATACTAGGATTGTTGGAAACTTTTCAAAGTTTTTTCTGGCATTAGGCTATACGTAAGTTTTTTTAACTCCAAAAGATCAAGCGTTTAAATAATTGTAGCAATGAATATGAAACAGCAAAGGAAGGTTTTTGTTATTTTTTTAACAACAGTGTCACTATATCAATCTATAAGCTTTACAAGGTAATATGAAGTTAAATATAATAATTAACCTGAGCTTTAATTTTCAGGTAGGAAAAAGGTTTGATATGAGTACATTGTTTAATATTGATGGTAATGACTCTTGGGTAATGGAAGTTAGTTCTGTTCCAGGACCAGTTGAAAGCATACCAAGTTCGGTTGAGACCCTGGATTCAATTCAGGACTATTTAAAAGATACTATACATATACAATATGTCGATCATCTTATATTGGAGAATAGAATCAGTTATCGTAATACTGAATAAAGAGTTAAAGTAAAGCAAAGAACTGATATCTTTTTTTACTATAATCTTAATTGTATGGCTTTAAATATGATGTTTACTAAAATTACTCTATTTTACGCCAGAAAGTAACAATATATTTTAAATTAAACAGGTTTCAGTGTTATTATAAATAATGTGATTTTAAATGATCGTTGAATTCTAAAGATATGTTAAAGGTAGAAATATTGATTCATGACACAATAAAAGTTGTAGTTTCACTTTAACTTGAAGTAAAATAAATAAACATATATAATTCTTTAGGTTTATTCTCATACAATGAATTATAATTAAATATAGATAACATGCTAATTACCATGCTTTGCTCTTTTTGAACTTGATTTTGCATGAGTTTTTTCCTCTTTCTTCTTTGTTTGACTTGGTTTGGTAGGTATACTTTGGGTGTGTAATTTAGCCATAGTTTTAGCATCCTGTTGTAATTTACGTGTAGGATAGCTTATGGTATTTGATTCAAAGATACTAAATGTCTGGTTATAAATTAAGCTCATCTATTTCTCTTATAAATATACCTACTTTTTACTTGGTAGTGGCTCTTCTTTAAAGTAAGGATGGTTTAAAGCCTGTTTAGCAGTTATCCTCAACTTTGGATCATATATCAGCATTGACTCTAAAAGTTGAAACCCAGCCTCACTTTTAACATGACATGCATTAAACAACGATCTCAATGAGTTATAATGCCTAAACCGAATTAAATAGTTAAATAAATCATCAGAAATATTACTTTTTAAAGGCACTCATGTGACTATAATCTGGCATATATTGTAAGTCATTCCATTTATCAACTAAAAATTAAATTTAACTTGAATAAAAGCCATCATTATTCTTACCAGTAGGATTTCCCAAGACTTCAATAATTTTCAACATTTGGTTTTTTTGGAATGGAATCGTGCGTTTTTCCATACGTAACTCTTCCCCTTTAAATAATGGTCTTGAAATCAACATTTCTCCAAAAATACAACCGACTGACCACATGTCTAAAGTTGTTTGTAAAAGATACCATTTAAATAGCTAAAAAATACCAATTGCTTTAGTGTAATGTCTAGCACCTAGAATGAGTTCTGGAGCTCTATACCAAACTGTTACTACTACTTTGTCCGAATTATAAAGCGGCTGAATTGGTCTAAAAAAGGACCTTGCTAAACCTAAATCTCCAACTTTAACTAAACCTTGATCGGTTATTAGTAAGTTAGCAGGCTTCAAATCACGATGCATGACCCAGTTTTCATGTAAATAATGTACACCATTTAATAGCTGCCATAACAATGATTTGATCATTTTTTCTGGCAATGGTGTTCTAAGGGTATAAGCATGGTGATGAATTATTTGCTACTCAATTAGAATGTATAATGACAATAATAATAAATTATAATACTTGGAAATCATGCTCAGCATAATCAAAAACCATATAGATAGATCCTTCTTCTAATACAACCTCTTCTAATGATATCAGATTATCATGCTTTAATTCCCTACAAAGCTAAAACAGTTTTAAAATAAACAAGTAATAGAACTGTAAAGTACGTTAATTTCTCTGGTTGCAGATTGGGAAATTCCCGTAGCAGCCGCATCTTGGCCTTCTTTTTCAGGCTTAAACTTCTTTATTGCAAAGAACCTTGATCCAGTACTTTAAAAAAATTAGACATTTTGTGATTATTTCGTCGTTATTTACCTATCATTGATAAAGGCTTTATATACTCGCCCATAGGTACCGGATGAAATAAATCCAAGGAAATGGTATCTATCAAAGATAGACTTTTGATTTTGTCGAAATCTTGTTTTGTACTCCGTTATTAATTTTTTATTTACTTGATATGTTGCCATTTGTGTTTATTTTGAAAAAGTTTAAAGTTTAATCTCTCTGCACAAATTTAGTGCTTAAAATTTAAAAGACATGAATTTTGAGAAACACTCTTTAATTTAAAATGAACAAATTTCATAATAGTTTTTTAACTATACTTAAACAAAGATGGAAACATTGTGTGATGTATAGTATAGCAGTTAGTTCGCTTCCGATCGTGTTAAGATGTTTGATTTTTAAACAATGTATATTATTATTGCTATATTAAGATTTAAATTAGTATGCTAATTCTAATCATTTTAGTTACATTTTTTGATTTTATCATAGGAGCAGTTTTATTCTTGTTGATAAATATATTGTTCGTGAGCAACATATTTATATCGAATAGTAATTTAATTTTGAATCATATGTATAATATATTAAAAATTTGATAGCAATAAGTAGTAGGTCAATGCGTGAATTAGATGTGATGACCTTTGTATTTAGTTTGGCCTGTCATTTTATATATAGCTTGATGTATTTTAAACTATTAGTCCCTCGGTTAGACATTTTTATAGATTTCAATTTCAGCCCATCAATATTATATTATATATCATTATCATCAATTCTTTCATTTAAATTTGTTCTTGATCATCCTCTAGATTTAAAATATGATAAAAAAGTAATTAATTCCCTCTGATACATTATTTGTCTAAAGACCCTTTATAGAATTGGTCCTTCAAAGATAGTTTTGTAATTAGCTTATTGGATACTATTTCTAAAAAAAGCCATGAAATATTATTTCCTATTGCAACTTCTACCATCTTTTCAATATTAACCTATTCTTATTATCATATGGTTATTTCGTACTTTATTAGGTAAAAATATCTAAGCTAAGTTTTCCAGTTCTAATTCAATAATATAGCATAGAATTTCAAATTACAATGCATTTTATACTTAATCTAGTACTAAGTGTTGCTTTAACGTACTGTATTCATTTTATTTGGATAATGGTAACAGATTATGCTCATTCATTGTTGATTCAAGTAATTGCTATTTTATTTAATTTACCATTAACTTATTTTTAGCCCTTGAACATTGATTTAGCACAATTTTATGACACTGATTTTTTGATTGATGGGTTTACAGATAAATCCAAATGTTTTCAAGTAATTTTGATTTATTTTTATAGACTTAGACTTATTATTTAGACTTTTTCCAGCATTCAATTGTTAGACCAAATAAAAACGAACATAAAATTTCGTGAGTTGCTATTCAATTCGCCAAGATATCCTAAAGAAAAGACAGTTTCTTTGCAACTAGTGAATATATTAATCCAAGAACCAAAAGAATTGTTAGATGAACTAAATAACATTCATTTTGAAGGTAATGGTTATATACATACATCACACACAAGATAATTGGTGTTTTAGGATTTTATGAGAGTATCATTAAGCTTGATGATTATCATTTGTATTGGAAAAACAGGCTGCCAAGCTACCTCCCTACTTATTTAAAAGATCGAATCAGTGAAGACAAATTAAGGTTCTTTTTTAAACTTTTAAATCAACAACCAAGATTAGCAAAATTCATCTTCAAATTTTGGTCACCAGATCATCCACAAATTGTGATTGAAGAATTACTGGAAAAGCACACATTAATTCTAGTCAAGATTGAAAGTAGTATTTTATTACACTAGTTGAATTTACTAATAATCGTATGTTTTAGTATTGATTGAATTATTAATAAAAAGTAGAACCGAAGACAAGCATGGTTATTTAAGTTTTAGAGCACAAGAAATTGAGGGAGCACTATCTCAATTAAATGAAAAAATCAATGAATATGTAATTTATTTGGAAAATATGAAATTCCAATTACCTATTAATTTAGGAAAATTTCAAATCAATATCCTATCAATCAGTATGGTTTTTATTTAACAATTTAGTTTTTCTAACATTTATTTTTTAGATATTCAAGAGCAAATCTCTCTTTTAAACGAGATGAAATAAACAAAGGTTTAAAAATATCTTTTGACACAATATAGAATAAAATTATTTAATTTTATCAAATTTCATGAACTATATTATTTATTAGTGTAAATAATTTAATATGACTTTATTTTATAAAAACTATTGCCATATGATATTGCTAATTTAAATACAAACTTAAACTCACTTCATTTAATTTATGACAGAATATGCTGGGTTCTCACTAGTAGCCCATAAAACGTTACTTGGAGATTCCGAAAAAGTATTTGATAACGAAACTGCCCAAAGAGGATTGTTAGGACTAGGTAAAATTATATTAGTGGGTGATGGTGTAGTCATTGTTGATAAAGATATAGCCCAGTTTACATTATTTGGACTAATAGTTGGGGCTATTTCATCTTTGTGAATTATTGTTTTATAACTTAAATATTGATTTGATAGTGTGGTAGTATATTGAAGGTTTTTAGCTATCTTTAATTCCTTTGTTATAGGGTTTGAGATTTTTGCTTCAAAGCTTAAGCATAATAGAAAAGACAATAAAATGAAATTCATTTTTTTGAAATAAATAATTTACGAAATACTTTGTTTTATATAACTCTTTGATATAAAGGTGATCGATTTACCTCAATTATACTCTGCTTAAATTTCCGGTTTCTTAGAATTAAGAGTAAAATTTTGCAAAATTCAAAATTTAACATTTTAAAGAATCTACTAATGACCCTTGTCTTACCTTATATGAATCAAGTTGAATATCAAACACTAAAAATTAATTAAATGGATTCAAATAATTAAAAAATGTGTATTAAAGGTCATATGCCTTCATATTGATATCACTTAATGAGACTTTCGAAAGTTTAGCTTATAACTGTTAAATCATTTATTTAAAAAACATTTATTTTCAATGTTTTTATTGAAACGATGCTTTATAAAGTAACTCCTGGAAAGCATTCTTCGAGTTTTTTGCTATGCTTATTTTCAGCATGTTCAGCCAAACTATACAGCTAATTAATACATGGCTCATATTGATGTAAAATTCTTACGCTTTTGGTCTAATGGTACAGAGGAAAGTAGAGCGACAAACTTGACAAATAATAGTTCTAGCTTGTTCATTCTATTTTTATTAATTATTTTTTAAAAAGTTAAATTTGAATAATACTTACCACTTTTAATTGACTCTTAGCTGTTTTACTATCTTTAGCGTTTCTTTCACGCTTCATTTGCGCTTTTGCTCCCTATTGAACCTTTTAGTTACACTTTATTTGAAAGTTGAATTTATTACATTGCCCATGTTTGTTAGTTGTGCTAAATTTAAAAAGAAAAGACAAGGAAAATTTTACTCGAAAAAATATTTATCAAAAAAGACCAATCAATTTTTAATCAATCTGATGACAATAAATAAAAATATTTTATATAATAGTTAGGCTTAAACTAATATCAATGGTTGTTATAAAAAAACTTCAAAAGACTACTTTTATATTTATATGCATTTATATTTGGAGTTTAAATGAAAAACTGCTTCCTATAAATGAATAAAAAAATTTAATATGAGATTACAAAAATGAGATGAATTTTATCTTTATTTAATATCTTGTATTCAAATATTTACTAAGTGAAATAGTAAAGAATGTTCTTAAAACCTTTTTAGTGAACTTAGAAATATTTATATTGAACAAGTATTCAACTTTAACCAACAACATTATGAAAGGATCCCCAATTATAAAAACGTGTACCTCATTGTCATAAATAATTTTCATTTAACTACTTTGTGGTTTATTCATATTAATATTGCTTATGTTAAGATATTAACTATCAGAAACAACTAAAGGATGAGTATATTAATTTAAAGTATACAGGTAATATTAAATCATCAACTTTATTTTTGTCTTAAAAATTGAAACTAAAACATACTAAATAATACCCAATCAAGCATTTAAACTTCAAAAAGCCTATTCATTCCTTATTTTTTCATGTCCTTTTGATATGCTGAATAGTAAAACACCCTTATTTAAAAGCGTGTTACTAGTCTTATAGATAGTATATAGTACACATTCTATTAAAACAACCAATAAATGTATATCTAAATTACGTTTTACGAAAAATGAGAAGTGATTAGCAGATGAAATAAGATGACTTAATTTGTAATAAATGTTAGTTGCTCCTAGGATATAAGGTTTTTTAGACCTACGAACTTTGCTAATTTCAATATGCTGGAGCACGATATCAGCAGCATGTCTTATTTTTTGTCAGAGTTGCCTGTTATTGATTTAACTTTCTTTAAGTCCATATCAAATGTTCCATCATTGTCATGTAATATTATTTTAATTTTTTCTAAAATATCTTCGATTTGGAACTTTTTACAATAAGGATAGATTCTAGTATTCATCTCTTCTATTTTTTTGGCATTTTTAGGCTGATCACCAAAAATCGGCATACCCAAGATGGCTGCTTTGATAATATAAGCTTCGGTAATTGATTTCAAATATCCTATGGATATAAATAATCTTACATTTATATGGTTCAAAATTTGGTGTTGTGGTGCCTATTTTAATAGCTTGATGTTAAAATACACATTGTTAAACATTTTTTCAGTGTCATATGGGGATGTGTTTTTGTATTTACGAATTTTACTAACAATTTTTCCAAACAAATAGTACTTAAAAGATGGAAAAAGTGATGAAGCCAAGATAGCATCTCATATAAAGAATTTATATAATAGCTCACTTCTCTATATCAATTTCGATCTATTTTGTTATTATGAATGCTTTCTTTTTTATTTCTTTAATAAGTACAATGAACACAGACTTTAAACCTACTATATTTACGCTGTCGAAATGTTATAAATGTTTATGACCTTGAGGTTATATAATAGGGAGATTGAGCAACTTCAAAGCTGTAAGATTTCACAAAGTTATTTCTCATTGTTAAATTGTTATGGCCAATAGCTTTGTAATTTGGGGCTAATATATTTAATTTTATATATGGATTCTATAAGGCTTATTTGTCACATATTAATTATATATTAAAGTCTTTAAATAAGTTGAATTTATTATGAAATATCTAATACCTTAAATTTGCCTGTATGATATTTTATAAATTAATAATCTGACTTATAAAATTCCATAATAAAAATAAAGCTAAAACTTGATTTTATTTAAGTAGTAATATACTTAACTAGAATTTTTGTTGATAAAGTCAGCAACAGCTGAAGCACGAGTATACACACCTGGTTTGCCTTTAAGAGCACAGCCCTCACCCCATGAAACAATACCAACCAATACTGGAGTGGTACCTTCTTCAATGAACATTGGACCTCCAGAATCACCTTGACAAGAGTCTTTACCTCCTTCTGGATAAGCAGCACAGAATTGAGTAATGGTATCCAAATCTGAATAAACTTGCTTACATTTAGCAGCATTAAACACTGGTACTTTAACTTCCAAAAGAACTGGGGAAACATTGCCACCGGATGAAGTAGTACCCCATCCAATAACCTTTAGGAGAGTGTTATCTGCGTTAGCATAGTTTCCGGCATCAAGTTTGACGCCAGTGGATGGTCCAGTTGCAGTATCAAGCTTCCAAATAGAAACATCAAAAGCATTAGTGTTTGAATTATAATTTGGATGAGAAATACGAGACTTGATCTTATAAGTCTTTCCTTGTTCTGAAGCTTCACTTAAATTCAAGTTATGACGATGTACACGAGCAGTCCATGATGAAGTTGATCCAATAACACAATGGGCAGCTGAGATAACAGTGTTTCCATTGTATAAAGTACCACCACATGAATGAGAACCTCCATAAGCAAGAGATACCATCCATGGATATTTAAATTTTGGAGATACTTCGTAACCACCTACAATACGACCAGGTGGTGTTGTGAATGGGATATCAGCAGCAATGGCAGCGCCAAGGAGAGTAAAGATAAGAGAAGATTTCATTTCAAAAATGATAGATAAGTTTCAAGGCTATTTTCCAGGTAGTATTTATACTCATTTCTTCCACTAGTTAAGATTTATTTATTTGCATGTTTGTCACATTTCTCACGTATGGTTCACATTGTTACGTGATTAGCTGACTATTAAAATCACTATCCACTTTATAAAAATTTAATAATTTCATTACATCTTATGATTTCTATTTAATGAAGTAAAATTTTGTGCCAATATAATCTCCTGTTTTGTTTGGAATAATTTGATAAGATTATATAGGGGGTATTTTTTTTATTTCAAGGCTTTTTCATCTTTTAAGGGTTATTTGAGTTGAAAGATTGCTAGTAAAATTCTTAAGCAAAAAAATAAATTCCTATATTGTATTATAGAAGCATAACAATATATTAGCAATAAGATTTAAAGAGGTGTTTGTGATTTTTTAATATACTCTTGTATGGCCTTTTGCTAATAAGGTATCCAAACTTTAAAGCAGCTAATATTTTATAGCTATATAAATTACAGCCTTTAAAGCTTATTAAATCACAATAAACGTTATAAGTTATAGGCTATAAGCTAATGACCTTTATTATCTATAATGAAGTATAGTTTACTTTTATGCTAAGTTTAGCCGATACTTAACTATATGCATATTTTAGTACCCACTTGATCTTTATTTTGACACATTTGATATTGCTTTACACAAGCAACAATAAAACATCTGATCTTTCAAATCTGAATGAAAAGCTTCAATATCATTTTACTTTAAAGTAATCACGTTTATATCAACGATTGGTTTATTAAATTCAAAATTAAGTACATTGTTTTATAATTCATTTCAAATTTTTATTAATTATAAAGTAGTTGAAATATCGAGAAATATGAAATTGATATTTTTTTTAATATTATTTGTAAATAAATTTTCTATGATTTTATCAAATTCAAACCTTTGTAGATTTCATAAGTTGGAATCAATAGAATGTAATCATGTCAATAATTTTTGCTTTAGATAGTTTGCTATCATCAAATACTATGACTGATCATTAAGCTTTATGATTTTAGCAGTTGACTTTTATGAAGTAATATACTTAAGTTTATATATAATACGTGTTTCATTATAGCTACTATTTTTGATGACTTTAGCTTATTCATACTATCTAATTATTTTTATTTGAATTTATTTGAAGTAGCATTTTTATTGATAATCTTTCAGTTGAATAATAAATTTTGCATTTTCTTATTTTATTCGGTCTAGTTTATAGGGGTAATGAAAAGTTAAAAGAACTTATTTTTGTTGCCTAAAAATGGTATTTTTTTACATAAAGATTCGATAAATGAAAATAAAACCTAACAATATATGGGGATGTATTTTTGTATTTAAGAATTTTACTGACAATTTTTCCACATAAATAGCGCTTAAAAAATGGAAAAATAATGAAACTAAAAAAAACAGCCCCATATGTTTAAAGAAATTCATAAAATAAATAGTAGTTTGAATGTTAATCTTAATTTTTTTGCTGAGCATCATGGAAAAAGTATAGTTGATGGACATTTTGGAAACCTTTCAAAATGGAAAAGTAGTTTTGAAGCGTTAGGTAAAATAGAAGATATCGATCAATTAATTTCAAGATTTGAGGCTTTTATTTGTGAGCATAATAAAATTAATAACTCGACTATTAATAATGGGAAAACAGATATAATTTTTAAAGTTTAAAAGAAACAAAAATACAAAAAGAATAATAGAGATGCAGGGCATTAAGAAGTATTTACACTTTATTAAACATAACAATAAACTACATTGTTATCCAGTATCTGATACATCAAAAAAAAGCGATATAGTTCCAATTAAAGTTATAGAGTCTATAGAAAACAGAAAAATTAAAAGATCGATCCCAGCTTACCTTACGAAGATAACAGAGAATTTAAAATTTTCGATATTTACTAAGCAAGTAAGTAGTTTGTTGAATGATAGAAATAGATTGTTAAATGTTAGGATTACTCAGGTTATTAATAGCTAAGTTAATAAATAGTCAAAGAACAAGTAACTGTAATAATATGTAAAAACTATTATTACTTGTACTATATAGGGATGGTTAATTATAGTTTTGGGGCTAACCATTCCCTCCCATGCAGCTATTTATTAACTTGGCAATATATGGGGATGTATTTTTGTGTCTAAGAATTTTACTAACAAATTTTCCGCTTAAATGGCGCTCAAAAAATGGAAAAAATAATGAAGTCAAAAAAAACACTCCCATATTAATAATGTAATTATAACATTAAAGTAGTTTATTTATTTGATAATAAATCTACGATGTTGGTTATAAAGCAGTTGATAATAAATATTTCTCAATTAAGCTTTATAAGAACATGTATTTAAGATCTAGTAGAAATTCAACTAACTTACAGTATGAGCTATAATAGAATGATTTAGAACTGTGTTTAGGTACTTTTGTTTTAATAAAAGATGTGATTTTATACAATTTTAAGCGAAGTTTTTAAAATACAAAATTTTTCAAAAATTGGATAAAATAATGAAACTAATTCAGACAACCCCATATGTTTTCATGTTGTGAACAGTATTTACTGAAAATTCATATTTATCATTTTTAATTAGATATGCAGAATACAGGACATATGTGTATTATAAAAATAGCATTATCATTAATAATATGTTGAAACCTCCTTCAGGACAATAGGATTAACAGTTTCAACTAAGATTATTTCTTTATGAAACTATACTCCATTTTTAATATACATATCTGTCATCAATAATAGATGTAGAAGTTACTTATTTACATATATTTAAAAAAATTAATAGCTTATAACAACATTATTTAGGATTTTATTTAATAAAACAATCTCATTTAAAATACTTAAACAATTTAACAATAGCATAATAGGATAGTGGATAGTTTATAATAAACATAGAAAATCTTTAATTTTATGGAAAATTGTATATTGAATTCTATTAAAATATCTTTCAAAAATATGATAAAGGAATTAACTAGAATTCTTATTAATAAAATCAGCAACAGCTGAAGCACGAGTATATACACCTGGTTTGCCTTTAAGAGCACAGCCCTCACCCCATGAAACAATACCAACTAATATTGGAGTGGTACCTTCTTCAGTAAAGATTGGACCTCCAGAATCACCTTGACAAGAGTCTTTACCTCCTTCTGGATAAGCAGCACAGAATTGAGTCTTAGTGTCCAAATCTGAATAAGCTTGCTTACATTTAGCAGCATTAAACACTGGTACTTTAACTTCCAAAAGAACTGGGGAAACATTACCACCGGATGAAGTAGTACCCCATCCAATAACCTTAAGTAAGGTATTATCTGTACTGGCATACTTACCAGCATCAAGTTTGACACCTGTTGATGGTCCAGTTGCAGTATCAAGCTTCCAGATAGCGACATCATAGGCATGAGTACCCGCATTGTAACTTGGGTGAGAAATACGAGACTTGATCTTATAAGTCTTTCCTTGTTCTGAAGCTTCACTTAAATTCAAGTTATGACGATGTACACGAGCAGTCCATGATGAAGTTGATCCAATAACACAATGGGCAGCTGAGATAACAGTGTTTCCATTGTATAAAGTACCACCACATGAATGAGAACCTCCATAAGCAAGAGATACTGCCCATGGATATTTAAATTTTGGAGATACTTCGTAACCACCTACAATACGACCAGGTGGTGTTGTGAATGGGATATCAGCAGCAATGGCAGCGCCAAGGAGAGTAAAGATGAGAGTAGATTTCATTTATATGACTTACAAAGAGATGGTTTAACCTATGTTTTGAGCATTTTGAGCTTATATTTATACTAACTTTATTTTTCACTATATATTTCATTAAATGTTCGATTATTATATTCAATTATTATATTCAGTCACGTTAATTTAATGTGATTTTGAATGAACCATGAATAGTTTGCTAACTAGGCTATTTTGCTAACAAATTTTGCGCAAATATTTTGATATTTTAACTGTTTATACCGTGATAACACCAAATGATCTTAATTCTTAGTTATTGTTTAATTATAACTGTAACAAAGCTTAAAAAAGTAAATAATATCCAACTATTTTAAATGAATTATTATTATGAAGGGTAAAGGATGAAGTAAGGGGAAAATCACAGTAGTCACACTTATAAATTAAAACTTTAAATACAAAGATAACAGGAAACTTTGTTGCACTAAAACAAGATTTACTTAAATACTTATACTAAAATACTTGTTTATAATAGCAGCTTATACCATGCTGATAATTAAAAGCTCAACTCTATTCAGATAGCTTAAATAAAGTAAACAAAATATCTCTTTTTGATTCGGAATATAATTTTTTTCGAAATGATTTAATAAAATTGCTCATTTTTATCCTTAATTTAATAAAAGATTAATTATCATAATATTCTTGAAATACAAGTAAATTGAATTATTATTATTTTAAGATTATTTGAGACAAATTACGAAATTAAAGACGCAAGCAAGAAGCCAGAGACACTTAATTTCTTTGAGAAATTTTTTTTATAGCTAGGTCCCCTATATCTTAAATATAAACAAAATGTAGTTTGATTAGGCTTAGAAACATAATATATTAAACGTTTCCTAGCCCTATACTTGGTTCTACCTTTTTTATGATATGTAGTCGCTCTATTAAAAGTACATTTACCAAATACTCTTTTACATCCTGAGCACTTAAACAGAAACTTGTTACATTTAATACGACTTTTAAAATCTAGTCATATTTATGTCCCTTTTTATTCAAATATGAGTTATCTTGTCGATTCATAAAATCAAAAAAGATGAAAAATAGCTAATCAGTATTCAATATAATAATCAAGAAATATCTATTCCCATTTAAATTGAATGTGGGTTAGTTTAAAAGCTTGGTTCAAACTTTGTTGGGTTTGGTTTTCAGTAAAAACACCAAACTAAGTAATAAATGTTATTAAAACATCTACTTTTTTGTTTAATTTTAAAATAAGAGGGATGTATTTTGTGTTTAAGAATTTTATTGCCAATTTTTCCATTCAAATAGCGCTTAAAAAATAGAAAAGTAATGAAATCAAAAAAACATCCTCATAACTTGAATTGTAACGTTTTTGTCCAGTTTTAAGTTTTTAAAATTTTAAATATTGAATGGACAAAAAAGCATAATAGAAATTTTCTTTAGTTCCAGCCTAGCTTTTAAATATATGGATATAGATAACAATTGATATCATTTCCAAGTCTAATAAATTAGAAAATTTATTTCAGAAGCAAAGATTCTTAATTAAGCATAGAAAGTCAAGACTGGCTGTAATTAACTGTATTTTTTAGCTCAAGTCTGGAATGAGAAATCTTTATCGCTTCTAATAATTTGAAACCATATTAATTTAAAATTGTTATTATTTATTGTAGCAAGGTGCCAAAAACATTTGTTTTTAAAAAGCGATCGTATTTCTCTTTCAACCGACAGCCTTTCACCTTATAAAGATATTTTAGTGGAGTAGTATGGCTAAGTGATATAAAGACCCCAATCGTTATCACCTCATTTTGAATACCTCAAGCTCAGTTATTCAGTAATATTATCTTATATATCATAAATAATAGGCTTTTAATAAGCCATTGTAATTAGTTTGCGACTTTATATAGAGTTTTTGAGAACGTAACCGAGATAAAGATCAGTAGGACTTTTGCAGTTTATAATTTTAATCAAATTTTATCTTATGAGCTTTTTGAGATGCTTCATTTACATAATTCAATTGCTTTTTTAGATAACTGCCTTTCCTAACTACTGTGTATTATCTAATTGTTTGTTGAAAAATATTTGGGCTTTTTATAGTAAGAAGAGATAATTTAGAAATAAATGAACATATGGAAGTGCTTTTTGGCTTGATTACCTTTTCCATCTTTTAAGCACTATTTAAGCGGAAAGTTTGTTAGTAAAATTCTTAAATACAAAGATATATCCCCATATTTATAAGCTTATATCTTATCCTATAAAAGTTTATCTTTTTATTGCTAATAAACACTATCTTAGGTTTTTACTTAAAAAATCAAGTGTTATGATAGTAAATTATTTAACATAGTTTTGATGCATTATTAGATAAATATTATTCTCAAGTAATTGCAAATTTAAAAGCATTAAGTGATCATACCTTTATAATATTAAAATAGGTTATTACATGACTCATTTAAACCTGATTGAAGCAATATTTGTCTAGCGTATTTTAATTGGTAGAGTGATTTTATAGTCATAATAGTCTGTATATCATTTCTATATTTTTATATATATCATTAAACTATTAGTAATAACTTAGTGTAGATTTAGTAAACTCTACATTGTTTCTTATAACTGATACGCAATAATGTGTAAAATGCATATAAAAATATTAAATAATCTTAAAATAATAATAATTCAATTTACTTGTATTTCAAGAATATTATGATAATTAATCTTTTATTAAATTAAGGATAAAAATGAGCAATTTTATTAAATCATTTCGAAAAAAATTATATTCCGAATCAAAAAGAGATATTTTGTTTACTTTATTTAAGCTATCTGAATAGAGTTGAGCTTTTAATTATCAGCATGGTATAAGCTGCTATTATAAACAAGTATTTTAGTATAAGTATTTAAGTAAATCTTGTTTTAGTGCAACAAAGTTTCCTGTTATCTTTGTATTTAAAGTTTTAATTTATAAGTGTGACTACTGTGATTTTCCCCTTACTTCATCCTTTACCCTTCATAATAATAATTCATTTAAAATAGTTGGATATTATTTACTTTTTTAAGCTTTGTTACAGTTATAATTAAACAATAACTAAGAATTAAGATCATTTGGTGTTATCACGGTATAAACAGTTAAAATATCAAAATATTTGCGCAAAATTTGTTAGCAAAATAGCCTAGTTAGCAAACTATTCATGGTTCATTCAAAATCACATTAAATTAACGTGACTGAATATAATAATTGAATATAATAATCGAACATTTAATGAAATATATAGTGAAAAATAAAGTTAGTATAAATATAAGCTCAAAATGCTCAAAACATAGGTTAAACCATCTCTTTGTAAGTCATATAAATGAAATCTACTCTCATCTTTACTCTCCTTGGCGCTGCCATTGCTGCTGATATCCCATTCACAACACCACCTGGTCGTATTGTAGGTGGTTACGAAGTATCTCCAAAATTTAAATATCCATGGGCAGTATCTCTTGCTTATGGAGGTTCTCATTCATGTGGTGGTACTTTATACAATGGAAACACTGTTATCTCAGCTGCCCATTGTGTTATTGGATCAACTTCATCATGGACTGCTCGTGTACATCGTCATAACTTGAATTTAAGTGAAGCTTCAGAACAAGGAAAGACTTATAAGATCAAGTCTCGTATTTCTCACCCAAGTTACAATGCGGGTACTCATGCCTATGATGTCGCTATCTGGAAGCTTGATACTGCAACTGGACCATCAACAGGTGTCAAACTTGATGCTGGTAAGTATGCCAGTACAGATAATACCTTACTTAAGGTTATTGGATGGGGTACTACTTCATCCGGTGGTAATGTTTCCCCAGTTCTTTTGGAAGTTAAAGTACCAGTGTTTAATGCTGCTAAATGTAAGCAAGCTTATTCAGATTTGGACACTAAGACTCAATTCTGTGCTGCTTATCCAGAAGGAGGTAAAGACTCTTGTCAAGGTGATTCTGGAGGTCCAATCTTTACTGAAGAAGGTACCACTCCAATATTAGTTGGTATTGTTTCATGGGGCGAGGGCTGTGCTCTTAAAGGCAAACCAGGTGTATATACTCGTGCTTCAGCTGTTGCTGATTTTATTAATAAGAATTCTAGTTAATTCCTTTATCATATTTTTGAAAGATATTTTAATAAATGCTTTTATAAATTTCTATATTAGATCTTTGATATTTGATAAGAAATTTTTATATCTTAAGTCTTATATACTTTAATTGTAAGTTATTGAAATATTACACATGTTTTTTAATATAGTTTACCATTATTTAGATTTGTTCTAAGTGTACAAAATTTTATTATGTAATATTATTACAGCAACTGAGAGCTTCATTTTTTGGAGCAATTTTTGGCATTATATTAGATACTTTCAAAGCAATCAATCTTAAGAATTGATTTTGATACATTTGCTGCAACTCTATTGGACCTAATTTGCGATGATTTTTGGAGTCAGTTTTTATGCACGATTTTTTAATGAAAATCCTTTTTTTAACCTAATTTTACCAAAACTTTATTAAACAATTGCTTGCTTAGGTTACAATAGAATTGCAGCAGTTATAAGAAGCATTCATTTATGAAATAGATTGATTCCAGATCGGCACTTGTTGAATAATACTTTTATTTTAAATTTATAGTTAGACAATATCTTGTTTTATAATCTTAATGAAGCAAATGATTATATAGCTTTAAAGCTTAATAACAATGCAATTTTGAGTTTTATGAACTAAAAAGCACTATCAACTGATATTTGCATTTTATAAGTTTTCATGAAGGAACTAGCTTGTTAAAATTAGAAAAGTCAATAAGCTTTGAAACTTTATAGATTAAAAAGGCGAAATTAAATTAGTTAAACTGTTTTGTAAGTTTGTTAGTATTTTAGCATACCTATTCAGGGTTTCGATTAATAAAATCAGTAACAGTTGAAGCACGAGCATATACACCTGGTTTGCCTTTAAGAGCACAGCCCTCACCCCATGAAACAATACCAACTAATATTGGTGTGGTACCTTCTTCAGTAAAGATTGGACCTCCAGAATCACCTTGACAAGAGTCTTTACCTCCTTCTGGATAAGCAGCACAGAATTGAGTCTTAGTGTCCAAATCTGAATAAGCTTGCTTACATTTAGCAGCATTAAATACTGACACTTTAACTCCTAAAAGGGTTCTTAAAGTTGCAGACACTCCGAAAGTATGGCGCCATACAATAGCTTTAAGCAAAATATTTCCATGATAAAGTAGTTGCCAGAATCAATTTTAGTGTCAGTAGATGGGCCAGCTTCGATATCAAGTTTCTAGATATAAATGTCGTAAGTGCTATTATCTATATCATAATTTGGATGAGCAGCTAGACCTTTGATTTCATAACTCTCTCCTTGGTCAGAAAATCCACTAGCTTGGGGTCTGTGGCGGTATACACGAGCAGTCCATGACGAATCCTCCCCAATAACACAATCAGCGGCTAAGATAATAGTATTCCAGCTGTATAAAGTGTGAAATGCGTAAAGTGATCTGTAAGCAGGAGATGCTGCCCATGAGTGTTTGAATTTCGGAGATATTTTGTAACCGCCTACAATACGACCAGGCGGGGCTTCGAATGGAACATCAGCAATAGTGATAGCACCAAGGAGAGTCAAAATAAAAGCAGATCTCATTGAATCGTTCAAATAGACTTTAAATATTCTAATCAGTTTTTATAGCTAGCTTTAAATCAACCCAAAACTTTTGCTTGCTTTTTCTATAGAGCATATATATTTAATGATAATATCTATTGTTACAAATTTTAGTCTATCTAGCTTATTTATTGGCTTTCTATATATATACTTGCTTTATACGTATCTTTTATTGCTTGTAAATATGTCTTTTTGACAACCTATTTATTGAAAAACTTCGTAACACAAAGTGGTTGTATAATACTAAATATATAATGCAAAAGATTTACATGTAGGCTTAAGTATCTTCGATATACAACTGACATCTAATCTATTTTCATAATCTATATCCCTCGACACGCTTACTCTAAAGTCTAGTATGGTCATATTAAAAAAATTTAAAATCACATTTATTAGGTTTCTTTGATTCGTTATTGCACAAAACATACAATCTTCATTACTACTAAAAACAATAACGCCAAGTTAGCTTATTATATAAAATATTTATAATTTTTAACAGTTGATTTAATTTTTAGTAATGTAATCTGTTAGAAAATAAAGCTTGTATCATTTTTTGTATTATTGATATAAATTCTGATTGAAATATAAGTTGTTTTCATTGTTTTTAATTGATGCTGAAATTATTATTTTTACTTGTCTATATTAAATCTAATGCCCACTCAAGTGGTTTACTCGATTATCAAAAAATACATGATTTTTTTATTTGTTGTGTCGAAACTGCTACCCTTTGTAATCCATATAATACAAAAATATAATTAAGTACTAAAGATCTGTTTAATGCCCTTCAATTTGGATAGCATATTTAAACAAAAGAAGAGCATAGGATTTTTCTCTTTTAATATATAATTACAGACAGCATATTATTTGGTATGTCATCATTCAACTATGTTATTTCTATACTTACTTGAAGTTTAATATTAGTCAATTCATTTGTATTTTAGTTTTACATTGTACATTGTTTTTTACAATACTTACACATGGATGAATTTAAAAGAATGTATGAGGATGTTTTATACTGATTATCCTTTATTATTTTTTTAAATTTAGAAATTAATTAACCAGTACCTTGTTTAAGTTTCTCTTATTATGCTCATTTAAGTCTTGTTAATTTTATTTAAGATGAAGAATTAGTTAGCATAAACAAATAGTTGACTATAAAATCCATCCTTTCCTAGCACACGTTCGAACTTAAACAGCTCCATTGATTAAATAATTTCTAAATTTAAAAATCAAAATAGAGCAATAAATAAAAAATATTCCCATATGTATTTGGTGTAATATCAAAGCTATAAAAACTTCATAAAATTTTACTTTCTATTAAAATTCCAAGGTGTCAAGTATTTAATTAGGTGAAGCAGAAATCTAAATATTTACACCAGTAAGTTTAAGGGGCAGATCTATTATGAAGAATTATCTGGTAAGATATGAATCATGTCTAGCAATTGCCTATCTTCGAAAGAACCTAATGGCGAAATAAAACCTATTTAACTTCAGTTCCTCAGATAAATTCCCATATAATAACGAAGACGACGAGGTTAGAAGAAGTATTGTTCTCTTAGAGCAGATCAAACTATAAAGCTGATTAGCTTTTTGGACGATACATAAATCTGTAATGAGTATAAAGGCCTTGAAGCTAATAGGTTTGGATGATAAAACTAAGATAACGTCGGTAAAGATGACATCATATGGGGATGTTTTTTGGTATTATTATTTTTTCTATCTTTTAAGCGCTATTTGAGTGGAAAAATTGTTAGTAAAATTCTCAAATACAAAAATATATCCCCATGTAATAATTTTTGAGTACTCAAGTTTACTTTAAAAATACACACATGACATTGCTTATGTATAATAAGGCTTTTTAAAACCAAACCGATATAATTTATTTAATTAAGTAACACATAATATTTTGTTTAAGTGATAAAAAAGTGCATACATGAAAAAATGTCTACATATTAAACCAAAATAATCAATAGGGACATAATCATCCATCTTTAATCGTTGCTTCTAACCATATACATATTCATGGTATTACAATTAAAGAATAAGGTATCCTTAAACACAAACAAATACATGAGCTAGAATAGTATTTTGATATTATATATATTCTTATAAATTTTTATTTAATCTGAATATTATGAAATTTCAAAACCTAACATAGAGCAAAAAATTAAGGCAATGATTAGGTTTTTGAAAATTCAAATAGCTTTGATTTTTATATCTTTACTAGTTGGATATCTTGAAAAGTTAGATAAGGTTATCTTTAGAAGAGTATACTCAAAAGGCGGATAACTCTTACAAAAATATGAACATATCCTCAATTGGAAGCTATATATATACAGAAAGAATAGACCGTTGAGCATAAAGAAGCATTATGATTATAAACCGATTTAGCAATAAAACTCAAAGTTTGGCAAGAATCAGATCAAGAAAATCAGGAAAATGGTATGCCACTAAGTTTAAATGTGATTGATTATCAAAATAAATGTGAAAATATCAGAGACTTAATATTATTTAGTGTAAAGGAAACTTAATTATAAGTATGTAGATCATTATCTTGCATTATAAATAAAAAAAGTAATTAAAAAATGTGATTTAATTTTGTCCCTCAAAATCAATTTCTGTTGGTGCGACAAACCAATAGCTGTGGTTACGCCTTGTAACAAACGCCCAAGGTCAATGATATTGAAAAAGTGATTCTGGAAAATGATTAAACAATATTTTATTAGAAGCTTTGGTCGTTGCTGTAGCTGTAAATTAAGGAAGTAAACATAATGCTCTAAAGATAAACATTTTGTAGAATTTAAACATCAACTAAATGTGATAAAAGCATTTAAATTAAAATTATTAAATTTTATAACTTGATGAGGCTTAAGATTTATTAGAATTCAAACATGCTTATTTAGAATTTTTACTGATAAAGTCTGCAACAGCTGAAGCACGAGTATATACACCTGGTTTACCGCTTTCAGCACAACCCTCACCCCATGAAACAATACCAACTAATATTGGAGTGGTACCTTCTTCAGTAAAGATTGGACCTCCAGAATCACCTTGACAAGAGTCTTTACCTCCTTCTGGATAAGCAGCACAGAATTGAGTCTTAGTGTCCAAATCTGAATAAACTTGCTTACATTTAGCAGCATTAAATACTGGTACTTTAACTTCTAAAAGAACAGATGAAACATCGCCTCCTTCAGTTGTCGTGCCCCATCCAATAACCTTAAGTAAATTATTATCTGTACTTGAATATTTACCAGAATCGAGCTTAACACCGGTTGATGGTCCGGTTACAGTATTGAGTTTCCAAATAGAAACATCAAAAGCGTTAGTATTTGTGTCATAATTTGGATGAACAGTACGAGATTTGATTTTGTAAGTTTTCCCTTGCTCAGAGGATTCAGTTGCATCCAAGTTATGACGATGTACACGAGCAGTCCATGATGAAGTTGATCCAATAACACAATGGGCAGCTGTAATTACAGTATTCCCATTATATAAAGTACCACCACATGAGTGAGAACCTCCATAAGCTAAAGACACCATCCATGGATATTTGAATTTTGGAGATACTTCGTAACCACCTACAATACGACCAGGTGGTGTTTTGAATGGGATATCAGCAGCAATGGCAGTACCGAGAAGAGTAAAGATAAGAGAAGATTTCATTGAATTGTTTAAACATATTCCGATATTTTGATCGGCTTTTATAGCTGTGTCTTTGGTCGTGCTTTTAATCTTAATTGTTTTTTTATAAAAATCACACTTGTTTAACGTGATATTAATTATATTCTTAATTAGTAGGCTATCTAATTTGTACAATAGCTTACCATTTAAATGCTAACTTTTTGAGCATTTTTTTAATTTAGTTATTTTATAAATTTGCTTTTTTAAGGATAAATTTGTCAGCATTTATCTTGTATTTTAAATGAGTATCGAATGTGCTTCATTAAATTGAAATGAATCTATTACCTTAGCCATTACTTGCTATCTGCAATTTTACCTTGTAATAGTTCCTAAAAGTTTGAGAGGTTTTAATCAAAGCAGCTTTGCTATGATTTTTTACACGATTTAATATGTACCTATAACATATGGGGAGGTTTTTGGTTTCATTACTTTTTCCATTTTTAAGGGCTATTTGAGTGGAAAGATTGCTAGTAAAATTCTTAAACAAAAAACACATCCCCATATCAATTTAATATGTCATTAAAAAAATCATTTGTCTTTTTTAATCATTTGAGATTTCTTAAACCATTTATTCTTAAGTTAAATGAGTTTAAATTAAAAATAGAAAAATATTATACAACTTCAAATTTATTATATTGCCATTGTTTAAGCCATCATTGATTATATTAGAAAAAGAATACCAAAAAGAATACCAAAAAGAATACTATGAAAGACTAATAACATCAAATAGAGCTATATACCTTTGCCAATAATATGTTACAACAAGAAATAGTTTTGTGTAATTTCAAACTGGTAACAAGGGATCTGATTAAATATAAAGTTTAATTCATTAACTTTAGCAATGCAGCTGATCCATTTCAAATTGAAAATAAATAGTGGTATTTTTTTTTAAAACCAGTCAAGCAAATGGCTGATTTTTTAAGTTTGCTGCTTGAAAAATCAACGATTTGCATTGAAGTTTATAATAACTGGAAGGTTATAAATAAATGTAATCTGATATGCTATAATTTTGGCTATTGTTATTGATAGTATCCTTTTCTTATATTAGTTATGTTGGATTATAATTAGCTAAAAATATCTTAAAATAAAAATAGAATCTTAAAATAGTAGGAAGTTAAAACGTTTGAAGATTTTTGATTTTCATATTTTGATTTTAATAGTACAAAAGCATTATCAGTGAAATTACGATAAGCTAGTAAAAATTAGTTAAGTTAATTTATAATCTATATTTATTAAAATATGGAAAAAATCATTGCTTGAAAATTTTAGCCTGATTTTACTAGGATTTTAGACCTAATTTTATTTAAAGTAAAACTCCACTTTATTTTCAAGATGAATTAGCTGTAAATTCACTACTATTTCAAGCTGTTAGTATTTAAATCAAAAATGCTTAAATGACATCCCTTTATCAAAAATGATATTACTCTCCCTTATCATTTATTACTTCTATTAATTTATTATCTGTTGCAAATTAATAAAAAAGCAAATTAATAAAAAAGCAAATTAATAAAAAAGCAAATAAGATGGCAAAAATTTATGTATTTTAAACTTAGTTTTAATTGATTTAAAAAAAAACTAATTAAAATTGAAATTAAGATAAAAATAAAAATAAAAATAAAAATAAAAAATAAAAATCTATGTATATACAATTCATTTTTATAAATAACATTGTGCTTTATAAATACTAAATTAAGTTAGCATCTAATGGTATTGATTGAATAGATTCTTAAAATTTGGAGCTTTATACCCTATACTGTCATTTAGATATCTATTCATAGCTAATTTGTACTATATCACTGTATCTACTAGTTTGTTATGGTTGTAACTATTCTTAATAATAGACTGTATACATTTTACTTTATTTGACATTATTATACGATGCCCTTACATATAATAAGGACTTTAAATGAACAAAAGTTATTTTTAAATCAAATATACATGGTGTTTGTTTTACATAGCAAATAAATACGTCCAATACTAGGCATATATATACAAATTTCAAACCAATATAAATCATGCAAATAAACGTCTATTGCTGTTTTTTATTTTTTATTATATATATCCATACCCATACCATATTTTAAGCGTAAAACACCCTTAGCTGTAAGAAAATTTAAAAATGTGACCGATAAATTGGATATATGGGGATGTATTTTTGCGTTTAAGGATTTTACTAACAATTTTTCTCCTCAAGTACTCAAAAGATGGGAAAAGCGAAGCCAAAAAAGACATCCCCATAAGCTTAACTTTTAAAGACTAAAAAATGATATTTTGCTAATGTTTTGTCAATATTATAAGTTTGCAAATTTACAAATATAAACTAAACATAATAATAATAGAAGTATCAAAGGTTTTATAGTTTATAACTCCCTAAACCAATATTTAATAGTTTACACTATTTTACAAACTTACCAAAGCTTCAATGGTTTTATTTAGAATGCTGATGAATAAAGTCTGCAACAGCTGAAGCACGAGTATATACACCTGGTTTACCACTATCACCACACCCTTCGCCCCATGAGACAATACCAACTAATATTGGAGTGGTACCTTCTTCAGTAAAGATTGGACCTCCAGAATCACCTTGACAAGAATCTTTACCTCCTTCTAGATAGCCAGCACAAAATTGAGATTCAGTGTCTAAGTAAGAGTATACTTTTTTGCATCTGCGTTCATTATATACTGGAAGCTTAACCTCCAAAAGAATGGCTGAACCCTCACCTTTATGAGAAGTATGACCCCATCCAATAACTCTAAGACGTATATGCTCCGTGCTAGCATATTCCCCATTGTCGAGCTCAACGTCAATGGATGATTCAGCTGCAGTATTTAGTTTCCAAATAAAAAAATCAAAATCGTTAGTATTTGTGTCATAATTTGGATGAGCGATACGAGATTTGATAGTGTAAATTCTTCCGTGCTCAAAGGATTCATCTTCTTCCAAATCATGATGATGCACATGGGCAGCTCATGATGATATTGATCCATTATCACAATGAGAAGCTGTAATCACAGTGTTTCCATTGAATAAAGTGCCACCACAATTATGAATGCCATTATGCGCAAGAGATACCATCCAAGGGTATCTGAATTTTGGCAATACTTCATAACCATCTACAATACGACTAGATGCAGAATTAAACGGGACGTTTGCAGTAATAGTAGTACCGATGGAGGCGAAAATGAGAGGAAATCCCATTGGTTTGTTTAGGCTGATATGTTATTTTCTATTTGATTTTTTAATATTTTTAGTCATATTTTTTCTGTCTTTTATACTTTTTATACCTGATTGATCTAGAGTTGATTGTATTTTCAGTTGATAGATTATCAGTTTTACTGCTTTATACAATGCTATTTATCTACTTTTCAACCCTTTATTATAGCCATTTATAAATATACCATTTCATGATCGAAATTTCTAAAGTTTACTCAGTGTTTTATCTCAAATTTTTCCGATAATCTATACAAAATTTCATATTAGGTTTATGTATCCCTTGTATGAATGGTTTTAGCTTACTATATTTGCTAAAAGCCTGAGCTACTTTGAGTTAGTTTTCCTTACAGATTATACAATTTAATATGGGAGACTTCAAACAAGTAAATTCTAAAAAAATTCTTGTGATTTTGATCAAAATTCGGGGAATTCCTGTAATTTATTTTAAAATTCAGTAAGGAATTAACTATTTTATCAGTATTTTTCTTTTGCTTACAAGCCTTACAATGAGTTGGAACTGGAAAAATATTAAGCCTTGGGTAATTTGTATTTTTTATATTCTTAAAGGAGCAATAAGACTCTCTTTAATATTTTGATGAAAATAATAATTAAACTGAAGCGAGAGATTTTTTAATTTAATTAAGCTTTAAAACGCCCATCTTTTTAACTAGTAATTATCTGATTTCATAAAATTGTATTTAAAAAAACCTTTATCAAGGGAGAAGTAGCCCGGTAGTAGGCTCATAAAAGGATTTATCGCTCGTCAAAGGATTCCCATCTTTATCACCCGTCAGTAGTGTAATTCTATTCCGCCCATTAAAACATTTGCCTATCTTCAAAAACTTTCTTCAGGTATTCTACATATCAATATTCTTCAAATTCCTAAACTTCCTTAAATAAAAACCATACCACCCTATTGGATGAGAAACCTAAAAAAATCTTTACTAGGGAATAATATGAAAAGTAGCATAACCATATTTAGAAGATTTTTTGCATGAATGAACGTTTAGAGTATGGCGATGTATTTTTTTGTTTAAGAATTTTGCTAATAAATTTTCCGCTCAAATAGCGCTCAAAAAATGGAAAAAATAATGAAACCAAAAAAAATATCCTCGTATTCTGATATATTTTATGCAAAGAATCACTTTATTTCAAATATGGGTTATATAAAGAGATATCTTTTTTGATTTCATTTGTTTACGTATTTTTTGAGCGCGATTGAGAGAAAAAAATTAGTAAAGTTTTCAAAAAGAATATAGTTATATTAGTTCATGAGATTTCTTTCTATTCAATAAGCTTGGAAATCTAACTCATTCAAAAAAGCTACTATTAGTGTAATTAATTACTTTGGTAATCATTTAAAATGTTCAATACTTTGATAATTAGTATAAAAAAGTAGGAAATCTAAGTCAAATATCTAAAATATGATACTTTATTTGTTTTTAAATTTAAAATAAATCTTAATGTTAAACAGTACTGTGAAGAAAGTAGGCTATAAATTTTCTATCTCATATGGTTTTATCAAAATAATCGTTTATAACTGATTAATATATGGGGATGTATTTTTTGCTTAAGAATTTTACTAGCAAATTTTCTCACCTATATACCATCTAAAAAATGGAAAAAGAGTGAAATAAAAAAAATACCCCATTTATTAAAGAAATTCTTAAAATAAATGGTAGTTTAAATATTTATCTTAATTCTTTTTCTGAGCATCATGGAAAAAGCATAGTTGGCGGATATTTTGGAAGACTTTCACAATGAAAAAGTAGTTTTGAAGCATTAGGCAAAATAGAGAATACCAATCAGCTAATTTCAAGATTTGAGACTCTTGCGAACATAACAAAATTAACAACTCAACTGTTAATAATAGGAAAACAGATGAGAATGTTTTTTTGATTTCATTATTTTTCCATTTTTAAGCGTTATTTGAGTGGAAAATTTGTTAGTAAAATTTTTAAACACAAAAAACATCCCCAGATATAATTTTTAAAAAGTATGAAAAATACAAAAAAATCACAGAAATACAAGACATTAAGAAATGTTTGCATTTTATTAAATGTAACAATAGATTACATTGTTATCTAGTATCTGATAGATCAAAAAAAAAGCGACATAGCTCCAACTGAAGTTATAGAATCTATAGAAAATACAAAAATCAAAAAATCAACCTCAGCTTACGAAAATAACAGAGAGTTTAAAATTTTCAATATTCAATAAGCAGTTAGTTTGCTAAATGATAATAATCAATTATTAAATTTTAATATTGCTTAAGTTATTAACAGTCAGAAAGTAAGTAATTGTAATAGTAAGTAAAAACTATTATTATATTGTTTGTATTATATAGAGATGGTTAATTATAGTTTTGGGGCTAACCACCCCCCCGTGTAGCTATTTATTGACTTATTGATATATCAATAATGTAGCTATAACATTAAAATAGTTTATTTATTTGATAACAAATATGCGATGTTGAGTATAAAGCAGTCAATAATAAATATTTCCCAATGAGGTTTTATAATAATATGTATTTATTTACATGATATGACTTTGATTAACATCAATATATGGGTTATACTAGTAAAGGTCTTGCTAATCTGAGGATTTCTATTAAATTTAATAGAAATTCCGCCAATTTGCAATATTATTTATAAATATAACTTAAATAATCAAAAATATTGTTTAAACTACTGGAAAACTTTAAAAAGTCATTTTAGTATAACAATTTATATAATATTAATTTATTTTTAAGATGATATATTTGTTGATTATATTAATTTATAAAGCCATAATCAAAAAAATTATTAAAATTGTTATATATTTCTAAAATGAATCTTTAATAAACTTAAATTCACTAACAGATACATCATTTGAACTTAAATTTTCCATATGAATTCCATTAATTGTTTTTTTAGCAAGTATTTTATTAAGTAAAGAACCCAAAGTTTTTTAAATAGGCCACTATCTATATACCAATTATTATCATCGCTTATTTTACTTAAGTACTTGCTAATATAAGTAAAGTCTATATTTAAAATTTTGAAACAGTGTTTGCAAACACTTTATTATTTATTAATTTTTACTCAAGTTAAATAAATTCTTATTTACATAAAAGAGATAAAAAGCTATATTGATAATAAAATCACTTGTTAATACATATAGTAATCGATAAGCGTAAAAGAAACAATATAATATAGAGCTGAAGGTCATAAAATAAAAACTATGGTCTTTTTTATATTTTTTAGATTGGATTTACAGTAGTTTGTTCTTTTCCATAAAAGGGAAGCAGCATTCAACGAAACTTTTAGTTAATTTGTTGATTTATTTAAATTCAATATTCTAGTAACAATAAAAATGTAAAAATGCAAATTAAGCTAATAAAAACGTCTAGTTAGCAAAGGTTCAACCATTCAAAAGTATAATAATTAATCAGAGCTATCAGATTCTAATAATTAAAATGCTATAAAGTTTAGATATAGAAATGACATTATTTTATAGTTAAAATAAAATCTCTTAAAAATTAAAAATTAACTATCAATAAATGATAAAAATTAACTATTAATAAATGATAAAAATTCATATATAAAAGAAGGTTAAAAGCACTTCGAACAAAATATAAAATCAATTGAACTCTGTGAGTCGTTAAAATATGAATTTGAATTTAGTTTCATTAGCTTATTTAATCTCTATCGTTGCTTGTGGCACTTCTGGAAGAGCCAAAATCAGTTCTCATTACTATGATGTTGATCTACCTCGTTTAGATACTAATCCTGTATTCTGTGGTTATAAAGGTAGTCATATGGATATCAATAGAATCACTGCAGTTCAATCATTAACCTTAAATGAATGTGGTGCATGTTTAAAAGTTACTGCAAAGAATGGCAAGTTTGTTTATGTCATGGCAGTAGATAAAGGTGGCTTTGGACTAGATCTAAATAAAAAATCATTTACTTAACTATTTGGTATTAATAGTGGAAGATTTGATGCCAAATGGGAAAAAACTGAAGCTAGTCATTGTAAAGGTATTCTTAAAGGTGGAAATTATAAAACTCCTGGATTAAACGGATCTGGGAAAAAAGGTAAGAAGCAAGATGATGTTGAGTCTAAACCCCCTATAAAGATGCTTGAAGCTGCTAGACATCATACTTTAAGTGATATTAATGAAATTGGAGCTATTAATGACGACAATATTAACTTCCGAAGAGATAGAACTAGAGATGATTTAGATGATTTTTATGACTCTCAATATTCTGATTCTATTTATTTTAGAAAAAATAAGAATAGTAAAACTAGAAGCGATATCCAAGAAATCAATGATGCAAATGATGATGAAGAGCCCATAAAATATCGTGGTGTTCCTACATCTAGTGAAGATATTGAATATCTTTATAAATCAGGTTATTTTGAGGATCCCAATTTTCGAAAAATGAAACACAATCCAAAAAAAAGAAAACCAGAAGTTATCAATGATGAGAATTTAAATAAAGTTAATCTTTTAGGCAGAAACAAGGATGAAAAGAAGCTTAGCAATACTAGAAGAGATATCGAAGAGCTTTATAGAAGAAGCTTGAAAAGAAGAGATACTAATGAAGGGAAACATAATTCTAAGAAAACTAAAAAATACAAAAAATACAAAAAATACAAAAAAGATATAGCTGTCAATAAAGATAAAGTGAATCCAAAAAAAGACCGAGATTCTCAAAAGCTTACATATCCCAATTTAAAGAGCCGAAAAAATCAAGGTAGAAGTGACACTAGCGATATACAAGAATCTTACGGTATAGATTATCGTAAAACGCAGCCACTGAAAATTACTAATAATCAGGGATGGGATAGTAGAAATGATATTAGTGACATTATTGATATCGACTTTGAGTTTAGAAAAAATAATTTCAAATTTAACAAACATGACTCTAAAAAAACCCAAAAAGAAAAACATCATAAAGAAAAAAGAAAACATCATGGTGATAAAGAGAAAACCCAAGAGCCGGGTCATATCCATTCTGAATACATATATGATAATGGTAGAGATGACCTTAGATATTTTGAAAAGCATCATGATGATAATGATAATGATAATGATAGTAGTAATAATAATGACTCTAACTATCGTCAACTTAAATCTACTGGTATTAAAGGCAATCGTGAGTTTATTACTAGAGATGATATTGAGGATGTTGAAGATTTTGAATTTCGTAAAGCTACAAATCAGCCATTTAGAAAAGTATCAGACAATTTTAAAGATATCGAAGGATCTCATAATTTTAATTTTCGTAAAATGAGGCCCAATTCAGTTAAATATAAAGCTATAAAATAAGATTAATAAAGATAATAATCAATCTGAAAGCTTTGAAAGAGAAAGTAACAGTGTTGATAATCTTAACGATATTATCAATGTTAGTTATTGTAAAAAGACCAATAATGATAAACAACAAAATAGACCCAAGGAAGATAATAATAAGGGTAAATAACAAGACAAACCTCAGAAAAAAGATGGAAAAGATAAACAACATGATAAGCCTTCTAAAAAAGACAACAACAGAGGAACACATGCTGTCAAAAATGACGAGATAGTCGGTTATACAAGAAGAGACATGGAAGATATTTATCCATAATTTACTATTTTTACAAATATAGATTATTTATAAATAAAGGATTCCTTTTTATACCCTATAAACTTAATTAGTATGAAAATAATATGGTATTTAAAGAATTAATAATTAAAGATACGTTATTTTATTATGTATTTTAAAATTATTAGTTGTTGTTTACTAAATGATTTTATTTGATGATTATTATTAATTAGATATAGGTTTCCAACTGTTAAATTATATTCATTCAAATAAGATGAATTGAATCAAAAGGTAATATATTAAGCTAATAGCGTCATACTGAGTTTTGTAACAATAAATTTTTTTATAGAATAACTATTTAAATGCTATACTAATAGTTCCTATCCTTGAAAAAGGGAATATTTAAATAAGCTTAATTTATGACCTATTTTTAACTAACCACTACTTCCATTATTCAATTATGTTACAATAAACTTAGAAGATATCGGCTTACTTGAAAAACTTCCCATTGCACTCCAAATCATAACTACCTGAATATAATTAAATTTAAATAGTTGATAATACAATATTAATATCAATATCAATATCAATGTATATGGGGATTTCTGGCTGCATTACTTTTTCCATTTTTTAAGCGTTATTTGTGTAGAAAAACTGTTAGTAAAATTACTAAACAAAAAAATACATCCCCATATAATAAAAATAATATTGCTTTACCTAAATCCTTAAAATTACTTAAAAAGGAAATTTTGTTACCAAGTTTTAAAGTTAAATTCAGTAAATCTTTTGAAAATAATATGTACAAATAGTTTTGGGTAAATCACAATAATTAATTTTTGACTAAAGTTAATCAGTTCTCAAAACACGATGAAAGGCATTTTAGTTAAGCCAATGTTTTTGGCTTTACTGTATCTTATAGTATTAATATATCCCAAAAACCTGTTCGATTTCATAAAATCGCATTATATCTACTTTTAGTCATACAAGTAATCCTTCGCATTATATATTTCCTTAAAATATATTATTCAACAGCAAAATAGAATTATTATTCATTGTCATTCACCTATTCATGTTTCGAGTTACAGTTTATGTTATTTTTATACTTATCAAACAAGGTAGATAGTATTTATTATTACCTTGTATTCAATTTATTGATTTATTTTTAGAAGTGTTCTAATAATGTAAAAATAGAAGAATTATTAACTTCATAAAAATAATTTCTAAATTTAGTAAAAACTAAAATTATCAAGAGCATACAATAAATTAAATATATTGGATTTCAATAACTGAATGAGTGTTAAACTTAAATATAGAAGAAGTGATACGTTATGGTACAATATGGAACTTGTATAATCAAATAAGACAATATAGAATACTTAGTTATTCTAGTCATAAAAATCACACTATATAAAAACTAATTCCATCAAAATTCTCATTTAAAATATTGATTTAAACTCTGTGAGTCGTTAAAATATGAATTTGAATTTAGTTTCATTAGCTTATTTAATCTCTATCGTTGCTTGTGGCACTTCTGGAAGAGCCAAAATCAGTTCTCATTACTATGATGTTGATCTACCTCGTTTAGATACTAATCCTGTATTCTGTGGTTATAAAGGTAGTCATATGGATATCAATAGAATCACTGCAGTTCAATCATTAACCTTAAATGAATGTGGTGCATGTTTAAAAGTTACTGCAAAGAATGGCAAGTTTGTTTATGTCATGGCAGTAGATAAAGGTGGCTTTGGACTAGATCTAAATAAAAAATCATTTACTCAACTATTTGGTATTAATAGTGGAAGATTTGATGCCAAATGGGAAAAAACTGAAGCTAGTCATTGTAAAGGTATTCTTAAAGGTGGAAATTATAAAACTCCTGGATTAAACGGATCTGGAAAAAAGGTAAGAAGCAAGATGATGTTGAGTCTAAACCCCCTATAAAGATGCTTGAAGCTGCTAGACATCATACTTTAAGTGATATTAATGAAATTGGAGCTATTAATGACGACAATATTAACTTCCGAAGAGATAGAACTAGAGATGATTTAGATGATTTTTATGACTCTCAATATTCTGATTCTATTTATTTTAGAAAAAATAAGAATAGTAAAACTAGAAGCGATATCCAAGAAATCAATGATGCAAATGATGATGAAGAGCCCATAAAATATCGTGGTGTTCCTACATCTAGTGAAGATATTGAATATCTTTATAAATCAGGTTATTTTGAGGATCCCAATTTTCGAAAAATGAAACACAATCCAAAAAAAAGAAAACCAGAAGTTATCAATGATGAGAATTTAAATAAAGTTAATCTTTTAGGCAGAAACAAGGATGAAGAGGAGCTTAGCAATACTAAAAGAGATATCGAAGAGCTTTATAGAAGAAGCTTGAAAAGAAGAGATTCTGAAAATATTGACAACTTATACAAAGTTGATTATCGTAAAATGCAACCATTAAAAATTACCAATGAAATCCGAGGGAACGTCAGAAGCGATATTGAAGATTTTGAGTTTAGAAAAGAAAAATCAAAATCTGGAAAACATCATAATGATAAAAAGGATTTAAAGAGGCCAAAAAATCAGAATCATAAGGATACTGAACAATTTATTCCTAGTACTTTCAGAAGCATGGGAGGTAATAGTAGAAACGATTTTGCAGATATTGAAGAACATACTGAAGGAGAAAGGGATGATATTGATTATCGTAAGATCCACAGTCATCCCTCTAAAAACGGACGATATGATCTTAGAAAGCTCAATGAATTTAGTGATGATGATATCGACTTTCGTCAAATTAAGCTTTTTAATCCTAACAATCTTCGAAAAGAACTTGTTAGGAGTGATATTGATGATATCAGTGAATTCAGTTTTCGTAAAATAAAGCCCGATTCAGTTGAAGTAAGAGCTAAAAAAAACAAGGTTAACAAAGATAACAACAGAAGAATACATGCTGTCAAAAACGATGAGATAGTTGGTCATACAAGAAGAGGCATGGAAGATATTTATCCATAATTTACTATTTTTATAAATATGGATTATTTATAAAATTTAAAATAAAAATTCATTCTTTCATATTTTATTTCTAATTACCCTTGTTTGTTATTATACTATAGGATATTAATGGTTGATAATTTTTTATATTAAATTTTAACATAAAATATTTTGCAATTCAATTAGTTTAAAAGTTATATTGACAAAGTCAAAGCAGAATTAAACTTATACAATAAAACAACAATAAATCCGATTTTATGACTGCTGTTTGAGACTTGATCTTTATAGTTGCTTAAAGTTTTGGGATAGTTTGGACTTACATTATATGTAAAAGAATGCAATAAAACCTAAATGGCTTTTTACAATATTAAAATCTATGGAGACACTTTAAATTTGAATTCAACTTAACTGAAAGTAGTAATTTGGATGGCAACAAATTATACTACATAATAAATCAACTTCATATTATCTTTTATATTATATCTTTTTGAGAAATGTATAACTCCGATGGGTAGCAACTTTAAGCAAAGAAACTAACAAAGTATTACGAATTCCTAGTATTTTGTTTAGTTTAGTTTCTAGAATTTTCTACTTATAATTGCTAACTATCAGAGATTTATATATATTCCAAAAAGGTGTAATCTAAATAAAAATGTTTATAATATACGGATATTAAGCTACTTTAACTCATAATTTATTTGCAAATATAGAGATGCTTTTCTAGTTCCATTTTTTCCATTTTTTAAGCGCTATTTGAGTGGGAAGATTGTTAGTAAAATTTTTAAACAAAAAACATCCTTATATCCTCAAAACTTTTTACTTCCAATTGTGTGAGTGCACAAAGCTTGAATGTGAAATTGTTTAATGGTGATTATGAAACTAAGGTATAACCTCATTTTGTTAACTGATGCTATTAAATTTATGTTTATGAATGTAACAAATAACAATAAAATTAAGCTATATTATCAATATTAGAAGGAAATGGCTTCAACCAATAATATTCTACTTTAGAATTAACTTTAGTTGAAATCAATGGCATTTAATAAAGTAAATGCATTATGGTAAACGAAGTAGAATATAAAGCTTGAAATAACCCACTAAATTTAAATATTTAATACAATAATAAAACAATTTACTTTTATACAATACTCCAAGTTTAATATTAAAATGCGCTATATAAAGTTGGGATATCAATTCAACATAATTAATCTAACCTCAATGTATATCTTTGATTCATTCTATTTAGCAGGTATCTGTATAACATCTATACATTTAATAAGCAATTCATTTTTAATTTATTTTGAAAATTATTAATTAAAGAGAACAATATCAAAGTAATTATAATGATAATCGCTTTAGAGTACAGAAATGTATTTTTGTACTTAACGATTTTATTAGCAATTTTTCCACTCAAATAGCGCTTGAAAAATGGAAAAAGTGATGAAGCCAAAAAACACTTCCATGCCTTACTCCAATTATCGTATTATTCGATTCCATGTGTTATTTGATTTATGAGAAATGATTAATTGAAAATCAGTATGGCCGTATCTTTTATGAGTTTATAGTATTATTTAGTTATTAAAGTTAGATTATGTTAAGTTCTTTGGTAGCCATAGAAAAATTAGTCAAAATCAAAAATAGTAATTTATATTTATTATTATATAATAATTAATTCAATCCTTTTTACAATTTTATTAAGTATTTGTGATACAATCAATTCATTTGCAATTTCTTTGATAAAAGTAAGTTATTTACTAAACTTCACCAGTAGTATATTGACTTCATTTACTTATCATTATTGTCTATTGAGTTATTTTATTGGTGTTAGATTATTGATTTATTCCTATTATTGTATAACAGGTGAAGTTAGTGAATTTAAATAAATGATGAGTTTGGGATTGAAATCGACTATTGAAATGAGTAGTAGTAATTGACTTCAAGGTCTTAAAGAAGCAACCATTAATGTTTATTTAATTTTATTTATCTATGGTCCATGTAAGTTAGGTTCATTTATTTATTTATTTTGTAAGCTAACATTAAAGTACAAATTTGGTGCTTCTTTTATGTATGTTTCAATATTCGATTCAATTACTGCCTTTTTATTCACTTTGAATACGATTTCTACTACTTTATTAGTACTTATTTTACATCCTGGTATTGCTAATGAGGTTAACTGTTTGATTAAAAAATCAGTTATAAATAAGTAAAAATGTTTATACTGAATTTGTAACAAAAAATATATCCAGCTTTGTTGAATTTTAATTGATACTTTCTTTTTTACTTGGAACAATCATAACCTTGTACTTTTCTGATTAATATTATTTAAACGTTTTAGTTTTCTTTGCTTTTAATATTTGAATATGAGGATGTATTTTAGGAATTTTACTAACAATTTTTCCGCTTAAATAGCACTTAAGAAATGGAAAAAATGATGAAACCAAAAAAAACAACCCTTATATAGTGAAATTCAAAAGTGAGTCGATTTGTTACTTTCTATTTTTTAATGTTGAAATAAAAATAAAGATAAAAATAAAAATAATTGATTTCAATGTTCCAAATTAACTTTTCTCCCAGTGGAAATGCTTCTTAAATAACTTGAATTTGTAATCTTTTCAATTGATTGCTGTTTATTCTTTCAATCTTATTCCATCGTCCTATTATAACGCCATTCTATTATAATAATTTGTTTGATAAATTCTTCAATTTTCTGTTAATATTTGCCATATTGATAATTATATAATAATTACTTTTTTGTATCATATATTATGTAGTCCGTTATCTGATAGCAAATTAACAGTTCAATTAACTATTACTTTTATATATTTCAATCCCAATTTGAAAATTTGATGCTTTTTCTATAAAAAGTAAGTAATATTTATTCAAAATCATAATCAATTAATTTACTCAACTTTAATTCACTTGTAAATTCAAAAAAATAAACTCAAAAATGTAAAATTCAAAAGAAGAAAAATCAATTGATTTGGAAGCAGAATAATTAATTAGAATTTTATTAACTTTCAAAAGTTAAATGAATGTCAAGTTCAAATATAGGAATGGTAGTATGCTATGGTTGCATATAGAATATACAAAATCAAGTAATCCTATTTTTGAATAAATCAATAAAACAACACTATATAAAATGACTAAATCGAAATCTTATAAACAAATAAAATTTAAACTCTGTGAGTCGTTAAAATATGAATTTGAATTTAGTTTCATTAGCTTATTTAATCTCTATCGTTGCTTGTGGCACTTCTGGAAGAGCCAAAATCAGTTCTCATTACTATGATGTTGATCTACCTCGTTTAGATACTAATCCTGTATTCTGTGGTTATAAAGGTAGTCATATGGATATCAATAGAATCACTGCAGTTCAATCATTAACCTTAAATGAATGTGGTGCATGTTTAAAAGTTACTGCAAAGAATGGCAAGTTTGTTTATGTCATGGCAGTAGATAAAGGTGGCTTTGGACTAGATCTAAATAAAAAATCATTTACTCAACTATTTGGTATTAATAGTGGAAGATTTGATGCCAAATGGGAAAAAACTGAAGCTAGTCATTGTAAAGGTATTCTTAAAGGTGGAAATTATAAAACTCCTGGATTAAATGAATCTAGTAAAGGAAAGGGAAGAAAGAAGAAACTTGACGTTGATGAAATTGAAAATCACAATATTCAATCAAGTGATACTTTTACTTCTAAACAAGATATTGATTATCTTCACAATTCAGAGTATTCTGATGATGAGTTAAAAAAGTTTAGTAAACAATATAATAAAAATAAAGGAAAAAGGACAGAGACTAGAAGAGATATAGAAGATCTTGATTTTAATGCCTTTAATTATCAAGATAATAAGGAATTAGATACTACAAACAATAATAATAATGTCAATTTTAGAAAAAAGAAACCGAAAGTAGAGGAACAAGGTAGTAAATCTAAAAAGGATGAGACCAAAAAGACTCAAAAAGAGAAACCTGATAAGAAAGAGAGAAAGTCCCATGATAATAAAGGAACTAAACATTCAAGTCATGAAAATAATTATACTCTAATACATGGTAATGGTAAAAGTGACATTGAAACAATTTATGAATCTCAAACTCATAATGATGATAATGATAATAATGAAGATAAAGTTAATTATCGCAAAATGCAATCTTTAACTATTACCAATGATAAGAGTGGAAACGCTAGAGATGATATTGGAGATGTTGCTGACATTGACTTTCGTAAAGTGAAAAATCAACCTTCTAAAAAAGTTTCAAATGATATTGATGATATTACTAAACATACTTTCCGTAGAATGAAGCCTAATTCAGTCAGAGAAAAAGCTAAAAAAGATAACAAAAATAATGTTGAACATAAATACTATGATTATGAGAATAATAGGGGAGAAGATCTTGAACACATAAATCCTATTGATTACCGTAAAAAGAGTGATAAAGATAAATCTAAAAAAAATAGTGATAAAGACAAGAAGAAGAAGAAAACAAAAAAAGATAATAAAAAGGATGAAAAGAAAGAAAACTCTAAAAAAAAAGAACCCGAAGAAATAAAAGATAATGAAAAATTCGAATTATCGGAATACACTAGAGGTGATGTAACGGAAATTTATTTGGGTGATGATTGAGTTTCTTAATTATAAATGTATGTTATAATTTAAAATAAATGAAATACATTTTTTTAAATTAACTTGTTTTTATTAATATATACTAATTATTGTTTTTTGTTTATTATTATTGTACTATCATTATTATTAAAATTCAAAATTAATTGAATTAATAAATTAAAGGTTGAGAAGAAGGATGAAGTAAGAGTTGAGAAAGACTTCAATTCTAGTTGATCAGCCTTTAATTTAATTAAATTATGGCTTATTCTTGGAGTTTAATACCTAAAAGGCTCTATACAAGTATGAGATAAGATAAAAGAAACACCTAATATAATAATATAGTTATTTAATAATAATTTGGTAAAATATGGTAAAAATTAATTATACTTACATTACAATGATGAAGACTTAAGAAAGGAATAAAAAATATTGAAATAAGAGAAATTAAACTAAATTAGCTGAGAGATAAACAAATTAGAAGTATATATTATAACATTAATGAATTTTTGGTAATAAAGATAAATCTAATACATTTAAAAATTGTCTAAATTGATTTGGATAATAATTTAATATAAATAAATTGGAATCAAATTCATAATTTAAATTAGGATAAATTTGATTAAATGATTTTAAAAAATACTTATTGTTTTCTTTAATTAAATTACTATTCATTTTTTTTAACTCCATATTATAAATTTGCTTATCATCCATTATATTGAGTTTAATTAACTCACCTTCTTTTGTTAAAAAATATAATTTATTTTGATTCAAATACATTTTTTGAATTTGAATACTATTTGATTTACCAATACACATACTACCTAATATCTTTAATAATGGTTGAAAACTAATCCAAATTAATAAGTTATTATTTGTTAATATATAAATTATATCTTCTTTTAATACAACATCTATTATATTTAAATTCAATTTTTTACTTAAATTTAAATTTAATATAATTTTATCTTTGATTAATTTAATATAATTAATATAATAATTATTATTATTATTATTTAATATATAATTATTAGTGTTATTATTTAAATAGTTTAAATTAGGTAATAAATAAATATAACATTGATGTTGATTTGTTAATATTACGTTGAAATAATTATTACAATCCATTTTAATAATAACCTCCTTCTTATTAAATATAGGTAATATTAAATTATAGTAATAATAATAAGAAGAATTAAAATTGAAATTAAACCTTATTAAATGTAAATTATCTAACAATACTAAATTACCATTTAAATTACTATGAAATTGATTAATTTGATGATATTTTATATCAAATTGAATGGGTATTATCATTTCTGTTAAATCTTTTAATAAATACAATTCATTCTTATTATTTTTAAATAAACAATGTTCACTTCCACAAGAATAATCTATTATTATTTGATTTTTAAATAAATGATTAATACAAACTGGTAAACTCATTTTATTTTCAACAATATTATTACTATTTATACATCCAAAATAATAATATCGATAATTATTGAACTTTATAATGGAATAATATTTACCATAATCAAATTTCAAATTGTAATTTATACAATCTAATTTATAATATTGTTTACCTAAACAATTAATTAAATAATATAAAAAACATATTATTAAAATTATTAATTATTAACTTACCTACCTCCAAGGTACCTAAACTACCAAGTTTATTTTCGCCCATTCCAATCATTTCATTTTTCCACAATAATTTGTAAATATGTAATAACTTATATTCTTTAATTCTAAATGAGTTACTATTAAACCAAGGAAAATCAATACGTATCTTTTGTTTCCAAAATAATTGAGATTTAATTATTAAATTTAATTTTTTATTATTTATATTGCTGACTTTAATAATTGTTTCCATATCTAATTTTAAAAAGATTTTGATAATCACTTTCAACGGTAGTTCATTAATACTATACCACATCTTATATTGATATTGAACTTGATTGAAATGATAATTTTATTATTGCCGCTTTTTTTTATATCCGAATGCTTATATACTTTCACTACCCCTTTTATTCCCAACTCCTTAATCCTTAGCATAAACATTAAGTCTAGATTTTTTTTAAAATCCGAAATAAATTTCCATTTATTTTGATTAACTTAGCAAATAGCCACTAAATTTTTAATTTTCAGTTAAAATTTTAAACTTCAAATATTCAAAGAAATAGTGGACTTTACGGAAGTTTTAATACTAATAAAATAAAAATTAGATAAAAATATTAAACAAATTAGAATTAGTATACTTAAATTTTATTATCAATTATTTATTTTGATTTTAATTTTAGTTTTAATTTTGATCTTCATTTTGATTTTTTTGTACATAATCCTTACAATTGCTTAACTAAACACTATTATTTTTGATATCTTTAGTTGAAAATAAGCTATTAATTTTAGCTCTTTAGAAGCTTAAAATAGACAATTTCATCAAGGAATGCTAAATCCAAGAATTTCAATTCATTATAGTTTGAAACTTTATTATTTAATAACAAATAAAAAACACCTTTATAAATAAACGCCCATATCATGGAGATAAAATATAATCCATCTTAGCATAATAACTTATACAATGTAGTCTTTCAAAAGTTAAATAAAGTTATTAATAAACTTAACGAAAGCCCCTGCCTTAATAAAAATGCCTGGATTTTTATCATCAATACATACATCTGAGGCTGCGATACCCACCAGCAAAAGTTCTCCATTTTTCAAAATGGTAATAGGAGCACCTGGTTCATATTGACAATAATTGGAAGTACCTTGTGGATAACTAACACAAAACTGAGAAAAATTATCTAAATTTTCATGCAGTGGTCGACATTTACTCCCTCGGATAATACTGATTTGAATTTCCCTTTGTAAATTAGAATAATTATTACCAACTCCCCACCCAATGACTGTTAATAGAAAATCACCTGCATTCGACCACCGTCCATCATCTAATTTTATTAAATTATTATTACTTTGAGGTGCATCTATCTTCCAAATCGAAATATCATACGCTTTAGTTGCTGGTACATATTCAGGATGAATATGAGTGGACTTAACTGCAAAATATTTGCTTTTTTCCTTATCTGCAGAGATATCTAAGTCATGACGTTTACCACTTACTCGCCAATCACTCAATTTACCTTTGATACAAGAGGCGGCAGTAATTACTAAGTTACCGGAATATAAAGTACCCGAACATATATGTTTTTGTTCATATTCTAAACTAGCAACCCAACTATAACGATATTTTGGTTTCACTTCAAGGCCAGGGAAATCAAGTGTTTTCTGAAAAGTCGAGAGCTTGCTTCTTTGAATTACATCAAACGAATTGCTATTTTCAATTTCACTAGGGAAACTAGTCCTTTCTCTAGCATCTGGTAAACTATTTTTTGCAATTGTATCATGAAAGTTTGTTTTTTCTCTTGCATCAGGTATTACTTTATATATTACGTTGGTTTGATTTTTGACTAAATTGGTATTACAAGTGATCAAGTTTAATGATAGTAAAAAATAGAGTAACTTCATTATTTTTTATAATTCTAGTAGTAGAATTAATTGGCAATTGATATAAAGATGAATATAAAATAGAATATAAAAGCAAAATGAAAATAAGTTAGTTTTTAGTTATGTTAATTAATGTTGTTGTTTTATTCCTCTTGGTCTCTTATTCTTCTCGAACGTTGATCTTACACTAAAATTTGTAAATTTTTAATTAATTTTTATTATTATTGGCTTGACAAATGAATCTTTTTTATTGGGAATCTAGATAATGCTATTGTGGCTTCATTACAGTCACTTTAGTAAGAATTTCTGGAATCAATCATTTGTTTACTTAGTTATTTTGAAGCTATAGTGTTTAGGTCTAGATATGTTTTTATTATTTATTCAAAAATGAAATCTAGCTAAGTCACAATAAAGACTCAACAGCTATATAAACAGATTTTAACACAGTAAATAAAAATAAGCATTTTAGTAGTATTTTTTATCCATTTTTTAATCAGCATAAAGTTTCAAAAAAGTACTAGTTAATATTGAAAAAACTTAAAACAGCTATAAACTAACCTATGACTATTTCCAAGGTAGTCGTCTTTTTTGGGCAAATCTAAAACGTTGAGGATGTAGGATTGCTGTAGTTGTATTTTCAGATTTGAAAAATATTTAATATTATAAATGGGTATGTATTTCTGTGTCTAAGAATTTTACTAACAAATTCTCCACTTGAACAGCGCTTGAAAAATGGAAAAAGTAATGAAGTCAAAGAAACACTCTCAAATAATAACTTTGTATATTAAAAAGTCATAAAAAATTAATTTTAAAATAATTCGTTTAAAAATTTAAGAATTTTATTAACAATCTTTCCACTTAAATAGCGTTTAAAAGATGGGAAAAGTAATGAAATCAAAAAAACATCACCATATAAAAGTATAAAGTTTATTAAATCAGTGTAAACTATATTAATTTAAAAAATTTTTATTAAATTTTATAAAAAATAGCAAAATTTGTTTTATTTGTATTTGCTAAAACATATAAGCAGTAATAGTTTTAATAATTGAAATTTTATATTATTATGCTATATAACTTTATGCTTTAGTTTTGGTTTTAAAATATTTATTCAGTACACATGAACTTCAACGATTATATATTACAATTATGTATTTTAAAATATATATATACATTATATCAATGTTTAAATTACATCTGCTAATAGTAAATTCGAAGTATCAGGTATCATAAAGGTTTAACTTAACCTTTCAAGTAGCTTTTTAATATAGTCATATTTAATAATTCACATTAAAAATATTAAACTCCATTTTAAATCTCATTCTATTAATTAAAAGCAATGAATTATTTTTATAGTTCTATTAATACTACTCTTTTTTTTTAAATATACAATAAAACCATTTTTCGTTTATTTTTAAAAGGGAGAGATATAAAAAAAATCAATGGTTAAAAAAAGAAAGTCAATTTAATAACTAAAGTATTAAAGAGCTAGCTTCAACTTTAAGCATTAAATAAAAACCATTATAATCTTTGTGACCAATAATAAATTAATCATTAAGCTTTACTCGGTTTTGTTACTTGTTCATTTAAATTTTCATCATCTGGGCCAAACTCCCAAATCCTACGCCCTAAATCTTTTAAGTAATGAATTAACTCTTGAGTGGAATGTTCATTTTGGACACTTTTATTATTTCCTTTAGGCAAACCATTTTCTAATTGAGTTAATAGTGGCTTTAATTCTGTTTTAAAATTATTTAAATATCCCTTAATTTGTTGATTATTCGAACGTAACTCTTTGATGGATTTACTGCTAACTTGACTTTGTTGGATTGCTAAATTATTTTTTTGTTGTAACATTTTGGATGTACGGCGGGATTGATTCACTTTATTCACTAAGTCTACTAACTCATTCTCTTCCGTTCGATGCAAATCAATAAATTGTTGTGTAAATATTGGAAACCCTAATTTGTTACTGCTATTTGGTGTATTGGCGCTATTTAACATAATATCCTCAGTAGTACCTTTTTAACATGTTTAAATTAAGTCTATTAGTTCTGAAATTTTTAAATTTACTTGTATTATTAAATAAATCTGTGAGTGAAGAATCAGGTAATGTAGACTAATGTAAAATTAATTATTTATAAATTATAGTTTAAAAATTGTTTACTGGTTCAAATCGAAGTTCATTAGTTTCAGAAGCTGATTGACTAGGCTCATCTTCTGCTAAGGTTGGTAACCCATTTTTCCTATTGCAATGTTAAATTTAAAATTTAAAATGATGTATATTGTTACTTACTTTGAAGCTTGTAATGGTTGAAGTACATTAGCTAAAGAAGATTTTCTATTCAAATTTGTTAAAATAAACCTATTTGTTTATATAATTAACATTGATTTACCTTTTTCTATAAGCAGAACGTTGCATGTTATTAAAAACTGTTATTTATTAAATTGAAAAGGGTTCATAACTAAAATTCATTAGAAAATATTTTAATTGATTTAGTATTTTATTGGTTATTACTTTAGCAATGGCTATTCTAAACTTTTAATTAATGCATATTAGAAAATGACGAAATTATTATTAAGAGATTGCTATAATTACAGCAATATAATATAACATAATATAATACCAATAATATATATTATAAAGTAATAGTAATAATATATATAACTTTATGCTTTGATATACTAATAAGATTATATTAATACGATCTACTAACTATATTAAATATGTTTCACATCAGTTCATTTTTAAGTCAATGTGAAATTAAGCGAATTAATCATGGAAGTTAACCAATAAGGTAACGATAAAATAAAAGAAAGGGTTTAAAAGAGAACTTTTACAATTGTTTCTTAAGTTAATCCATTAAAATAAGAACAATAATAAAATAATGGAAGTAACTAATACTCAAGGTAAGTTTAAATAAAGCTTAAATATAATCAGCATTAACTCAGTAAAGTTTAATAGGTACTAAAGACAATAATAATTTATCTAATTCCAAACATTATATTGAAGCGGAAGACTTATTAAGCAGTGGAAAACATTCTAATGCTAATGAAATTGAAGAGATTATTCATGAAGATGATAAATTACCTAGTCAATATACAAAAAACGGATATGGTGGAGCGACTATAATGTCTTCAATTACCAATTTATCAAATACTATATTGGGTTCGGGTATGTTAGCTATGGTAAAATTAACCAAGGACTAATTAATATAAAAATATTAAATTAATTTTTTTAGCCTGCTGCTTTTGCCACTGTTGGATTAAATTTTGGTATCTTTTTGGTATTATTTTCAGGATTTACTTCCGGTTCTGGATTATATTTATTATCTCAATGTGCACAACGGGTGAATCATCGAAATAGTTCCTTTTTTGAAGTATCTAAATTAACTTATCCATCAGCAGCAAAATGGTTTAATATTGCTATTGCTATTAAATGTTTTGGTGTAAGTATTAGTTATTTAATTATCATTGGGGATTTAATGCCACAGATAATGGAATCAATGGGATTTTCGGATAGCACTATATTTTTAAATAGAAGGTTTTGGATCACTTTTTTTATGCTAGGGATTATTCCATTGGGCTTTTTAAAAAAATTAGATTCATTAAGGTATACTAGTATTATTGCTTTAGGTTCTGTACTTTATTTAGTATTAATTGTTACCTTTACTTTCTTATTTGGTAATATAACCATTGATTGGAATAATATTCGATATTTTCAATTAAATTGGAATTTTTTACAAGTATTGCCAGTATTTGTATTTGGCTTTACATGTCATCAAAATTTATTCTCAATTTATAATGAATTAAGTGAAAACAGTAACAATAATTTAAATAAAGTAATACAAGGTTCCATTAGTGCTGGTTTATTAGTTTATCAAGTGATTGGTATATTAGGTTATTTATCTTTTGGTAATGACGTTAAATCAAATATATTATCAATGTATGAATTAGGCCCTATAATTACTTTAGGGAGATTTGCTGTAGTTATTTTAGCTTTGTTTTCTTATCCATTACAATGTCATCCATGTAGAGCATGTTTAATTAAAGTAATTGGAATAACATCGAATAAATCAACTGAAACAGTTGATAATAATAACCAAGATAGTAATTATGTAATAGTAGCAACTGAAGAAAATTCAGAAGAAATTAAAGTAATTGAAAGTATCAATAATGAAGAAGAATGGTATTTTAATATAATAACTATAATATTAATATCAGCAAGTTATTTAATAGCAATATTAGTCACTAAATTAGATGTTATACTTGGCTTTGTTGGTTCAACTGGTTCAACCGCTATTTCATTTATACTTCCAGGTATCTTTTATTTAAAAATTACACAAAATCAACCAGAGAATGTATTTGATCAAAATTCGAATAATTCTGTTCTTTCTCTTTCTTTTAAAAGATCATTGGCTTATTTTTTAACTATCTATGGCTTCCTCGTTATGTCTGTTTGCTTCACTTATAAAGTTTATAAACTTTTTGTTTAGTTATTGATAGTTTAATGATGATTTTTATATTTAAGAAATAAAGTAGTATTGATTTAAGTATATTATTTGTAACATTTTATAACGGACTTGAGGGTAAGGATAGATTTTTGGGGGGGCTAAGAATTTCTTAAGCAATTAATTCCTTGATTTCAGAAATGGCTTCATCTGGTTATCATTGATTTGAGGGAAATTCAATTATTTTGATTTGAATCTAGAGTTATTTTTTCTAGGAGCCTAATAGATTATTGCAAATAATAATTAATGGATTGCGAATTTTTCAAATATTTAAATTTGATTATTAATAAAATTAACTAAACAATTTAAAGATTCAACAATAGTATTTTATTTGATATGACATTTAGAAAATATTTATTTAAACTTTTTTACATTTTTGATATTTTATAAATTTTATAGCAAAATCACAATATTAACTAATAACTGATCAACAATTTTATTTATTTAAAACATAAGGGTGTTTTTTTAGCTTATTGTTTTTTATTTTTTGCTGACAAGGATTAAATAAGGTTCTATTATTATTATTAATTATTTTATTTAAAATTAGTTTATTGATATAAAATTTACAAGCTTTTAGCTGGCAAAAAATAACTTGAACTTTTTCAGCCATTGTTTTAATTATTTAAGTTTTTTAACTTTATATTTAGCTGATTTTTTTCTTTTTTTTATTAACTTTAGCTTCATTTTTAATTTTTTTTTGTTTTTTGAGTAGTTTTGTTTAGTTTTAATTTCAATTTTTACTTTATTTTTTAAATATTTTAAGTTTTTAGTGTTTATACTTGTATTTAATATTCAACATCTATAATTAATTACAACTAATTAAACAATAGTTTAATGGGGGTATTTTTTTTGGCTCCATTATTTTTTCTATCTCTTAAACACTACCTGAGAGGAAAATTTGTTAGTAAAATTCTTAGACATAAAAACACATCCCCAATAGTTGTGAAATATCGCTTCGTCAGTCCCATGGTTAATTATACCATAATAATCGCTTAAGCTGTTGTGTTCTTGAGTTCAGAGAAAATCAATCCCACATTCTTAGTTTGATTTGTTATGAGGATTTCTAGCTCCATCCAAAAGAATATCATCCTCTCATTTTGATATTTATACTTTTCAGAGTATAAAAGAGTTTACAGAGTATAGTAGTTCGAGGCTTTTTAACTGAATTATTCCCTGATATCTCGAACATTTAATAAAGCCACTAAGTTTTCTTAATAGTATTTTACATAGATTTTACATTAGTATTGTCTATTCTATTTGTCTTATATAGCTTGTAACCTATTACGTGCTATTCCTCATAATCCAAGTCTATCTTAGTCACATAAACTAAGACTTTTCGACTTATAGTGTAGTCAACCCAGCAATAGCTGTTCTTGACTCCAAACCCTGAGTACCAGGTTTCACATAGCTATTTGATTTTAATTGCTTAAAAAAAACTTAATAAAATTTAGTTATTAAAAATAATTAAGTAAAATTTAAAAAACAGTACAAAAAAATCAAAAATTAGATCTGAAGTAAATGACTAAAAATCATCCACTTTTGTGAAATCTGGTACTCAGGGTTTGGAGTCAAGAACAGCTATTGCTGGGTTGACTACACTATAAGTCGAAAAGTCTTAGTTTATGTGACTAAGATAGACTTGGATTATGAGGAATAGCACGTAATAGGTTACAAGCTATATAAGACAAATAGAATAGACAATACTAATGTAAAATCTATGTAAAATACTATTAAGAAAACTTAGTGGCTTTATTAAATGTTCGAGATATCAGGGAATAATTCAGTTAAAAAGCCTCGAACTACTATACTCTGTAAACTCTTTTATACTCTGAAAAGTATAAATATCAAAATGAGAGGATGATATTCTTTTGGATGGAGCTAGAAATCCTCATAACAAATCAAACTAAGAATGTGGGATTGATTTTCTCTGAACTCAAGAACACAACAGCTTAAGCGATTATTATGGTATAATTAACCATGGGACTGACGAAGCGATGTTTCACGCTTTTCTGAGATATCATTTTGTCAGTCCCATGGTTTATTATATCACAATAATCACTTAAGTCGCTGTGTTCTTGAGCTCAAATATAATTAATCCCAAGCCTTTTACTTTGGTTTTCTATGAGAATTTCTAACTTCGCATCACAAAAAATACTACCTTCCTGTTTTGATATCCATACTTGTTGAAGAATAAAAGAGATTCTTCAACATAACAGCTCGAGGCTTTCTAATTGAATTATTCCTTGATATCGTGCCTTTAGTAAAGCCATTAAGTTTTCTTAATAGTATTTTACGTAGATTTTACATTAGTATTGTTTATTCTATTTATATTACATAGTCCATAGCCTATTACACGTTATTCATAATTTAAGTCTATCTTAATTACATAAACTAGGGCCTTTTGACTCCAACCACTGAGTACCAGATTTCACAGTGGATATTTAAAAAGTATTGATTCAGTAGTTTTATTTTTTAAATCATTAAAATATTTATTATTATTATTATTATTATTATTATTATTATTATTATTATTATTATTATTATTATTATTATTATTATTATTATTATTATTATTATTATTATTATTATTATTATTATTATTATTATTATTATTATTATTATTATTATTATTATTATTATTATTATTATTATTATTATTATTATTATTATTATTATTATTATTATTATTAATTATTTTAAATAATTATGTTATTTTTTATGTATATTAAACTTGGAACTTTTGTATTTGTTGAAAAAATATATTAAGGCCATAGTTAATAATAGTGCTATTTATTGGGGATGTGTTTTTAAGGATTTTACCAACTATTCTCTGCTCAAATAGCGCTTAAAAGGTGGAAAAAGGGATGAGGCCAAAAAAAACATCCCCGTTGGTTCCTATTTTTTATTCTCAATATTAATTTATATACCATTTAATTAAGTCCACCGTTATTATTATTATAAAATGCTACAAACTCTGGTTTATTATGAATAATTGCTAAAATTAATATAAATAAACTGTAACGTTTACCTTGATGTTTTTTTATTATATTAAAATTTTTAAAAACTGTATATTGAAGTTTGTTCATAAAAGCTTGCATTTTGTTTCTATTTTAATAAAAAGTAAAATGAATAACTACATGGGAGTGTTTTTTTGGCTTTGTGAAATATTGCTTTATTTAGCTCTCGGATTGATTATAACGCAACAATCACTTAAGTTGCTGTGTTCTCAAGTTCAAATACAATCAAGTCAGAGTCCCTTATTTTGATTTGCTGCGAGAATTTCTAACTTCATATTGCAAGGAATAACATCCTCTCGTATTAATATCCATATTTATTGGAGTATAAAAGAGATTCTTCAATATGATAACTCCAGGTTTTTTTTTAATTGGATTACTCCCTGATAACGTATCATTAATAAAGTCACTAAGTCTTTCTGACAACATCTGATATAGATTTTATAGTAGTATCTTCCATTGTATTTGTTTTACATAATTTGTAGCTTACTACATACTATTTCTATTAAGTTAAGTCTACCTTAGTTATATAAACTAAGACCCTTCGACTCAAGGCAAGTTAATTAAGCAAGAGTAGCTTTTAACTTCGGCCACTAAGTATCAACTTTCACACTTGGCGCTCATAGCTGGGAAAGCTCCTATAACTACACTAGGTAGCCTTTATAGCCTTTCCTTTACGGTTCTTACCGCGTAACCACCCCAACCCTCCAATCCCCTTAATTCACAGACTATGATCAACAATAGCCTCATACCCTATTTTGCTGACTCAAGATATCTCCTTGATAACCGTCAACAATTGACTATCACTGAATATGACATGGGTAGTAGTGATGAAGAAGAAGCTAGTGTTCTGACCCCAGAAATAGACACTGCTGCTTTAAATCAAGCTGCCCTACCTCCTCATGTTGTAAGCTCGGTCGTTACCTATGGAGCTGTTCCTATGCACGTTCTTAATGGTGATCTCTCTGCTTGGAGACAATACCAAAGTAGTAGCTCCAGTACCCAAATTACTTTTCGTGCTCAGTACCAAACGGTACCTACCCTTTCCCACGTTCAACAATATTTAGTAGAGTTCTTGCACAACAAACTCATCCAGATGGTTGGTGAACTCAACCGTCTCTCAACTCACAATAATGAATTGTCTACCTCTTTAAGCTCGCTTCTAGGTACGGTTAATAATCTCTCCATGGTCATCAACCAAAACAATGATGTCATCACCCCATCAAATGAATTCCATACCAGTAAGTTTAATGAATTCAACCAAAGGCTCAATGATACTGTTAGTTATGAAGTATATAGAGATTTGGCAAGAGAAGTAGGAGACTTCAAGGCTGAATTGCATCAGCTTGATACTGCCTTACATTCCGAACTCATTAAGATCTCTGACGAGATCAACCTTTCCCTCACTGAGATCAATGACCATACTGCTCAAAGGATCTCAGATATCGACGGAAAAGTGAAAATCACTTTTGCAGAACTTAATAGATCGTTGATGACTAGATTCACCGAGTATAATCATCGTTTATCCTATGTTGAGCAATCCCCTGCGTCTGCATCAGCCAAAGATGCCAGAATCTTGGCTTTAGAACAAGATTTAGCTGCTTGTAATGTACAACTGACTCAACAAGTGACCACCATTAGCCAGCTCATCACTTCCAATAATAATTTGAAGGAACAAATTAGATTAGATAAAGAGCAGTCAGCGGCTGACTGGGAAGAAATTTCGCGTAATATACAGAGTACCAAGGAAGAGCTTATTATTCTTCAAACTAAGGTAGCTTCCAATACCAGCCAAATCAAGGCATCTTCTTGTAATTGTAGAAAGGAACGTATCGCTGTTTCAGCACCTCACTCCAGACTCTCGACTTATAGAGATGTTCCGAGATATAATATGTATGATCTAGGTGATGGTACCACAGAATCTATTCTTGACACTGAATATCAAATGAACCCTAAGTATCGTGGTTCTATTCACTTGGTACAACCGGATGATCAACCCAAGAAAGGAGAAAGTCCACCTCAATTACTTCCTAGAATGACCACTGCACCTACTGATGGTATTTACTCAAGAAACCCTGCTACAGGATCTAATGCTGAGCCAATAAGATCTCATGTACAACCCTATGCTGAAGTTAACCTGGACAATCCTTTTAACAATAGTAACAAAAACAAGTTGCCATATATTGCTCCAAAAATCACTCAACATGTACCCTATGAGCAATCTTCATCTCACTACGTACAACCCGAGCGGATTCCTGTTCAAAATAACTATGGTATATCACATAATAATCATGACGCCTATTATGGCCATCCTGGACCTTCTGGTAACAATCTAAACCCGCATAGCTTCTCAACATACCCCCACAATTATCCGAGAAGCTCCCAACCCGTTAATACCAAGTTTAATTTTAGTCTCCTATTCAATCCAAATGAAATCACTGCTACTACTTTCATCAAAGCGCTAGAAGTTCATCTTGATGCCAACAATTGGACCTACGAGTGTCGCCCTCAATGTCTCTTAGGTCAGCTTCAAACAAACGAGCTTTCCTGGTGTATGACCCTACCTGATGACTTACGCAGTAACTGGAACTCTTTTAAAAAGGCATTCATAGATCACTATGATTCCGATGTAAAAATGGAAGCAAAAAAGGCAGCCCTTTTATCTTTACGACTAGACGATGAAAGCAAACTTGAAAATTACATTGCAAACGTAAAAAATCGTGCTAATGCTTTAATTTCCTGTGGGAAGTTAAGCGTTACAGACCTCCGCCTGGCCTTCCAACGAAACCTTCCAAGTCACATCGCACGTCTTTTTCTAGACCCTCATCATAATATCACCAATATTACTCAGATGATAGAGATTTTAGAGCTATACCTCGGAAGTCCAAAAAGCGAAGTTAAATCCAAGAAACTATACGTTAATCATATAGATAAAGAAACGGACAACAACGAATATCTTCATTGCTTTGCCATTACACAACAGCACTACTCCAACCATCGTAAATCTCGAGTATTTACTGGATGCTGGAACTGTGGTGAACATGGACATATTGCCGTCAATTGTATTGAACCAAAGCCAGAAAATGGTATTTTTAAATATTACTTTGAAAAAAATGTTCGCAATAGTAAACATTTTAACAAAAATAAACAAGTTAATCACCTCAATTATAATTATAATGATGGTGACACTGAAAAGTTTGTTGACCCCAACAGCGAGTCAAAAAACTTCTAAGTGGGAGGGTAAATGAGGATCCCCCTTCCACGAAATCAAAAATTCCTCCTGATCCAGATGAAAGCACTGAATTAGACTTCGAAATTAACACGCTTTCAAAATTTGACCCCTCTACCCTCATCCTAGCACTACCTTCCAAAATTCGTGGCAGACCCAAGAAGAAAAAGGTTCCCGTCGTTGAAATTCCTAAAGTCATTCCACGTCGAATTGATAAGTCACCTGATAACTCTATCAATGCCCCTGATTCTGCCTTGATAAATGAAATTGCTAAACCTTACATTTCACAATTATCCGATTTATCCAAACTGTCCCTTACACAAAGTGAACTAGATAATACACACCAGTGGTTAACTAATGTTACCATCCCAATTCCTCTAGACAAAATCCTAACTGGAGAATCAGACTTAGCAATTGCATTTAGAAACATCATTAGAGAATATCAGAATCCAAATAAACAGATCCTCTTAGTAAACCTCGATGCCAAAGCCAACTCCACCGATTGTACTTACATTAATGCGTCGATTTACAAAAAAAATGTGCGTATAATATTAGATAGCGGAGCTCCCATCAATTTCATATCGAGTCGTCTGGTAAAACGATTACCCTTTAAACCGGATATAGATTGTTCGGACACCTTCGGTACAGCCGGAACCGGAACCGTCACGGCACTAGGAGCATACTCATCAATCCCTATTAAGTTTGGAAAGCTAACTTTAGCCTTTCCAGCGATAGTGTTGGAAAGCGAAGGTTACGACTTCCTCCTAGGCACCGAATTCTTTGTGAAACATGGTTGCCAATTATTGTACGATCAAAATATCTTAAAAGTATTAGATCAATCCATTCCAATGTACTACAATAAGCCAAGGAACCTAACCATTAACAACATAAGCAACAAAACTCCTGACTGTCGTATAATGAGCTATCGGACTAACAATAAATCAGTTGACGTTACTCTCTGCGGATTAGAATCTGTGATTTATCAATATCCAGATATAGCATATAAGCAGTCTGGAATCCCCATTATTTCCCCTAAGAACTTACTAATACCGCCTAAATCACAGGTAGTACTAGACACCGAAATCTCATTATGGGTACCTAAGGAGTTCCATCTATCTATATACAGTATAGAAAGTGTTTCAAGATTAGAACCTCTAACTATGCCCGGGATTTTAGGTAATAACATGAATGAGACTATAAAACTACTGCTTGCCAACATTACCGAAAAAGATATCAAAATCTCTAGAGGTCAACAGGTTGGTACAATCCACGTAGAAAATAACATTGTGATTAATACTTTCAGTAAATTTGCAACACTAGAAGAATTCCAAATTTATGAAGAAGCCCCTAATAACCAAACCCTGTTTGTTGAGAAAGACACTATTAAACATCTAAACCCAGATGAACAACTTCAATTTTATAAATTGCTGGAAGAATATAAAGACGTCTTTGCAACTTCAGAAGAAGATATTGGCTGTGCCCGCAATACTAAACATAAAGTATATACATGTGATTCACTACCTGTTGCAACTAAAGCATATCGTAAATCTCAGTCTGAACTTAAGGCAGAACGAGAAGAAGTCCAAAAACTTTTAAGATTAGGTTTGATTATCCCTTCAAATAGTCCATGGGCCTCTCCCCTTATGATTGTTAAGAAAAAAGATGGAACTAATAGAGTAGTTATGGACTATAGGAAACTCAACAAAATCACAAAGAAGGATGTATATCCACTACCCAGAATAGATGATGCTGTTGACCGCTTACAAGGTGCAAAATACTTTTCAGCAATGGATCTAATCTCAGGATACTGGCAGGTAGAAATGGATCCGGAAGACCAAGAGAAATGCGCTTTGATTACTTCCGAAGGACTATTTCAACCAACGAGGATGCCACAAGGCCTTTCAAACGCTCCTGCTACATTCCAACGTCTTATGGATAATACACTAGGTGATCTTAAGCTCTCATGTGTACTAATTTACTTAGACGACTTGAATGTGTTCTCGAAGACTTTCGTGGATCACCTAAATCACCTTAAAGCAGTATTCGAACGTCTTCGCCAAGCTAACTTAAAGTTAAAGCCAAAAAAATGCTCATTTTTCCAAACTAGTCTGGAATTTTTAGGCTACAAGGTCTCTGACAAAGGTTTAGCTCCTATTCCTAATAAATTAGATGCAGTAAAAGAGCTTTTCCCCCCAACTACGATGAGAGAAGTACAAGTATTCCTCGGACTAATGAATTACTACCGAAGATTTATAAAAGATTTTTCGAACTTAGCCACTCCACTATTCCAATTGTTAAAGAAAGAAGTCAAGTTTCAATGGAAAGAAGAACACCAACAAGCCTTTGAAGAACTTCGCGATAAGCTGCTTAACGCCCCAGTGTTGATGTTTCCAAATTTCTCAAAGCCCTTCTCCCTGCATACCGACGCTAGCCTAACGGCAGTTGGAGGTGTTTTAAGTCAACTGGATGATGACAACTGCGAGCATCCAATAGCTTATACCTCTAGAACCTTATCGAAGCATGAGAGGAATTACACTACGACAGAGAAGGAATGCCTTGCAATTATTCATGCTATAAAGGCATTTAGACCGTATATCTATGGCACTCACTTTACTGTTATTACCGACCATGTTTCCCTAAAGTGGTTATATTCAATCACTAATCCTGAAGGACGTCTAGCTAGGTGGGCTCTAAAACTACAATCGTATAGTTTTGATATAGTATATAAGCCAGGTAAAGATCACCAAAATGCAGATGGGCTTAGTAGGTTACCCAGGATCTGTCTAGCCACCCCCATAGATGATGATCTGTACAACCTATTGGGTAATAAAAATAAGTGGCCGCAACAACAACCTGAGCTTAAACAATGGCTTGAGAAAAATGCCCAGAATATCATTGTCAAAAGTAATGCATTGTACAAAAAGATTAAAGGAACATATATTCCGTATATTAAGCCTTCTTCGCGGCTATCTGCATGTCAACAGTTTCACAATGTGATCTGCGGGCATTCAGCCTTCCAAAAAACATATGACACCATGAAAGTTTCCTGCTATTGGGAATCAATGATACCAGACTTAGAAGACTTCATAAATAATTGTGATGTTTGTAAAAGAGAACAAAGTAGGATAAAAGTAACAGCTTACAAGTTTATTTTACCTAAACATGCATTCCACACGGTAAGTATAGATGTGATAGGCCCTCTTTGTGAAGCTTCTTCAGTAAGAGGAAATAAGTATATCGTTGTAGCTATAGACCATCTAACTAAGTGGGTTGAAGCTAGAGCAATACCAAACCAGACTTCCTTCCACATATCTAAATTTATATATGAAGATATTATTTGTAGACATGGAAGCCCACAGGTGATACTTACCGATAATGCTGCCAATTTTGTTAATCTAGTTCTCCCAAAATTAGCCAGACTAATGGCCATAAGACATTCTACTGCAGCTCCGTATCATCCAGAAACTAATGGAATGGTTGAGAGAGTAAACGGTACACTAATACGTATACTAAGAAAACTAGCTTTTGACAAAACTAGCTGTTGGGATGAATATCTACATTCCGCTATTTTAGCATATAGATATTCAGTACACAGTATTACTAAAAAGTCTCCTTTTATTATGCTTTATGGGAGACACCCTGGGCTCCCCATATCTTTTGCCCCTTTAATCGCTAAACAAGGCGAGATAAGCCCTGACATATACTTGGCTAAACTAACAAAAAAATTGATAGCTATCCAAGTTGAAGCCTTTAACGCATTAACAGATTCGAAGATAAAGAGGTATCAGCAAGATATGTCCAGACTTCCTAGTCTAGCCACTTTCAAGGTAGGAGATATTGTTTATTTGTATCCTTCCTACAACCAACCTAGAAAAAATAAACTGGCACTGAAATGGGACGGACCATATGAAATCATACATAAACACTTGTATGATAGCTATTCGATTAAACATAAAGGAACAAGCGTCATTTATAATCGAGTCCATGCCAAGTTTCTCAAATCAGCAATGTGATTCAATGAGTACAATTCGTAACTAGTCAAATTGCTCTTGGTAAGTAAATCATAAAAATTCACTACATCAAATCATAGGGAGGGAAATGTGAAATATTGCTTTATTTAGCTCTCGGATTGATTATAACGCAACAATCACTTAAGTTGCTGTGTTCTCAAGTTCAAATACAATCAAGTCAGAGTCCCTTATTTTGATTTGCTGCGAGAATTTCTAACTTCATATTGCAAGGAATAACATCCTCTCGTATTAATATCCATATTTATTGGAGTATAAAAGAGATTCTTCAATATGATAACTCCAGGTTTTTTTTTAATTGGATTACTCCCTGATAACGTATCATTAATAAAGTCACTAAGTCTTTCTGACAACATCTGATATAGATTTTATAGTAGTATCTTCCATTGTATTTGTTTTACATAATTTGTAGCTTACTACATACTATTTCTATTAAGTTAAGTCTACCTTAGTTATATAAACTAAGACCCTTCGACTCAAGGCAAGTTAATTAAGCAAGAGTAGCTTTTAACTTCGGCCACTAAGTATCAACTTTCACAGACTTGAATCTGAAGAATAGCAAGTAATAAGTTACACTATGTAAGACATGTAGAATATATAATAATAATGTAAAATGGATGTAAAATACTATTGAGTAAACTTAGTGGATTTATTAAATGTATGAGATATCAAGGAATAATTCAGTTAAAAAGTCTCGAGCTACTATACTCTGTAAACTCTTTTATACTCTGAAAAGTATAAATATCAAAATCAGAAGATAATATTCTTTGGGATGGAGCTAGAAATTCTCATAGCAAATCAAACTAAGAGCATGGGACTAATTGTCTCTATAGTCGAGAACACGACGGCTCAGGCGATTATTATGATATAATTAACCATGGGGCTGACAAAGCAATATTTCACAATTGTATGTTTAATTTTAAATATAATTAACTGGTAATTTTTTATTTAAATTCAAACATAAAATAATCTTTTTTACTATTAAAAGTTATTTTTATATTTTGGTGTCTATATCTAACAATTATAATAAAAAGTAGTCGTTATCATATTTTATGTATATACCCATTTAACTAAAACAATTTTTTTAATATAACAATTTGAAACTTTTTAATTGAATTGTTTTTAACTGTGAAATATTGCTTTATTAGTTCTCGGATTAATGATAACATAATAATTATCTAACTTGTTTATAATTCTAGTTGCAGTTTTATTTGCTGAGTGAATTTCTATTGCCTAACTAGAAAGAACTTATTAACCATGTTTTAATACCTATACTTGATTGAAGTATAAAAGAGATCTTAGAACATAATAGCTCAAGGCTTTTTAACTGAATTAATCCCTGATATCTCGAACATTTAATAAAGCCACTAAGTTTTCTTAATATTTATTTTATATAGACTTTATAGTAGTATTGTCTATTCTACCTATTTTATATAGTCCATAGCTTATTATGTGCTATGCTTCATGATTTGAGTCTATCTTAGCTACATAACCTAAGACCTTTTGACTTATAGTGTAGTCAACCCAGCAATAGCTGTTCTTGACTCCAAACCCTGAGTACCAGATTTCACATAACCATATTATTTAACAAAATTATTAATTTTTATAGTAATTTGTATAAGTTTTATGATAATATCTTTTATTTTGTATAGTTTATAACTTATTATACAGTGGTGTTTTTTTGGCTTCGTTACTTTTTCGATCTTTTAAGCACTATTTAAGCAGAAAAATTCGTAGTGAAATTCTTAAACACAAAAATATATATCCATATGGGGATTTTTTACTTTATTACTTTTTCCATCTTTTAAGCATTATTTGAATGGAAAAGCCATCAGTAAAATTTTAAAAAAATACATCTCCATATGGGGATTTATTTTTTTATTTAAGAATTTTACCAAGAATCTTTCCACTCAAATAGCGTTTAAAAACTGGAAAAATAATGAAATCAAAAAAAACATCCCATATAGTGTTTTTATTAATTTAGGTTTATTTCAGTTATATAAATTGTTATAAAATTATTCTTTATGAAAAGTATATATTATATTATTTAATAAATCAATAAATTAATATAATAAAGAATAAAGAATAAGGAATAAAGAATAAAGAATAAAATCAAATATAAAATAGATATAATAAAATTTATAGTAAAATTCTTTTAATTCAAAATAATGAAAAGAAATAAAAAGACAAAGATTAATTTTTATTATTGAAGTTAATTGTTGTAAAAAAAGAGATTAAATTTGTTAAATTTTAACTTGTACTAAGGTTGTTCAATTAAAAAAAATTAAATATCATAGAAGTTAGGGTTAGGGTTAGGGTTAGGGTTAGGGTTAGGGTTAGGGTTAGGGTTAGGGTTAGGGTTAGGGTTAGGGTTAGGGTTAGGGTTAGGGTTAGGGTTAGGGTTAGGGTTAGGGTTAGGGTTAGGGTTAGGGTTAGGGTTAGGGTTAGGGTTAGGGTTAGGGTTAGGGTTAGGGTTAGGGTTAGGGTTAGGGTTAGGGTTAGGGTTAGGGTTAGGGTTAGGGTTAGGGTTAGGGTTAGGGTTAGGGTTAGGGTTAGGGTTAGGGTTAGGGTTAGGGTTAGGGTTAGGGTTAGGGTTAGGGTTAGGGTTAGGGTTAGGGTTAGGGTTAGGGTTAGGGTTAGGGTTAGGGTTAGGGTTAGGGTTAGGGTTAGGGTTAGGGTTAGGGTTAGGGTTAGGGTTAGGGTTAGGGTTAGGGTTAGGGTTAGGGTTAGGGTTAGGGTTAGGGTTAGGGTTAGGGTTAGGGTTAGGGTTAGGGTTAGGGTTAGGGTTAGGGTTAGGGTTAGGGTTAGGGTTAGGGTTAGGGTTAGGGTTAGGGTTAGGGTTAGGGTTAGGGTTAGGGTTAGGGTTAGGGTTAGGGTTAGGGTTAGGGTTAGGGTTAGGGTTAGGGT